>JAODKK010000019.1:12669348-12680524 GCA_026774405.1 Petrocephalus microphthalmus
GGGAGGTGGGGTAGTGCGGAGGTCAACGCTCTTAAGGCTTGCAAAAAAAAAAAATACGAAAACGAAAAAAAAAAAAAAGAGACAATAAGAAAAATGACTCTGGAACCCTTGCTGGTATGCATGCCTAGCAGCCCTCGTTGTAGCACGAGTTCTCCCGCTCGCATCAGGAAGGGGGGGGCCCTTCCGTGAAGCTTTCCCGTAACTTGGGAGGATCTGAACACCTGGATACGTCGTATGCAGACACGCATAAAAAGACACACGTCCTAGAGATTATAACGAAAATAGCGTTTTCCTTTAATGCGTCGATAGCGATCGGCCGGCGGAGCGAGAGGCAGAAGACGTCTCCGGACGGATCTGTGGAGGCTGCGGGACCGCGGGCCAGGGATCGCAGGCGGGGGCGGCGGTGTGCTTCTTGGAGACTTCAAAAAGAAATAAATAAACGAGGAAAACGAAACTGGCGCATTTTGAATGGATTTCACAATCCGGCTTGTACCTCTGACAAGGCTCCCTTGGTTTAGAAATTACTCTTTTAATAATAATTTACCTTCAGTAAGTCTAGAGACTTTTATACGACCGTCGTCATTATTACGATTAATATAATTTCATTGTAACATCAGAGTTCTGCTGCTGTCTCAATCTATGCATGTGCTCTTTGACTCAGGTCCAGAAGCCTGTCGCATCTCACAATACAGCGCCCTTTCAGAGCTGACAAGCAGTGATGCCTTATACCAGTATTACCCGCCCTCTCACCTCATCTTTCTGTTGTTTTTTTTTAGTTATTATGAAAATAGGAGGCGTTAGTACAAGCGGTCTGTCCACCTGAAGCCAAACCGCTGTATAAAATAACTGAATGGGTCTTAGCACACGAGTCACGAAGACTGACATTGAAGGAATGCATTCTCCTCCTGCTATGCATATGTCAAAAGAGGAAAAATAAAACAATAATATATATATGCATATATATGTATAGCTATATATTATATGCATATATATGTATGTATATGTATGTACAATGTTCAAATGATGGCTGTACATGTTGCTTGCATATGGCCTTGGGTCTTGGTTTGTAACTGAAACTTTTGTACATCTTTGTTATTTTGTATAAACCAACTGAAAAAAAACCTGTTTTCTTAAGGGAAGGAATAAAACAAAACTGGTTGTTTGTAATTCTGGTCATAGCTCTTCAGCCTGGGAACTTGTTGTGATGGTGATGAGTCTGGCTTTTCTACCAACATACAGTGAGGCCGCATACACATTTCTAACCGTCACTCAGACCTTTTTACGCTCCTTTACAAGGCGGCACTGGCGCTTTAAGACCCCCGTGACGTGGCCGGCTCCCGGGAGCCCCTGTTTGTGATACTGGCTGCGGGACCCTGTGCCCCAAGATGTATTTTTGTACCAAGAGACAATTATGGTGCGACGGTACCGTTTCCTTTGAGATACAATAACACAGCTCCGTTATTAACGTTTCTTCACTTGTGGCTGACATTTTTTTTAATTATTTTATTTTTTATGTTCTTTGCAACACATTTCTAAGTATACTACTGGATTAATAAAACCGTTTGAAAGTAAACTGTCATTTTGTCCTTTTGCTTCGCATTTTAAACAGTGACACAAAGCGCTCCCTCTCCCGGAGTCCCCAGGCATCCCCCGAGCGGCCGGGTGACGTCACCGTCGCAAACGTCGCTATAAGGTGTATCTGAGTGCGGGCTGATGTGGCAGCGTGACCGTCTTGCGTTCCAGCGGGGCTCCGCTGCATTGCGTCAGGAAAGCGCGGCCGCTGTGAGGCTGGTGTGCCGCCCCGATCGCGGCTGCGACATTGCAGCGTGTTGCGACATTCCCCCAAAAGCCACTGCAGCTTTCCAGCGCTAGATGGCGCGTTTGTGAGCGTCCCAGCCGAGGTGAGCGAGCGTGTGCCCGACTGCAGGAGCTACCGGTGTCGTGATCCCGGCTCATTGAAACCCGGGAATAGCTGTGTTTATACGTCTTTGCCCTGCTGAGAAATACGTTTGGACAGCAAAGCAGTGCAGGCATGTACCGATGTTTTGCGTGCCTTTCAGCTTGAAGTTTTTTACAGATTTTACAGATTTTGTTTATTGCGAGGTCTTTGATAATGCAATTCCAGGAATGAAGCCTTCTCTTGTTTCCCTTGATTGAACGACCCCCTTAAAGAATATTGCATTCTTTGTTTTAATGGTGCTTCAAAGGGTTGATTGTATGATTTGCACCACTCAATGAAAAAAATGTAAATGGTGAAAAATATTAATAATGAAAGTCAAACTGAAACATCAGACATTTGTGTTTTTGTTTGAATTCGTACTTAAAGGGCCATGCAGTGTAATGAGTGCTTGTTAGATGTTAAGAGGTGCTAGGTGGCATCACACAACTCTTTGCTGTTTTCATATTATTTGAATTGTTCCCCATTTCAGACTATAAAAAAGCAAGCCATCAGTTTCTCTGAGTCACTGCCCAGAATCCCTGACAGAGATAAAATGTTTAACTGGCCTATTAATCAACGTCATGATGTGTGAGATGAAGATTTATAGGTGCAAAGGTAGATTTCTGGCACAAATGATGGCGCCTTCCAAACATACTGACTAGAACATTCTGTCTGGATTTTTTCGTCAAACTTCGCCGTTGCTAAGACCATCAAACACATTGTTGCAAAGGAGAAGGGGAAGCAGTGAGTCTTCAAGATCCGGATGAACATGTTGCTGCCAGGCCTGGGGCCACAGTGGCATCCGGACAAAAGGTAGGCTTCCATCTCTACGTCCTGTCCAGCACCGGGGAACATCGTGCTGAAGCACTGCCAAGGATGCCATTCACTAGCCTGTCTGTCCAAATCCCCAAGGTAACACCCTTCTGTTAATCTTCAGCAGGTGATGGAAGTCAGCTTGAATTTGCAGGTAAAAGACACAAATGTTATCATTTCTGTACAAAAATGCCATTTGCATCCATTTCAGCATTATATTCCATGACGGGTCTCACACATTGCGAGCATGTCGCCATAGTAATGGGAACTCAGGAACATTCATACTGTTCCAGACCTTGGAGAATATAAATCTGAACTAGAGCTGGTTTAAACTCGTCTCATTAAAGGGATGGTACACATCATTTATGCCTTTAAATACTCTGTATTCAAGGGTGGCCAATAACAAACCCTATTTGCTCCACCGTGCTGGTTGCCTCAGTGACGGTGAAATTAGTTGTGGGAGAGTAGGTGTTGGCAGAACTGCGAGGGATTCAGACTGCACAGAACAGAACAGTTGATCACTTGTAGAGCAGTGTACTGTGGGCAAGGATAGCAGGGCAATAAGCTGGGGTCTGAGGTAGCTCTCAGGTGTTACCTATTATCATCTGACTCCCTGAATCGAAGGGCAGCTCTATAAGCTCAGTGGAAGGTAGAGGTAGCCTACAAGCACTTCATAGAATTTATAGCCAAGCAGAAACCACATCCATTGTGCTAATATATTCTATTACTGTGCCAGTTCTGTGAAGATTTACACTGAAATATACAACACAACTGTCACTTAAAATGCAGATCATCATACAAACAAATTGTAACATTGCATGCCACTCAAAAACGTATAATGTATAATAAATAACATCCCGCCTGTGCCTGGCATGAGCGGGTCGCATCGATTCTTTAAGCCACGTCATTAATTATTTCTGGCCCAAAGCTTGATTTCCCATTCGTGCGTAATAATTCATTTTAGCCGCGAATCTCGGTCGCGTTACGCGACACAAAGTAGCGGATGGGGAGTTCTGGGAAAACATCTCTCCTTATGGACGGATCCGTGAGTCACAGACCTGCCCGCCGACAAGCGAGGCCAAGTGACACTAATGACTTAACGCGCTAACGGCGATCTCGAGTTGACTTTTGTAAGCGGAGCAGCTGATCGTCGGCGGTGTTCCGAGCGGCATCCGGAGCAGCCGCCCGCCCGCCCGCTTCTGACTCACGGCCACACGGTCCGCACGCAGCCGCCGCCGCGTCTCTCCGCGTCCTCCCGCCCCGGCCGCACACGCGTCGGCCGCCCGCCGCAAAGAAAGACGCGTCGCCTCGGCGGCCGGGGCATCTGGTTACGCGGAGGAAGCCTGCGCCTCGGAGGCGCCTCTGCATCCGCACCGGGGCCGCCGCCGGCAGCTGCGGCAAATCGCGCCGGCCGCCCGGGGGCTGCTCCCTCCTGCTCGCCGACCCGTCCCCGCCGCCTCTCCTGCGCTTTCCGCACCTACTCCACGTCATTCCTTCTCCCGATGAGCTGACATCCCGCCCGTCCCGTTCGCCGGGGAGGGGGCGCGGCGCGGCTCCGCTCGCAGTCGCATCCACGGAGGGACGCGAAGGCGGCGCGGCGAAGGAGCGCCGACGCGCCCGGCTGGCAGCACGCCGACGTCCCCGTCCGCTTCGCGCTCTACCCGCTCGCCTCTTTCCCAACTGGAACCAAGCGCCGCGGATTTGGACTCTGATAAGCCGGGAGATAACTTGCCCCCCCGCATGTATTTAATGGGGAAATCTGGCGTTTTTGCCTGAACGCGGATCGCTGAGAGCCCGCTGCGCGCAAAGCGTCTCCTCGCACTTGTTTTGCTCATTTATTTGTATTTATTTTTTTGGTCGATTATTTCTGGTCATAAAACCTTATAATATATTGTTTTTTTTCTAAGAAGAAGCAGTGCGCTTTGGCGGCCCCCGATCGCCCGTCTTCGGATGAGATCTTTACGCTTCGGACGGAACTCGCGCTTCTGAAAGTGGAGCCCGTTTGGGCGCAGTTCGGCGCCGCCATGCCCGGCGGTGCCGTGGCCCGGGGCCGGGCGCTGAGCCCCACCTCCCTCTCCCGCAGCCTGTCCCGGCTCCGGGACTTCAGGACTCGCACCCGGATCATGCTGTCGCTCGGGGTGTCTCAGATGGTGCTGGGCAGCCTGATCCTGGCCGTCAGCTTCGCCGCGCTGGCGCTCACCACCTCGCCGAGGGTCCGGCACTCGTGTCCCTTCTGGGCCGGCTTCTCCGTAAGTCGCCGTGAAATGTCATTTCCAGCGCGATCGATGACTCCTCGGCTTATTAAACTTTATTTCTTTTTTCTGAGCTTGACGGTGATCCGAGCGCCGGCGGGGCGAGTGCGCGCTACACGTGTCCGCGTCCGGGGCAAAATGCGCACCGGTGTCCCGCGTCGCGGCGCACGAACCAGTCCCGTTATCGTTAGATCGCTCTCGGTGCAGCCGGTGGCACTAATTAGGCTTTAGAAATACGCATCAGCCGCGATCACCATCCGTAAGGATGCGTTGCCAGATTTGACTTTGCACCAAATATTCATTCTGCGCCGTGGCGATAACTATCGTGGCGATTATGTATTTGGTTTTAATTTGCATAGATTACTGTGCATGTAGATTACTGTGTTTCAGAAATTGTAATAGAACTCACTTGAAGCATCGTTTTATTTTGTGAGCGCTACAGAATGTTTGCATAGTAACGCGATATTGTTGAGTAAATTGTACAGTCGGGTTTGGTTTATTCGCGTCCGGAGTCCCGCACCCTAATATGACCTTGTGCGCTGGATCCGCGGCTCCAGAAGCGCGTCCTTCTCCGCGTCGGAGCCAATTACCGGGGACGCGCACGCCGGCTACTCGGGGGTGATTAGGGGGGCCGACGGGATGCTGCATCCCGAGCCTTATTGCCTGCTACCCCCTTTTATTAAGTGACATTAGTGCTGTAAAAATATTTCAAGGAGCGAATCAGAGTTAAAGTAGGCCTATAGAATTCAGCTGATTAAACCTAGCTGCTTTTTAAAGTATACTTTGAAGTATTGTTGTCTGTATAAATGTTTTTATATTAGTAATATTTGAACGTTGATGGGAATTTAGGACAATTCCTTGACACTGAATCATATGTGTCTGGGTTGGAATTGTAACACCTGTCTGGAGGAAGGGGATTTGCATGCTGTTAACATGCTGGACTGAAGCCCTACTGCTCTCCATGTGAATTTACAACTCGATAAGAAATGTGTATTTATTAGCAAAGGGCTGCGGTTTCTCCTTCCCGTAATGCTTTGTAATCAGGCTGCAGCATACCGTATATAATGCAAGTGCATTGCTAATAGACTGCCTGCCGAGATTAATAGCACAGGGTCAGGTTTGAAGAATCAGCGCTTACTATTTTTAACAACTGAGATCTTCCTTTAGGACACCTTTCTAATATTTGTCCTGCCTATAGCCCTCGGTTCCTCTCCCAGAAATATGTTTGGCACTCACAGGATTCTGTCCTAACTCCACATTTATCTTAAACACCCACTGCTAAGGTGGGTCTGCAGTCACGTTAATTAATAAATTATGACCAGAATATGTTTGGTCAGACTGCTTGAATAAGAGAGAATGTCCGTGGTTGTGAATCCTGAAGCGTCTATGTTCTTAAATAGCTAATCCAAGTGGGTGATGGTCTGTTAAGTGCGGTCTGCTGCTCACAGGACAGGCTGTCACTCTGCAGTCTTCTTGAATACCACTTAGCCGCTTTTATAGAAATTACACATTAGATTACTACATTTAATACTTGTTTTTTTAACACAAAAACCCGACTATGTCTTCTATGAATGACTGCAGTTTCCAAAGCCCTCACGATAAGAGCGAACACCACAATCGTACCGGAATCCTCGACGCTGGCTTTTCCGGGTCTCAGTCCCATGAGCGCTCATTAGCATGTGGCGTTTGATTGGACCCGGGGTGTGTTACCCCGCCTATTTTATTTATTTTTTATACTAATGCCAAGACAAGGGCCTGAATACTACAGGGAAGAGAATTGTAGCATAACAGCACACGTGGATTTTCAGTCTGCACCTTCCTCCTTCTCATCTTCCTCCTTCATCTGCTCAGTGTAGGTGACACATGACCTGCCTGGGGAAGGGATGGCCAGCGTGTAGCCAGTGTCGGGACCCCGGGGAGCAGAACTAGGGCAACATCCACCCATCCATCCATCCATCCACCCATCCATCCATCCATCCATCCATCCATCCTGGATGGTCACCTGCAGCCCAGATTTTCATTGATGTTCACAGAAGAAATCGCTTTACTGTTGCTGTGATGTTAGTCAGCTGCTGGTGTATTCAGATGTGTGATCTACCTCACACCCAACCGCGCTTGATTCAGCTGTGAGATACTATCTTTTTTTTCACGAAAATGGAAAAGCTTGGATTTCAGAGGCTTCTTGGCTTGGGTTCTTCAGACGGTGAGGCTAGTAGAGGCCCAGACTGACTGAGCGAGTCCCTGCTTGACACTCTCGCTCCGAAGGCCCCCTCCCACCCCGGCTGTCAGGTGGGCAGCTGCACAGACAGCCGGCTTCTCCTTTCTGGGGGGAGTCTTGTTGTTGAAAGCGACACCGTTTCTCTGTTCCCTGGCATGGATGTATCTCTGCTTGGCACAGGTGTTTGCTGCCCAGAGCAAATTGGGGTTTCTAGGTCAGCCCCCGTCTCTTGTCTTATGGGGGGGGCGGTGGTCCACAGCAGAGATTAATCTCCATTTAGCAGGTTAGAAAACAGGCTTTGGCACACGCCACGTTAGTGGCCCCCCAGCACATGAAACCCTTTCCCCCCCAGGTTCTGGTAACGATGCATGTTTGGGTTGCGGTTCTGTGGATCTGTTTGCCCGATGTGTTCTTGTCCGCTCCGTGCCGCGAGCTTTCCGTGAGCCGTCACGGAGGTTAGAGCTGCTTGCTGGGACCCCGCGGAGGGAAACGGCTTCTCGGGGAGGACCGGGGGGGCGGGGACGTCGCCCGGGAGGTGTCCGCGTCCTTCCCGAGGAGACCAAGCCGGTCCTGAGCGCAGGTAGCCCGATGTGCAGCGGCTCTTCCGATGAACCGTCCGGTGAGGACGGCGTTGGCGCTCATGGCTGTGGGATTGTGTGGCTGCGCAGACCCTAACCCCCTTTGGTGCCGCTGACGTTAATCACTGCAAAATGGGAAAGTTAGGGGCGGCAGTGGCGTAATCGGTCTGTAATTCTCATCAGAAACCGTGATTAATGTTACGGCGATGACAGAGCGGGGACGAAGGTGGGAGCAGCTGGGTCATAGGAGAGAGAGAGGATCTGCAGGTCTGCCATGGAGGAACCGCGGACCTGCGAACGGGCTCCTCAGCCGGGCCTCTGGCCGGAAACCCCAGGCAAAGCCCCGCCCCCGCCGCCCCCGCCCCCGCCCCCGCCGCCGCTGTTGTTCCCTTTAGAAAACAATTCCGCTTGAATTGCTCCAATTAAAAAAAGAAAAAAAAAGATCAAGTGCTATCTGAATACAAATAGCGCAGGATGGTAAGCAGCTTTGGGGAAGAGTATCTGCTCGACAGCTCAGTGATAATCCCCCCATTCACTCGCCACTTAGCCAATCACGGCTGTTGTGTGAACCGAGACGGCGGCACAATCAATCACAATGCGTCATAATAAAGTCATATAAATAGTAATGATTATTATTGCCCTTTTCTGTCAGGCAGTGTTGCCTGCACTCTGTGGGCTGGGGCTGTTTAACCCCTCCCTGCGGGGGCCTTCGCAGGACACCAGGCCACAGACTTATCTTTGGGAAGCACTGAGCGCGGATCTGCAGTTAACTTCCTGATTGCTTAAAGCCCTCTGGTACCCTTGGATTATAATAGGAACATCACCATGTTGTCTTCTGCTGGGGTTGACAGTCAACATCGTTGAAAGACTAGTGAGTGAGTATTTTGGTGTGTTTCGGGGGAATACTGAGCTATCGGTGCTAACTCACGCCCTGAAACGGTTTCAGGTACGGGGGGAAGTCAGCGAGAGGACAGTGGTTTATTATTATTATTATTTTTTTGGTGAGTTGGTGGGCTTTGAATAATGCAGGTTGTGCTTTGGGAGGTTTGTCTTACCCCTGAATATATTTAACCTGAATTGCCTCCCCAGTCACACCATGAATTATCGGGGAGGCTACAGGTGATGGATGCCGGCCTTGGCAATCTGGAAATAGTTGCTCCGAATTAGCTTTTCATTGCATGCTAATTGCCAAATTACTGTTGCTTCAAATTGAAGACCTTCAGGAATTGTGGTAATGCTGTTTTCCTAATGTGGTGTATTTCGGAATGCAAATTTGGTATAATGCTTTGGGCTTGTGTGGGCTGCATACCTTAAAGGGCCCAGGTTTAAAAACAGGCCACCCCTGGATATGGCCTGTGTAGGGGTGACCTCTCTGAAAGCGCAGAGGAGACGTTCCATCATCTTGTTCGTTTTTGTCATACCCTAGTTAGAGAAGGAGGCTGTTGGTGTGTGTGTGTGTGTGTGTGTGTGTGTGTGTGTGTGTGAGAGAGAGAGAGAGCCAGGTGTTCTCCTCCCCTCCTGAAATGGAAGCAGCGGGGTTCAGCTCAGACACACTCCTTCCATGTCTGAATCGGGGCCATTATCTCAGAAACACGGAGCGGGTTAAGTCAAGGTAAGTCTATCAATCAGCCTTTATTTATATGACGCTGTTTTAACAACTGGGTTTGCAAAGTGCTTTACATTTAAAACAAAGGAATTAAAATAAGCATAAACACAAAAAAACAAAACTAAAAATATAATCAGTTTCGATAAATAATAATAATAATGACGATAATAAAACACAACCCAAACACGGGACTTTAACCACCTACATTCCCGGTCTGGAAATTCGAACCACCCTCTTTGGTCCTTGGACCCAAACTCTCCTTCCACTCCAAATTTCTACAGCACTTACAATTTGCAGTACCACTGTCTCCAAACACATCCTAAGTTCACATGCGTCTACATGCCAGCACACTGCTACCAGTTGCTTGTTTTGACCTCTGGCCAACATGAACCCCGTTCCACAGAGCAGTTTGTGACTTTGGCCAGTATCAGTATCATTCATGGGCTCATTACATGCAGGAAACTTTTGTCTCTGTTATGTTGCTCTCCGTCAAGAACCCAATACAGCACCATTTGAAAGCTCACCGTACTGTATTCACACTCTGTGCTGCATCCTTTACAGAAGAGTATGTGTATATATTTTTGGGGCAAATTTAGTGTAATTATCCAGAATAGCAGCTGACTGTCTGCTGGGCATAATAATATTCACAATGGGGGTGAAATGCCCATTGTGGGCCACGCAGTTAAATCAATAAAGAGCGATGATGCTGGAACCCAGTCAGCAGAGTGGCAGCCAATCGACATGCTTGTTTGGCTTCATGTAGGAAATGAGCCGAGATGATTGGTAGCTAACTGGCTCGGAGGTGAAGGTGTTCAGGTAGCAGACAGGCACTCGCTGGCAGTGGGAGCAGGTGTGAAGCGCGTCTAGGGAGCATCTGCACTTCCTCATTATCCTTGGAAAACAACACCTGTTTCCGTCCTGATGCCTGCCAGACAGGAAGTAAACATGCCTCTCGCGAACGTCGGCAATTAGGATGAAGGCGCCATGCCTGGTCTGGAAGGGAAGATCGAGGAGACCTGGGGGGATTCGCCGACTTTTCCCATCCTCGGCTCCCTCGCAAGGAGAGGGACGGTTCCAAAAAAGAATAAGGTGGCCTCTTTTTCTGTCAGCTAAGGAGCGGATGAGACCTTCACCCGCCTCTCAGCGGAACGCCGGGGAGGCCAGTCACCTGTTATGGAAACAGGGGAGAGGATGTACACTCATCAGGAGCCCTGGGGGTTACAGCCAGCACTGCCAGGGGTGCGCTCTTCCTAAATCTGGGCTAGATGCGTCTGTATGGCACGGGTCTTCCTCCACTCGCCTCCACTTCCACCTGTTCCAGCCCCATGCGCAGTTTTAGCACTTGATTGATCCACATCTACAAGGAACTTAATTCCTCGCATGCAAGGTTAAGCCGACATGGATTAACCCTTTAATGTCTTAACGGGATAAGCTACAACCTTTAATCTCGTTCATGTTTTTTCTTTGCCAGTTCCTTTCTTTTCATGGGCGTGTCCTGCTGTCCACGGGCCCCCATGGCCGCCATCTTGGATGGGCGGTACCAGCACTGGCTCAGATTTCTGATACTTCTCATTGGACAGTTTGGGAGCGTGGCGTGCCCCTGCCCTGCCCAATCGTGTGGCAGGCGTCGGATGCGGCTGAAACATGAGGAGACTCGGCGTAACTAAGGAGACGCACACGGGACTAAAAAGCCCGGCTCCAATTAGATATGAAGCGTATTTTATTAAAGGTGCCCTTTGCTTACTCTCTCTGTGCAGTTTAATTAAATTG
>JAODKK010000019.1:12730400-12741632 GCA_026774405.1 Petrocephalus microphthalmus
TCCTGCTGTTCTCTCTCCAAAGGCAGCAGCTGTAATTCTGTTCCTGCTGTTCTCTCTCCAAAGGCAGCAGCTGTAATTCTGTTCCTGCTGTTCTCTCTCCAAAGGCAGCAGCTGTAAGTATGCTTCTGCTGTTCTCTCTCCAAAGGCAACAGCGGTAATTCTGCTCCTGCAAATTCCCAGCCCCCTGACGACTCTCCACAGACCTCACCTGAGCCAGGTAACCCTCAGAAGCTCCCCCCCGAGGCATGGGCGGCTTCCCGAACTGAGCCCGTCACAAAGGCAGCATCCCTGACCTGAGAAATGACCAAGTGTGTTTGCTTTCAGCGGCCTGCTCTGAGCATACGGCAGTGGTGGTCTCCTACCAGGACCCAGCCAGGCCCGGCCCCCTGGGCCACTGGAGGCGCCGGGAGGCCAGCAGGGTGGACATACGGCTCCAGCCCCTGACCACAGGGGCCCCTCCCAAGGAGCGGCCACACTCGCTGGCCGACTTGCAGACCTACAAGGACACCAAGATGCTGGTGGCCAGGTTTCTGGAGCATTCCTGCGGCGGGCTCCCTCCGGAGGTGCGGCAGGTAGTCAATAGCATCAAGTTCGTCATCAAGTCTGACGAGAGGCACATGGAGGAGGCCATGTTCAGCGCCGACGTCATCGGCCGGGTGAGGCCCCGGGGGCGTCCGCCTCACTGCCCGTCCGGCTGCCGAGCGGCAGGCCGACTCATGGCCTCTTTATTATCTCCCCAGGCGGTAAAGCAAGCGCACAGAGGCTCTCGCGGTCCCCGGAAGCAGCACAGCGATGACCTGCACCTGCACAGCTGTGGCGCACTCAGCTCGCCATCGCTGCGCCGGTCCCGTCTGGGCCCCCGGGGCCCTGCCCCCTCCGCCACGCTGGGTGCCTCGCAGTCCGACCGCCCCCGGCGGCCTGCCAGCGTGTGTCGAGAGACCATTCTCTGACCCACCGCCAGTCCCAGATCGATCCCCCGGCAAAAAAAACGTCCCTACGATCTGATGGTGAGCAAAGGCTGCCCTCCCCCCCCCTCGGCGCCGACTCTCTCGCGCTGGTGACAAGCAGGCAGCCAGCAGCAGTTAGTCTGTCGCTCATAAACATCCCGAAAGTGCTACTGCAGGGCTGCCGCGCCTTTACTACTCTAACTAAAAGCAGAGAATAACAAGATCGAGGGACTTTTTTAGCTAACCTAACAGGGAAGGCGTAGAATTTTATATAAAAATAAAAAAATAAAAAACATTTTTTACTCATCTGTGAATGTGACGGTCCTTAACAAAAGGGATGTGGCTGGTTCCTTCAGAGACGTAGAGATCCGGTCCACAGACTGGTGCCGCCGGACGTCAGTTATTTATTTTAACCGCAGTGTGTTGCAGTTCTTACTCAGTGTTACAATAAAAAATGTTTTTACCTCTTTGTGTGGCTCTAATCTATATTTTTCTACACACAACTATAAAATTGCAAGTTGCATTTGCGTAAAATTTATTTTTTAAATAATATTGAGTTTTATGGAATGCATTTTAGTGGACCTATGTAAATAAGCACATATCAGTATTTCTTAATGTTTCATTGTGCATCTGTTCTGTTTATATGTATTCGAGGTCCTGGAGTCCAGTGAAAAGATCACAGCAGTGACATCCAGAGCTGACACTGCGAAACTGCAGTGCAGGAATGAGGGTTCGCGTATGTGTTTTGGAGCCGCACACAACCCCTTTGCCAGTGGCAGATTTTGCGCAGGCTGCACCCCCCGCCCCCCCCCAACCCCTCCCGAGTGCTATCAAAGAGCAGAACTGTGCTTGATGTGTGTGGCCATATGAGAACATGTATCAGCTTGGGATTTGTGTATTATGCTGAAGGGTTTTTTTTTTATTTATTATTTTTAGTTTATTATTTTTACTACAGCACCCCCAACAGTCAAGGTAAGTTAAATGAGTAATGGGTGAGGACAGGTTGATACGCATCTGCTAAAAGTTGATTTAGCACAAAAAAAAAGGAATTTCTTGCCTTAAATCACATTGAATAGTATTGAACATTGTCACACATTTTAAATGTCCCGTGTTAATCGCATATGGTCCACTGCCATGGGCACTGTCGCATTTGCCAAAACTTTCCGGATACATTATACACGGACCACATTTTCGGGCAGATCTCACCAAAACTGAAGCAGTGCTATTTAGTAGCAGCAAAAGAAACAGTCACTGCAGACGTCACTTGACTTTGTGAATATAACTCAAAAAATACTTGGTGGATGTTACCGCTTCACAATAACATAATGATAAAGATCTGCACCTAATTTCATTTTCAGACAAAGCACACTCTGACACTTTGACAGCCAGGTGGTAAAAGGTCTTAAGGACACTTTGTGACACTCTGAATATCTTTATTGGTCTGAGGCTTAACATTCCTCACCACGGTATCATTATGTCTGGTCCATGTTAGGTTAGACCTGAAGGAGAGTCCCAGGTATTTGTGTGGAAGGCATGGTTATTAGATGGGGGGGTGGCACAGGGGAGTGTTATTTTGACAGGCTTTACAAGAACATGATGCAGTGATCAGTCACAACACTCTGGCAACAAAGCCACGATTTAAGAAGCATTCTTGAAAACTCCCCAAACACAAGTTTGAGGCTGTGTGTTGTGAAATGTGGTCGTTTTTTGGAACGTCTTCATATTGCTCTGCAGTAATTTATGCCGTTGAACCAGATTTGCAGTCATACATGTCAAGGAATATGGGTGATGTAATAGACCACACTTCTTTCAAAGAGCATCCTGGCGAAGCTCAACTGGTTCTCCAACTTATTGTAGATTGTGTTCCAAATTTTATTCCGGTTTTCACAAACAGCCCAGGGTGGTACAGCAAATCTCCCCATTATTTTATTATTTTACACCTACAAGGCTGGGGAGGATCCTAGTGTTGCTAATCCTTAATGTTATAAGGACCTAATTGTCCCAATTACCATATCAAAAAGAGACTCCCCCTGCCATCACCCAGTCTCATAGATGTTAAAAATGGCAAAAGACTAAACCAGTGACTTCCAGAACCAACTGGCATTACAGTAACTTTGGAACAAAAGATTCACTGGGTCACAGTTACAACATGAGGGTAATGAACTTAAAACGTATTTATTTCTGTGACGTGGTAATGTTAGCATTGCATGCTTATGTATTTGGCCTAATAATGTATTCGGCCATAATAATAATAACTCTGTGGTTATGACAAACGATTTCCATACTGAAAAAAGCAGTAAAGTGAATGTTATTATAATGGCATTCAGTCCTGCCAGTTACACCAGAAATGTTTTACTTTACTTTTCATGAAAGGCCACGGAAGTACAGATCAAATTATGCGCTCCGTCCTAAAGCCGGGGGATGTGGCAGATACCGGCTTGCCTACGAACGCGGAACTCCAAAATCCCCTTCGCTCAATGGGGACCCGAAATGCTCCGCCCGTCAGGACTCTGCTCCAATCCGCTCCGTCGTTGTAGGCGGGACTTTCGTGGCTGCCCAATCGCACGGGCCGACGCTCCGAGAGCCGGCGTACCGATTGGGTTTGCGCGGTGCTCGTCACCCCGAATCGAATGTAATACGGGGACACGTTTTGGGTGCGAGTTTGAGATCCGGGCTTCGGGCGGCGTATTTGACGGGAGCGTTTTACTGGGTAAAGTTGGGAGCGGCGCCTGCTTGTAGCTTTTTGCACGTATGTAGTGCATGCGCGGTGCTGGCGGCACACACACGGGGTCAGAAACCCCCCCCAGGAGAGCGTAAGGGGGACCGGAGTCGGGGCGCAGAGTCGGCGTGTGGCTCGGCTCCCCGGACGGGACGCCGATTTCGGGAGCGCTTCGTCAAACTTCGTGAAACTTCGGCAAACTTCGTGCCCCGTGCGGAGCGGAGCGGAGGCGCCGCGATGGCCGGCAGGTAGCCGCGCTCCGTGCCGCGCTCGCCGGCTCGCCAAGCTCCGGGCACACCTCGGCGGGAACCCGCGCTCCTCGGCCCCGCCGCGACTCCCGGGCGCGCCGCCCAGATGCTGGGCTTCGCCGGCGGCCGCAGGGGCGGCCGCCTGCCCTCCGTGGCCGCGGCCGCGCTGCTCCTCCTCCTCCTCTTCGTCTCCTTCGGCTACTGGGACGCGTCGCGGCAGCGCGGCCGCCTGCTGGACGAGCTGGCCGAGGCGCAGGCGCAGGCGCGGCGCACGGACGCGGCGCGCAGCCGCCTGGAGAAGCGCGGCTCCGAGCTGATGGTGCAGGTGGAGGCGCAGCGGAAGGAGGCGGAGAGGAAGGAGGACGAGCGGGGCGGCCTGCGGGCCAGCCTGCGCACGCTGGAGGGCCAGCTGGGGACGTGCTCCGACGACAAGGTGAGGCCAAGCCCGGGTGCGGGCCGGAAAGCCGGTGTTTGCTGACTGGGCCGGGCGCAGCTGACGGAGGTGGGGGCGGGGAGGGGCCCACGTCAGCAGCCCGGAGCGGGGGGCTTCCCGGCCGGAGGGGCCCTGGGGACGCGTCCCGGTCCCGGTCCGAGCCACGATAGTCACCCCCCACCCCCAACAAAAGAAACGAAAATTGAGGGGCAGCTCGGTCTTCTTTGCGCTGGCATGATGCGGGCAGTTGTACAGTGAGAATTCTAAAGGGGTCTCTATTTAAGAACTCAGTCGGAGATCTTCCTTTAAAAATGCACAGCTGTCACGTCAACATTTGTGTGTGTGTGTGTGGCTGTGTGTGTGTGTGTGTGTGTGTGTGTGTGTGTGTGTGTGTTTGCTCAGGCACTCTGGCTTAAGAAGCGGTCACATCCGGCATTTACATTTGCCACTTTGGCACACACACACACACACACACACAGTGCAGTCGGTACTGTCCTCCCTCTCTGACCACCCAGAATGGTCAGTTTGGGGGGAAAGTAGCCTTTTCTTCTCCATTATCCTAGTAAGTCAGAAGTGCTCCTTCCCGCCGGCTTGGGACTGTAACTCTGTCTGCCGGCTTCTGTCTCCCCTCCTTACAGCTCGGCCAGCAGCTGGCACTCTTATCGGGAGCTGGGAGTTAGCTGTGTACCGCAGTGCCTCCGACACGGTTCTGGCTGCTGACGCTGGGCCTCTCCGCCGCCTGGGCGTCCCTGGCTAATTATATGGCCTCCATTAGCGATGGATTCTGAAAACTGAGTTGACACAGTTGTGAAAATGTGTCAGAGCTGGTATTACAATAAACACCACTCGATCTAAAATCCGCAAAGCGTTTGACGACACCCCTAGTAAGGCTGCTTATACCCCAGGGGCACCTTTCCTGTGGTTCATTTTTCCCCTTTTGCCCAGTCTAGGTAGTCCACAGGTTTTCACAGCAGAATGTTCATGCATTTTAATTAAACAGATTGTGCTAATTGAACTGACTGAGTCTAAAATGACGGTATTGGCAGGTTTAGAGTGATATGGATTTCACCGAAAGTCTTAATTTCTCCGTTTCCTTGAAATCGAAGCATCAATGTGATCTTTATACTGGAAGAATGCGGGTTTCTCTCTGCTGGGGAGCCGGCTCAGCAGAGGGTCCCGAAAGTGGGCCAGTCCTGTTGGGGGGGGAGATCGGTCTGGATGGTATCTGCTCCTGTGAGCATAACTCTTCCTCTCTCTCCCTCAGGTGAAAATGCAGAGCGACGCTCTCTCACAAGCATCAGAGATCAAGCGCCTTAAAGGTAAGCGCATTGTAGCAAACCGGTTTTTCTTTAGACGAAATGTAACGCTCGCCTTTCCTTCCAGCCCCAAGGGCACAGCCCCGCACACGCCTCTGCTCTTGACCCTGGTTCCCCCTATCACAGTTCTTTGTTGTTCTGCAATAGGAAGTATTTTTATGTGGCATGTTGCCTTTCTGTTGTCACTGCGGTGTAATGGCGCATTTGGCTTGTGGACGTCATGCCGTATTTCTGTTTCACTTGAGGGTCACTTTCCCTCTTGCCGATTTGCAGAGGATGTTTTGTCGAGATCCTGTCTTCCTTGCCCTTGTCCTTTCAATGTTGCTCTGATAAGTGTGTGAGGGAGACGTGGGTGACTGAGGTGTTTGTGGAAGAGCAGCATGGCTGGCTTTGTGCTAAATAAGCCAGGAAATGTGCTTCTTGGATTGTGAGAGTAAACACTGCGGTTGAAAAAGCTACAGGTTTTGTGGTTATGTAGAATGTGAGATGGCTGGATAGAGGATTCCCAGGAATGAGTGTGGGGACCTTGGTAGGGAGTGTATTGAATGCTAATGGTCATGTGACCATCGGTGCAGTTTTGTCACGATATTGTACCATGAGTCTTTGAGGACGTGCATTTCTGTATTACCTTGGGAATGGATTGTTTTTTTAATTCAAATGTGTGGTTTTCGTCTACAGAGCAGCTGAAGGAGCTGAAGGATGAATATCTGAAGCAGGAGGGTCTTCTCCAGGAGCTGAAGAACAATAGGACCTCCATGGAGAAGAAGCTCGAGTTTGAGAGGTTGGTGGAGAGCAAATGGCCACTGTGTGTTGCTCCACTGGGGACACGGAACTGCCGGTGCGCCATTGTTAACCGGCGTCATCTGACCCGCCCGTGTGTGTTTTTCCATGTGGCAGTTTGCAGTGCAAACAGAAGATCAACCAGCTGAATGAGGAGCATTTGGAGAAGCAGAGAATGCTGGAGGAAGAGGCCTTTCGACTGAGGAAGGTGATGGTGGGAACTAGAGAGATCGCTGACCTGAGAAACCTTGCTGCTGAGCACCTCTTCCTTTCAAAAGAAATTAATATGCCCCTAGTTTGAATCTGCTACACGTTTGTCTAATGAAATGGAAATGAGTGGAAGTGGCCTTTAAAGTTCTTGTTTCCCAAGTTTGGTGTCTGCAGTGTAGGAAAGTTCTGCTACTGCTTAAATTATTCGTGGGGAATTTTTGCCCCCTGGTGGCCGACATTGATCACTGCGTGTTCTGATGAGTTAAAGGCAGTGAAGCGTGGTTAAGTATGATGGTCCCTTTGTGAGAATGGAGTCCTTTGATTAACATGTCTGTGTTTGAAAGGATTTCCCCCGGTCCGTTCATTAATTTCCCCATTTTCCACCTGAAAGGTTCACCGAAATGGTTTTTCTTTTAACTAATGTTTTTGGCTAAGACATCACCCCTTATAATCAAATCGCTTGAAAGCCCTTTAATGAGGGAAATCACATTTTTGCCGTATGTATATACGTTATGCAGAGCCAAATGTCACCTAGTGCTCAGAAGAATGATAGCAGACGGCCATAGTCACCTGTACTGCCTGCTAGGTGGCAGGGAGGTTTGACTGTTTTTGACGGGCCTGCGTTTGCTTACCGCAGAATCTGCCTCAAACTCAAGCCGTGGCTACGATAAACAAGGGAGACTCTGATTTCCCTAAGCTGACTGTGGACCACCCGGGCATTAAAGGTAATGTTCACTTGTAAGTCTTACTGTATTGTGTGGATGGCTCTGTGACGCGTCCCGCTGGGCCGTTGGTGTACTTTGCCATGACGCGTCGCCTCCCGGTGTGCGAGGTGGCTCTGAGTCTCCCTCTCCTTCTACTCCGAAGAGCTCGGCAAGCTCACCGGTGACGCTGGTGCGGTAGGCGTGGAGGACGGCAACGTGGGCAAAGCGAAAGACGCCCCATTTGGTAAGGAGCCGGTCGCGAGGGGCTGAGGTTACTCCTCCCGTGACTTGGCTGGCTGACGGCGGCACTGGGCCTGTTCTCCGCAGCGCTGCGGAAGCCGGCCATTACTCGGACCCTGGGGCAGCACGCAGACCCTCCTCTGGCACAGAGGACGGCAGGAGGGGAGGAGCCCGCGAAGGAGCAGGACCGTGCTGACACTCTGGGGAGCAAGGTGTTACCCCTAAAGCTCGAGGCGAAGATGGAGAGACTGGCTGCAGGGGCTGGCATTGGGGCCGACGGTGTTCCCCAAGAGCCGGGCCCCGCGGAGGGCAGACATGCAGACATCCTGCCAAGACGGCAAGGACAGCTCCCCGGTGAGGAGATGCCCAAACCAGCTTCCGTGGTGCTTTACTGCACTTTACTACACACCTAAATTACGGTTCTCCTTCACACCACAGTGACTCGGCTAATCCGTTATTACTTCCTGTTTATATTGCGGTTATTATGACTGGAAAAGGCAGGGGAAGTGGGTTAGATATGTAGGAAGGACTAACCCACTGAAAACGATATTAACAGCCATGTGAATACAAATTGCCACGTACAGTGTCACCCTGTTAATTTAGTACTTATTCAGACCCAGCTGCATTACATTACTGCAGGACTGAATTACATATTCATATGGATAACTTAATGTTGCATTCTCGGATGAGTAGCCATTGAAATGCATCAGAGAGTAACACTCCCTTATGCTGGGTGCAGTGTGGCTTAGAACAGCAGACTCCGATATGAAGGGAACAGTGATCCCAAAGTGAGTGGAGGGCATCCAGCCAGGCTTGCAGGCTTGAGAATGAATGTGTGCCTGCCTGCACCCCCCCCCCCCAGCTGATTGCTCTGCCTGGCAGTCTTCACCTACCTAGCCCTCCGCTCCGGAAGCATTCCTGTCTTTCAGATCCTTCTCCAGTCTCCCAGTCCTTGTGCTCGCACCGAGAATAACTCCCAGAGCTTTATAAATCTGCATGTTTGCCTGGCTGCCGGCCTCGTGGTGCCAGTAGACATTTGTAACGGTGTCCCTGTCCCCCCGCCCAGCCCCAGATAGGGTGGTGGTTGCCTCTGATGACAAGAGTGAGGGTCTCCACGGGGCTCCCAAACCGGACCAGGTCCTGCTCAAGCCCGCGGAGAACGAGCCAGCCAGGAATCCCCATCCGATGCAGAACCCACGTGAGTGATTTGAATGTCGATAATGTAATTATTGATGCACATTTTGTAGCTCACAGCTTTCTCAGGTAAGTGTAAATCTCCAGATGAAGCTAGACTGGACATTAGTCAAGCTCCAAAGACCCAGCTATTGCAGGCTTCTCCATAATGCGCTTGGCCCTCATTGGGTAGTGGTAGATTTTGCCCAGCTCGTGTAGAGCTGTTTGAAGGACTGCTCTAGTCCTGCAGAATTGCATTTCTGTGCAACCTGACTGTGCTGGCATTTCACAGAGAACCTTTTAGCTGTGCTGTTGAACTTGCCAAGTTCTTGAGAGACGAGCTTCCATCGGAATGGCTCCCGGAGACGCATGGCTGATATCTCCCGCACTAAGTTTCACTGTGTCCACGTTTCGTTTGAAGTCCCAGATTTAAATGGCGTTACTTCGGTTGTCAAACTGTCTGCACTTCAGTTCTTCAGCCTCTCCTCCTGCGTAGTTTTCCATGTGGCATCGGTAGATGCTAATCCATCTCTACCGCCCCTTTCCACCCCACATTAGCTGAAGGCCAGCATGGTGCAGAAGGCAGGCGACACCAAGCCGTGGATATGCTGTGATCCACTGCAGCGAACCGGATGCTTTGGTGAGAACTGTGCAATATCATTCAAATATAGATTGTTTAATTAATCGTTTCTAGGGTGTCTTCTGAATTAAAGAACATGAAAGATGTCTAATATATAGATCATACTGTTCTATTAAATTGCTTTCAGAGAAACCTTTGCGTTACTGGAAATGTGCCACATTATTTGATTCAGACACTACTGTACTGCCACTTAACGATGCTTAGTTGCATTTCTCTTTAAAACCATGGAGTGTCTTAAGTAATATTAACATTCAATCCTGGCAACTCATCTTTTCCAGGAAATGAAGTCATTCCACTTGCTTGGTTTGCAGAAGCAGAAATTCCAAGCAGTAAAGATTCTGTGCAAATTCATGGTCTCCAGTGACTCTCAGAAACCCTCCTAAGCAACAGACAATGAGGATGAAACAGATGGATACTTTTATTACTAATGGACTTCTTCCCAAAAAAAAAAAAAAAGGAAAATGATTTCTGATAAAGGACTTTACCTGTTGACTGCTTTGTGTGAGCTGTAGCTCGTGCTGTGTACACCATGTGACCTGAAGGTGGAAAGCTCTTTGGGAAATCCCGCAGGAGTGGCCATCACGCCACCTACAGTCCAACTCGGGCCTGACGGCTTTAGAGCAGTGTTTCCCAATACGGTCCTCGGGACCCGCAGACACTCCCAGTAGAGAGCTGGGAGGGAGCAAAAATGTGGACACTCAGGCATTGCGCAGAAGCGCGGACTGTTTGTGCATCCCCGAGGACGGGGTTGGGAAACACTGGTTTATTTTTACTTTTTGCCGCTGTACTCAAAAAAACAAAATGGTTACTGTAAGCATTGCTGGAAGCATTGACACTTGATCCATAAAACTGCTAAAAGAAAAAATTATTTCTCTGGTGGTTTCTATAGCGACCTGTCCAGAAGACCTCATTGCTGCTGTTTTGCACCAAATGTTCATGCTACTCCCATGTGACAGGAGAATAACCTTTTAATTGACAAATATTTTCACTCAAGGATTCAAATCCCCAAATTACTGTGCTGTTAGCTTTTGGCTCACCATCTAATTTTGCTGTATGGGAGATTAAAGGTTTCCTTTCTGGGTGGTATTTTGCGATGTAATTCCGCTTTGCTTTCTGAATAGGAAGAGCGCTTTTGAAACTGTGTGACACATCAGCAGGTTTCCCCACGGAATTCTGGAGTGTTTGTAAAGGCCTGTTTGGGGGAGGTAAAACCAGCCCATGCTAACCATCTTCAGGCTCTGGTACTGTACTGTTAGCTGGTCCTAGGCCTGAGCGCTGTAGTAGGGCTCCCCATGGTGGAATACACCCTGAATGCCTTATGCATGTTCATTAAAGGAAGAATCCAAGAAAACAAAAACATGTTTGTGAAAACTACAGGCAGGACATCTTCTCAAGCAAGCACTCCTGTAGTCAGATCTAGCAATTGAGTGACCCTGGGATGTTTCCCACTGGATGGTCATTAGACATTGTGGCGGACAACCAGAATATAACTACACTGTTTGTATGATTAGCAAAACTCCATGAGTGGACGGGCTACTATGTTGTTTTTTTTAAGGGACCGTGAGGTTCTGCTTTACAGGACTTCACCACCCAAGGTGAGTCCATCAAATTAGCTGCCATTTACATAAACAAGTAAACTTTCATTTTTATCTGGAACAAACTGTGGTACAGGGGCGGCACGGTGGTGCAGTGGGTAGCACTGTCGCCTCACACCTCTGGGACCAGGGTTCGAATTCGGCCCAGTTCCATGTGTGTGGAGTTTGCATGTTCTCCCCGTGCCATTGTGGGGTTTCCTCCGGGTACTCAGGTTTCCCCCCACAGT
>JAODKK010000019.1:12741732-12759169 GCA_026774405.1 Petrocephalus microphthalmus
CCATTGCTTCCGGGATAGGCTCCGGACCCCCCGCGACCCTGAACAGGATAAGCGGGTTGGAAAATGGATGGATGGAAACTGTGGTACAGGATTATTGTTTGGGGAGTTTCTATGTGGGACAACACTTGTCCTGTAGTCCAGGGGTATCCAACATGGTCGCGCTACATTCAGAATTGTTTTAGATGTTAGTCTTGATTGACGCGAAGCGCGGCCGGTTTGCCGTTGCTTAAAACTTTGTTACATTAGGTTACAATAACTACTTGGATCGCACGGGTCAGCACGCAGAAAACGTGAAACTCCGGCGAGCAAAGTGACCCGGCTAGCCTTCCGGTTTATAGCTACAAAAAAGGGGTATAAAACTGAGTGGGAGAGCCGGACTGATTAAGAGACCGTAAATGTATTTAATTGTATTGTGCTGTAAGAGTTTGCCAACATATACTGTATACTCAGTGTGTGTGTATATGTGTATATATATATATATATATATACAACATACATTTCGCATTTTTTAATGTAGGTAGATGGTGTTGGCCCCTGTTAACCTAAAGGTAGCTCGCAAGCCGAAAAAGTGTGGACACCCCTGCTTTGTGTCTCTCGGGAACCGCAGGCTTTGCGGTGAATGGGAATCCACCAGAATTCATGAATTCCATGCACTGCTCTCCTGTTTACCGTAGTAAAATCTGACACCAAATGACACCTTGCAATTCCCAGTGGATTAAGGGCGGCTGGTGACAGTTTCATGTGGCTGTCCTGCTACAGCACAAAGGATTTATGGGGAGTTACAGGCTAGGAACGGGAAGAGGTTGTGGGGCTTTTGTCGAACAAATCGAGATATATAATGCATTAAAATGTAAAAGATACTGCTGGCCTTAATGAGATTTCTCAGTCAATATTTCATGGTGACTCCGGTGTGACTTTTTGTGAAAACAAAGTACCAGCTGTCTAAGGTTTATGTAGTACAAGTCTGTACATAAAGCATCCGGTTCATAGAGATGGTATTAGATACTGAAGACGTGTCTTATGCTTCGGACAAAGCTGTAGTTGACACGGCTTAAGTACCTTAAGCACCTTGCAGGAGAATAAGCTCCTGCACTCTCCCCATTTTCCCACTTTAAAGTAAAAGTGTCCTGGGTGCTCAGAGACTGTCTGGGAAGGGTTCCAGGGTCGTCCTCTCTCCCTCTCTTAGTTTTATGACAGCTGGGCCCATTTCACATTTTGCTTCACTCTGTAATTGACCAGTTAACAGAAAAGTATATAAAGTTTAAAACGTATTGATTTCGACCCAGTGTCTTCAGTGTTTTGACTGGTTCTGGAGGTCTAATATTACTGTATAGCTACCATTTTATATTCAAAGTGGTAATTACATCAATTATGCGAAACCTTGCATCCTATTGAAAATTCTGCTATGATTCCATTACAAATCCACGCCTGAGCTTCAGACAGGGTCGGCACTCCTGAGTGTAACGGTCTGGGTTTGCAAAGGCTGTTTGTAACAAGCTGAACAGAGAATAATGATGCCGTGTGTTTGTCGAATTCGGATACTTCGAATGCAGAAAGATGGCATACGGCACCACTTAAGGTGAATTATTCAGCCTTTTCAAAGTACGGTGTGGTTTCAACCGGAGGTTTGGCAGTGATGTTTTTTTTTGTATTACCTCGCTGAGAAAATTGCATTTAAATTGCAGCAATGACTTGAACTGCGCCTTCTGAATCTGGGGGACGTCCGAGCCGTTTTCTAACTTGCTGAATGATGGATTTCACATGTGAACGTTGATAACCAATCGTCATTACTCAGCGGCGCGGTACTTCGCCATGCAATTAAGACACACAAATGCACGCCAGATTTGCTCAGTGCGCATATGGTCCCGCAAGACCGAGGGATCTCAGCCATCATAAAGCGATATCCGGAGCTTTTACTGCATAGATAAGGCCCCGTTTCCCACGTTAAAGCGCTACACAAATATAGCGATTTTTACTCTTACGCTCTCGTGGATATCGTTTTCATTTTTACAGTACAGTTGGACTTGAGTACCGTTAAATAGATTTTACACTAGGGTAGCCGTTTTTGGATTCCTGAATAAAAATAATAAATACAAACACATTTCGTGAATCATATGTGTCGGGGTG
Organism: Petrocephalus microphthalmus; assembly: GCA_026774405.1. Lineage (NCBI taxonomy): Eukaryota > Metazoa > Chordata > Actinopteri > Osteoglossiformes > Mormyridae > Petrocephalus > Petrocephalus microphthalmus. The sequence goes on from JAODKK010000019.1 coordinate 12,743,860, forward strand.
AACTTGGAAAAAAAAAACCAATGTCAAATTTAAAAATGTATCTCAGTTCTGCAACACTGATACTACCATCTGGATCTTTCGTAACACATTGCCATGGCGACCACTGTTTCCCCCATTCATTTCCATCGTGCATTGGCTGTACCAGTGAAATATGTGAACATTACCTGGATCCTTGTCCTTAGCTTGTATTGTGTATTTTAATACACGATATCATATAAACGCTGCTTTTTTTTTTTAACAAAAAAGACAAAGCATGTGGGAGTTTGCATATTATGCGTATACCTGAATATATGACCGCATAGGTAATCAGCATGGAAATGCCTGTCTTTGGCGATAATGCAATGTTTTACAGTGCTTGCTGGTAGGTGATCGTGGTACGTGCGGACAGTCCTGCAATTCTGGTATGCTCCACTATGCAAATCAATGACAGGCTGATGTGAAGAATGACATTCATAGAGACGTGCCGTGCCTTAACATCCATGCAGACCGGCCCACGCTCGATGTTCAACATTTAAAGAATTGAAATGTGTTCTAATCAATGACACGGAGAGCAACACGGCGCCCCGCCGAGCTACGTCACATGCTCCATGTTGTTTTGTTTGTATAGGCATGGGGCGCGCGGCAGGGATCCGCGCGCACACGCGCATGTGTGCGCGCGCGCCTGGCTGCGCGTTCCCTCTCCATCCGGGTCCTCTGCCGTCCACAGGCAGTAAGGAGGCGGGAAATGGCGTCCGGAGGTGCCGCGCAGAGCTGGGCGCACACTCCTCGAATATAACCCACCAGAGACGCTAAGTGACGGCGGTCGGCTCTGCCGTGGTGCCCGGCGCTCAGGCAAGCACAGCCGCCTCGGCGGGAAGACATCGCTTCTCTCGGCAAGTACGTCCGGAGGGAGATTGGCGCCGCTCTCGCTGTGAGGGAATGCGGCTGTCGTAGGAATAAATATTTACCAGCGTAGCGGCGCTGGCGGGGGCTTGGCGCTCGGCGCTCGGCTGGTGCGCGTCGCATGTGCCTCACAAATGTCGGCGTAGTGACTCCGGGACCCGCGACACACGCCGCCCGAATCGGGGAGACGCTGGCGGCGCTGTTTTAATGTATACGCGCACAGACGCCGGTGTCAGTTGTGTTTGCCGCTAGCTCGCCGTCCAAACGTGCCGGTCCTGCACTGAGCAGAGCGCCGCTCTCATTTTAACAACCGTTATTGATTAAAACGCGATACGCTGGTAAAAAACGTCCCCCGAACCCGTCAGCGTGCTGGTCGCCCGGGTACTTGGGTGTTCGGGAACTTCTGCCCTGCCGTTTTATGAGGAGCCGAAAACTTGGCTGTCGGCTGGCGGTGATCGCTAACGTCAGCTGTGCGGGTCCGGCAGCCCCGCTGTTAGCGCTCGCCTCGGCCGTGAGGACCCCCGGCACTGGGTGAAAACGCAGCCTTCTTAGGCCGTGGCCTTGTTTTCTACCTCCCGCCCCGGGCTGGAGTACAGTCACGCCGGATTCCCCTACCCCCCCCCCACCCCGCCCCTTTCGCCTTTCGGGCTGGTAGCTAATTCTGCGGAAACAGACTAACACTAGCGCACCGGTTCCCGGGATTACAGCACCCTTAGGGCCGGGATGCGCGTCCAGGCGGGGGTGTGGGCACCCTCTCGCCGGGAGGTCGCCGGGCTGCTGCCTTACAGTGATGTCTGATTTATCCCCGAGGTTGATGTTTGTCACCGCGATCTGTCGTCCCGCTTGAAACGCTTCGTGGGGTTTCCAGCCTCCGTGCCGCTTTATTATACAGGGGGGCGTTGCTCTTTGTCTCGGCTTGCTCACACTTCCACTGAGATCACCGTATAAAGGAGCATTTGTCTTGGAGATCACATTTTTTTTTTCTTTCCCGAAAGCTTGCCGATTTCAGCCCTGAGATTTTAGTGCCGATACGTACAAGCGCATAAATGTGACAGCTGCCGGCCAGCTTGTACCTATCCGCGCCGGTACCACACATACAGGTATGCGGGGGCAACGTAGCCGCTCCGTAAATTATTGTAACGGCAGTTTAATTCACGATGCATGATTTTAAACTAAGGTACACCACCTCTTTGCTTATAAGCTGCTGTCAGATAGTTCGGGATCAGGTTTGCTAAACTAGACCTTTGTGTCGGCACAGACGGAGGGAAAAGTCACCTTTATCGATGCTCCAAACTGTTAAAAACTTTCCTCCACTTTAGTCGTGGAATTTTATTTGAGTGACCAAAAAACTTTTGCTATTACTATGTCATGCTGGATATTGAGTGAGGAGTCTGAATTCAGAATGAGAACTTTGGTAATTTAAGGTTTTCAAAGGTCAATTCAGAGAGTACACCTCTGCTGAAATGGACAGATCAATGCTTTCTGAACTTTTGGCCACACCAGTGTTGCAAGAGCAGAATCTGGTGTGAGCCTGCCATCTCTCTGTAGTGAATTGATGAAGCCTACAGCAACTATGTTAAAATGAATGTGTGTCCAAGGCTGCAGTGAAATGTGAATGTTAGCATGTAATTTGCAGTGTGTTTTTAGTTACAAAAAAGGAAATGTTGGTCATTTGTCAATTGGAAGTCTGCTCGAAATGATTTCCTTTATTGCCACTATTTTGGTATGGCTCTCTTAAAAAAGTAGTTATTCTCTAAAATTGCATGTAGGAATGCCTGTTTGCATTTACCATGCAAACATCATTTAACTCTTGTTTAATGTTGGCCTACTTTTGATGCAGGTTGAAGTTGGCAATTTTTTGTGGTTTTGAATCCTTAATGTTACCTCGGCTTATAATTTGTCTTTTCCTGCTCAGTGCAGTTGAACATATTGTGATGGATGGGTGTTACTCACCTATCAGGTAGATGAGCTTGATCCCCTTGGAAATGTTAACTGTGATGCCCCTTCCCCTTCTGGGGAAAATTTTTTTTTTTCCAGCTTGTTAATCTATAGTGCTTGGAATGAAAAGGCAGGTTGATTCTCTTTTATGTTTTTCTTTGCTCCTGGGCTGTCTGTGGCTTTAAAGTCCTGTGGACTTGCAGTAACAACATAAAAACCATTCTGTAACATTTTATTTTATTTTGGTTCCCAACAATGAATCTGATACTACACTCATGACACTTCTGGTTATATTTTGTCCATAGCTTATGTATATGTGTGCAATATACATTATACTCCGAGACTTATGTAAGTTTGTCAGATTTAGTGCATTGCCCTTATCACACTGGTTAATAATATAGTGGTTCTCTACAGTTTGATGGGTAGGTGTCAGAATACAACTGTTGGGATCTTGTGCAGAAACTGTCGCCTTGCCTGAATTAAAAAGCATTTGCGTAATCCAGACTTTCAGAAATGAGTCTAAATTTATGCCAGGTTTTTACGACATGCAGTTTTATGTATATATGTTTCCTGTTAAATTGAAAATAATTCCTCTACATGAATGAATCTGTAAGGCTGAAAGCTTTTTTTGGTGCATTTCTCCATTATCCGGTGAGCCTACAAGTGATTTCAGGATACTGCTGAATCTCTGCTTTGACTATAATTAGTCGGCAGGGGAAAGGCCCAGGGGAAAGTATTGCTACTCTTTGTCCACCAAAAACCATATAAGAGGAGGGTGTTTCGGGGGAATGAGAGAGAGAGAGAGAGAGAGAGAGCATGCAGCAGAGTGTGACTGAGGGAGGGAGGGAGGGAGGGAGAGTGTCCTCTTTCTACTGTGCATATGCAACAGCTGGTTGTAATTTAAGAAAAACAGATCTGGTGGTGTAACTGGAGGAAGAGAGAACCATCTGGGGTCTCATCTGTGAACTTAAGCGTGTTTTTTTTTTTGTTTCATCACAATAACGGATTGGGAGTTTGAGGAGCGTGAGGCATGGTAGTGCGTGGCAGTGTATGTTGGGAGCTGTGTATGAGTCATGCCTCTTGTCGGTAAAAATAGACAGGGGAAGAGACTCTGAAGGCAACAAAGCTGCTGCCTGCTTCTGCGCTTGGTTCCCCCCTCCCTGTTATCCGTGATTGCCTTGTCCTGCAGCCTAATTTGGAGCATGTGGTATTTTGAGTTTGGGCTTCCATTGCCTTGCTTGGGCAGAGTTACTGTAAACTGCTTTCTTGTCCCTCATGGCCGTTCGGTTCGGTCAAATTTGTGTTAATGTGTGTTTGAGATGATGATGGGTAAACCATGTGGGTTGTGATTAACAGTGGAGGCGGTGATTAAATGTGTATGTTGTGCATTAAATCTGTAAATATAATTTAAGATGCCATAAGTCTGCTCCCCTTACCTGACTTTCAGTGTATTGGTTTGGAGTTTGTGGTGCCTCTTAGGTTTTGTCACTGCCCAGGTGATTGTTCCTGTTTCCCTCCTTGTCTTTGGAATAGATTGACCAAATCCTGGCTTGTTCGTCACCATGTCCTCAGTGTTTTTTCACTCAGACTGACACCACTGTACCTTAGGTCTTAGCCAGTCCAGCATACAGTATTCACAGACTCACAGGCTTCTCCCTACATGATGGCAGCATGGTGACATTTATGTTTGGGTCTTGTCATTGGCTTGGATTATTGTTTGGGTGCAGCTTCTTTCTCTGTATTTATGATGTTAATTGGCAGCAGTGTTAAGCAGGTGTACTGCCTGCATAAATTTGTAAAGGTGTGCCTACTTTTTAAATTATATCTTTCCATTCAAGACTACTTTTAAAATGGCAAGATCAAAAAAGATTCCACTGAAAGCATTCTGGAATATGTGGGATATTTCTTCCTTGAACTTTGTAAGAAAAATGACCTTAAGTTACTCTGAGATGACAGATCTCTGTGGTATGTGTGTCTGCAGCCATACTGACTTGCAGTGCTAGTGACGCTTGCAAAGCAGTAAACGCAGGTTGTCGCAGCTGAGTGCCAGTTGTGAATACTGATGTGTACTTTGGGATTTGTCCCCCCCCCATCCGCCCCTCCCCTCATAGTATAGTCAGATTCAACAAGCCATGTCACTTTGCCAATTTTACCACTAATGATTTTTTTCTTTAATAGGCATCTTTGGCACATAGGAATCAGTGAAGAGCCAGTTTCAGCTGTTTATAGAGTAGATACATTAAAGACAATCATACACTTTAATTCTGTCTTTTGGCTGGGGTAATTGGATCTGCATCTCTAGGATCCAGTCAGTCACATTTATCAGCTGGGGGATAATCTCCACTTTAGATGTTATTGCATGCATCAACTTGTAGTCTCAGTCACATGCACCCAGGGGCGTTGGAGCGGTATAGATACCCTGGCAGATTTAGGGGGGCCTGCACTTGACAAGGTGCCTTGACTAAGTAAAATTGTACATAAAATTGGGTGGGGGGTCCCAAGGTGAAATTGTCATTATGCATTGAATTTCTAGGCACACCTCTGCTTCCTCCTGCAGGGTATTGGCCTATCGGAAAGTAATGAGGTTAGGTCCTGTAAGGGCTCCTGGTGTCTTTCTGTAAATGTACATCTTTTTCGTCATTGTTCGTTCAGTCAAGTACGACTCGTTCAGTCGGTGGATCAGTGATTTTCTTGTCTTCTGATCTGTTAAGACTTCCTTCAACATACCATTATACCTTGATAAACCTAAACTGTCTCAGGCAGTAGCAGTAAACAATAAATAAATGGTAAAGTGCATGTTTCCCAGGAAAACTGCACAGATCCATGTTACCTTTTAACACAGTTCATCACCTATCTCAATGTCGGGGTGTCCTTTCCAACATGCAATGGCTGTCTTATGCTGGAGCTTTTGGAATTCATTTTGTCATTTGTCCCCCCCCCCCCCCCATCCCACCAGTCCCCTGGCTTCAGTAAAGTGTGCCGGTTCAGGCTCTCAGGCAACTGTGTTGATGCTCTTCTGTATGGGCCCGTTCTCCACATCTGTTACTCATTTGAGAAGACAGCCATCCCCAACGCTGGAATAAGAAGACGGCCGAGCCAGTGGTGGCTCAGGCAGTATGTGACTCACAGCTTGACCCATAGCTTTGCAACTTTCTCTTTGCTATAGTGTGCGAGGCAAACGATTCATGAGGAGAACTCACTAGAACCAGCTTCTGAGGTTCCTGTGTGCTGGATGCATTCTGGATAAATAAATATCCTAAAATGGATTTTCCCGGAGAAAGAGCCAGGAGTGCACACAAACGTGATGGGGATGTTTTCACCTTCATTGGCCAGGATGATGGCCATAGCTGGGCTGGACACTGCCAGGGAATGCAGGCAGGCTAGTAAACCTATCCAACAGAACGCAAGCATGGAATGAGACCTTCTTCTTATACACATCTGAATTCATGCAAGTAATGCAAAGCTGATGTTTTCAATCTTACTGGAATTGGGGCCCCCATATGAGAAGAGACTAGAGTTAGGGACCCACTACCATTAAACCCCCCCCCCTTTTTTCTGTGATGAACACAGGTATGTTAATAGCATGCATGGTTATATTAAATGCCTTTTTTAAATCGAAATCTGCTGGACTTTGGGGTTTGTTTGGTGCAACTCGACCAGTTGACTTTTCGCGTAAGGTTGCAAATGTGAAACAGATGCGCGCCGCTGTAAAAGATGCATGAGCTGGGTGAGAGGGGCGAGTGCTGAGCGCGTACGGAGAGTCTGCGCGGCGCTCGCTGGCTGCCGTCCTGACAGGTCCTGCATGTGTCTGAGCACTCCCAGCCAGTGCTGTTGCGTAAGCCGCAGCTCTGGGGGCGAGGCTGGTCCTGTGGTTACTTTTAGGATTTTTTTTTTTTTTTTTTTTCCTTTTTAAAAAACATTGGCCGAAACTGATATATGGGAGAATCTTTTCTATTGTAGCAACATTTGTAAAAGACAGTAACAACGATTCAGGAGAAATACTTAGAAATGGAGGCTTTTCAGCCATGGCACAATATTACTGTCACCTTCCTGGAACATGTTCTGTTAATAATTATTGTTATTTTTATATGATGTCCGCCATACACATTCCTCTGTACATTTTAAAAGTTGGAGACGAGTGCTTTGAAGTCTAAATTCCTTACTCCACTGAATTTTTGTTTTTTGCTGAAACTTGCATGCTTGATTTATTTTTCCAATTCTCTTTTAAATAGGCTTGTTAGTACTTGCATTTCTGACTACCATTATTTTTCCTTATGTGCTATAGCCGTATGAGAATTTGTGAGAAATAACTGCAGTTGTTGCTTTTGTGAACATGCCGTCATCCATCCGGCTTCTTGTGCTTTCTTTCCCCCATTCATCCCATGCCTTCATCTTTGACCCATCTGTTCCTTTTCCCTCCCTCCGCCAGTCTTACATGTGACGATCAATACAATGAGGCTGAGAATGCGTAAGGCTTCTCAGCAGCCAAGCCCCGCACACGCACCCCGTCCGTCCCGGACCAAGCGCAGACACTCGGAGGTGGACGTGTGCACACCGACGGGCGGGGGGACGGTGCAGAAGAGCGACGCGGGGCTTCTCTCCACCATCAAGAAATTCATTCGAGGAAACACTGTCAAGGTACACAAGCCTGTAATGGCCTTCTGAGCATAGTTAACATTTCTGGAAACAAGTCACGTCCAAGTCATCCTATGTTCCACAACTGTTATCCGGCCTTGTGTTCCAGAACCGGGTTTCGTGTTCTGTCGGGCATGCGGCCGCATGTCTGGGAACTGTAGCCAGTTTCTAAGAATAGCTGTGGTTCTAGAATAGCTGTGCAGTAACGGGGTGCACGATTAGGTGGAACCCGTGTGCAGTGTGTCACATTGGGGTCCTGGTGGGTACCTAACTTAATGGTTAAGGATCTGCGTTTGTGACTGAAAAATTCTAGTTAAATTAGACCCAGTCTTGATGATGTACCCTTGACCAAAAATACATGACCTGAATACCCAGCAGTACAAATGGGTAGAGCCAGAAGCTTGTATGTATGCCTGTGCAAGAACTGTTTAATTGCATGTATAGATTTAATCTGCAGTAGATTCTTTCAGTTATTCATGATCCTTTTGTGCACACCAAAATATGCTAATTGACGTAATAGTTTCCACATGTCGAGTCAAATTGTATTCGCCATATTGATCTTCGGTCACATTGTTTGCTATGAGAGCGACTGCAGGCCAGTTTCCTCTCTGTGTGTATGGCCTGGGTGAGCCTTGGTAATGGGGTGGCCCCTTTCCGTGTATAGCCTCACGTGATACTTATGCCCTAATGCTGCGTATGAGCGCCCCTATAGACGGGGCTGCCAGAGCACTAACTGCAGGTTCTGCGCTCTCCCTCGAGGTGGAGCAGGAGTACCCAGCTAAGAGGAGCTGCATCGACCGCAACCTAGACGGCGCGCTGATCTCGTCCTCGCCACAGATGCCGGACCCCCTCAGTAAAGGCGCCACCCGGCTCCGCCGTAGAGGGCCTGTTAACGGAGGTGAGCTTCATGCTTCTAGTTGCACTTGTATGAGTTAATTTGGACCAATCTGATGAGCACAAATGGTTTTATCTGTTAGATCTCTGCATGTGTGTAGGAGTGCATACTGCCACATTTTCTGTAAGAGTAGCTTCGCTATAAGAGAGCTGGGTGGAGATGCGTGTGAGACTGAAATATAGTGGAAGTTGTTTAAGGACTAGTGAATGATATGCATCTTCTGGTATGTTTCATATTGGTAAGGATTTGTCTTCATGCTCTAACCATCAGATGCCATCAGCCATGGCCCGGGCAAGCTGCTGAAGCCCAATGGCCGGCTGGAGGAGTCTGCAGAGGCTGTCAGCAGCCCCCCCAGAACCACTCTGCTGGGAACCATCTTCTCCCCAGTCTTCAACTTCTTCTCGCCTGCTAATAAAAATGGTAAAGTTTGCCCTGCACTTTCTTGGGTTGTGCGAACGGTGCCCTTACACTGCTGCCTGGAGGTGCTTCTGCGGTCACCCAGACTAATCGGCAGGTGACCGCTGGCCCTGGTTCTTGCGAGCTGGGCAGGGTCACGCCAGGTAGACGCTAACAGATGCGCAGGTATAGGTAACCTCAGGTGGATTTGGAATGGCAGGAGCTTCAGTCCTTCTGGATCTCTGTAGACATGCTCACTTCCCTGTTGGCAGGATCACAGTGCCGAGAGAAATGCATGATCCTCTCCTTCAGGAACCTCTGGCTCAGACTCCCCAGGCCAGGCTGTGGAGGCAGAGGAGATCGTGAAGCAGCTGGACATGGTGCAGGGAGAGGAGACCCCCACCAGCACAGCTACATCCAGGGAGGCCTCGGGTGTCTCCCTGTACCCCTCCAGCCAGCCCCTGCCCCTAGCCCTGCGACCCCCTCCTGATGGTGCTGTTGAGGAAGGGGAGATTGTAACTGGCTCTGACCTGCCGCCCCTTACTGGTATGTATTGATGGAGCGAGAGACGTATGCAGGCAGGCACCTGGCATTTTACCTTCCTGCATGAGTGACTAGTGTCTGTACCCTTGTCTGTTCATTGGTTTAAGTTCTTTATTGTATTACAATCGGACCAAATTCAAGGGTATCTTAACTTCTGAAAGTATAGTTGTTTTTCAGTAACTGTAAGAGCCATGAAAAGGTTTGAGCTGTGGCCACATTGGCTTTGGGTTCCTGATGTTTCACTTTCTTCCCTCCATCCTTTCTCCAGCTCCTGGGTCCACCACAGACAGTGGCTACTCTGAGATCCCACCCACTGCTCCTTCAGAGGGGACATATGAGGAGGACTGGGAGGTCTTTGACCCGTGAGTACACTTCCTTTGCAGTCTAGGATGCAGGGTGTAGCGGAAAGCATCTCGGGAGCATTGTGGCCTTGGCTGCACCTTACCGTCCTGCTGTGCCTCCCTGTGCGGAGTCCTGCTCAGCCCCGCTCTCATCCGCACTCTGCAGGTATTTCTTCATCAAACATGTGCCTCCCCTGACGGAGGAGCAGCTCACGCGCAAGCCGGCACTCCCTTTGAAGACGCGCAGCACACCCGAGTTCTCCCTCGTCCTCGACCTGGTCAGTTGTGACTAAGAATGCAAAGAGAGTTAATCCCCTTTCACTTTCCTCAGGGTTCTCTGCCAGCTACACGTCTTCAGTCGCCATTAGTGATTCTTACAAAAAAACAGTGTGGATCTGCTTCTATTTAATTTTTTTTCCTTTTCCATTTTTCCGTCAGTAATCGACGGTCGTGATTTGGGATTCCTTCCCAAATAGACAAAGGCACTTCCAGCAGCTGTCCTGTTTGAAAAAAGAAAAGGGGGGGGGCGGAGTTTGGGCTCTGCTGATTAAAGTGCTGCTCAGTCACGGGGTTAATTCTGGACTGATTATTGGCTAATGTCACGTTCTGTGGTGATTTCAGTATAAAACAAGAGCTTTTCTGCAATTCATGGTGTGGCTTCTTCTTGATTAATGGAACAATAATTTCCTCCATTTTAAACCTTGTGTGTACAGGTTTTGCTGTACCTGTGAGACCAAAATACCTCACTGCTTCACGTTTCATTTTATAAATATGTGACTGTGAATGCTTGTATTTTGTTTGGTTACTTATGGTTAAGGTTTGGGCTGGGAATGGGTTAGGGGTGTTCTGATTGGGATTTTTGCCATAGAAATGAATGGACAGTCTTCACTAAGACAGGAATATAAATGTGTGTGTGTTTGGCATGCTTATAATCAACAGTTATAATCAACTTCTGTCTCCCAGAAACATTTCAAGTTTTGGCTAATTGTGCATTTCTGCATGTGCTGTGTACTGAGCTGTCTGTTGGGACACTTTCTATAAACACTACGCACTATAGTGTGTGAAAATCCCAAGAGGGTGTCTGCTTCTGTGATGCTGGAACCACTACGTCTGGCACCTACATTCACACCTCGTTTAAAATTGCTGAGATCAGGCATATTATTTGTAACTGACCCTCCTGACCCCGTCTGTCTGCTGTAAGAATTCACTTGCAGCCGCGTGTTTTGCTGTTTGTAGAAACGAGCGAGTGTTTGTATATGTTGCAAAAGTGGCAGTTTCGCTGTAGTGAAAGCTTGATTTAATTAGGTTAGTGCAGCTGTGCTTGTCGCAGTCAGTCTGCTTTTTATGTGAACCCACACAGTCGCAATAATTCTGGTCATATTTATTTTTAAGATGACAGAATAGTAATCTTCACTTTGCCTGCCATCTCTGTCATTTTGTGGGGAAAAGCTTAGCAGTATTGTAAGTGCTGTATGATTTGATGCAAGACAAATTTCATCATCCATTTTCATGCTGTAACTGTGTTTGTGGCTGTGATTGGTGTTGCTGCATTAGGTGGCACTGTGTATGGTCGTGGATAGAGAGGTTTGAATGAGCACTGCTGTTCTCCTCTACATTACCAGGATGAAACACTGGTGCACTGCAGCTTAAATGAGCTGGAAGACTCGGCGCTCACCTTCCCGGTGCTCTTCCAAGACGTCATATACCAGGTACCTGAGGCCCTCCCGCCCCTGGGCCCCATGGGCTCAGGCTTTTTCATTGCTGCGGTTCTTATTTGGAAAGGTTGGATGTGATGTGATGCAGCATTAAATGGTGTCCGGGTGAGAAATGCCTGTAAACCGGAGTAGCCCAAAACCAGCAGAGGCACAGCAAGAACTGACCTGTGCCTTCTTGCATGCAGGTCTATGTGCGGTTAAGGCCCTTCTTCAGAGAATTTCTTGAACGCATGTCTCAGATCTATGAGGTAACCCCCCCCCCCCCCCCTGCTGTGCCATTGCAGGTTTTATAATCACGTTTCTCTTTGCGCGTCTCGTCTTTGTAATTCTGAGCTATGCTCCCCTCCTTCCAAAGATCATTCTCTTCACTGCCTCCAAGAAGGTGTATGCTGATAAGCTTCTGAACATCCTGGATCCCAAGAAACAGCTAGTCAGGTCAGTAGAAGCACTTCCCTTCACTTACCTTCATTGTGCGAGTGCAGGTTCCTACAGCTGAATATGGGTCCATTTTATTTCTTGAGATGGATGCTCACATAATGTCTCAATACTTTCTCAAATGAACCTGCTACTTGTGTTTATCTAAAATCCCTTTAAATATTTAGCTTTCTCTCTTGCTTGTAATCTGTAGGCACAGGTTATTTCGTGAGCATTGCGTTTGTGTGCAAGGGAATTACATAAAGGATCTGAACATTCTTGGGAGGGACCTGTCAAAGACCATAATAATCGACAATTCACCTCAAGCCTTTGCCTATCAGGTGAGTTGCTCTGGGTGAGATGCCTTGCACACTGCCTGAGTGCAGTTCACCCCCCTGCACCCTTCCTCTTGTTAAGAAAGACGTGAATGACGTAGTGCTCTGTGTCGCCTGTCTTTCCTGTCAGCTTTCCAACGGGATTCCGATAGAGAGCTGGTTCATGGATAAGAACGACAACGAGCTCCTGAAACTGGTCCCATTCTTGGAAAAGCTAGTTGAACTGGTATGTGTGTTTTGGCGTTCAGTGGTCGTCAGACCATTGAACTAATTGCGATGTCTCCTGTCTGTCTGCGTCTCATTCTCTCTCGCAGACACAGACAGACAGACACACACACAATAAGCCCCCAGTAAAGTATGCCATTGTGACTTGCTTGGTGTTGATTGCCGTGCCTCTGCCCCGCAGAACGAAGATGTGCGTCCACACGTCCGCGAGCGCTTTCGTCTGCACGACCTCCTGCCTCCTGACTGAGCCCAGGGTGCTGGGCCGCCGTCAAGGACCAGCCTCCTAGGACCAGCCTCCTAGGAACAGCCTCCTAGGAACAGCTATGGAAACTAATATCTCACATCAAACTCATGGCCATTTCAAAACTCTCTGGATTACAAGACTGCCATCACATCGCCCGCGCCCCCCCCCCTCAAATCCCCACATTTCTCTAAAAGGAAAAAAGCAAGTCAGAAACATTTTTGAAGAAACGCTCCTAATTATAGAATTCTTTTATACAGATAAATGTATAAATATATAAATATATGTATAAATGTACTGGTGACTGTCGGCGAGCCCAGGTGCCGCGAGCCGGCAGTTTGACTGGCTCTCTTCTCCCTGGAGAGGTTTCTCGCTCCTCAGCAGCCATGTTGGCGCCAGAGCCGCCTGCCCATGAGGAACATGCTATGCTGTGCAGAAGGGGCCCGCTTTCCGTACGATTGGTGCTTCGAGTGGAATCACTGACACTTATTGGCTGCAGAGTCATTTTGCCACAAACGGCCAGTTAAAACATGTGTGCCTGTGCGTGTGTGTGCGTGCGTGTACACATCTTTCCCTCTTCAGGTTTCTGAAGTTCCCTCCTGTTAACATAGCTGACGAGTCGCCATGCATTCCTTTTTAGTTGAAATGCGTTTTTTGTTCTCTTTAGCAGACTTTGGCCATAGATTTAGGGTTTTCCCTTCTCGCCGTGGTTTTCTTGCATTTCTCTGCCTGCAAGACGTGTTTCTGATTGGGGAAGGGAGGCAAACCCAGAGTGAAAAGTTCAATTCATATAGTTTCTGTATTAAAATATTGCGTTATTGTCAATGTATTCTGTATGACACAGTGTGAAAGATATCATCATAATAATTTTATAGGAATGGAGAGTATCATCCCTTATAGGTGAGAATTACTGGCTTTCTAAACCATAGTGATGGATTTAATTTGGCAAGTCTCAGCTCGCCGGCCTCATATGTTCAAAGTTTCAGTCTGTATGAGCTGGTCCTGCTAGATCCCCTGCAAAGCTTCCCCCTGCCAGGCAGATGGCTCACTTTACACGGCGCAGACCGTACGGTGGCTTGCAGGGGAGCTAGTTGGGATTGTATATGTGTGGGCGGGTGGGGGGGGAGGGTGTTAAACTTTGTATTAAGCTTAAGCCGTTTTTGGCAGAACTGTTCCAAGTTTCCATGGCATTTACTCCTAATAAGTGTGCTAACCAGAGCAGACCTCATCAAAGGTGTGGTTGACGGGGTGATGTTGGGTTATATGGATGACTCATGAAATATGCTGTCATTTGCTACTCTGACTTACCCTCTGCAGTATTTCTAATTTATCACCTTTTTGGATTTTAATACAATATTTTCTGATCTTAAAAGGAGCTGAGACGTAGCCCCTAAAGGCAACTTTACCCACCCCCCCGAAACACGTACTACATTTGTGGTAAAGGGTTAGCGTTTCTCAGTAGCACCAGCATGTCAGTGTTCAGCTTCATTGGTGTGATTTAAACTTTCCTGTACTGCATCTTAGATCTGAAACGTTTGTGCCGGATTTCTTTTCTGTGCAGGTCACTTACTGAGGAGGGATGACCACCCGATTCAGTCTCATTCTCTGGTGTAATATTCAGTGTTTATCCTGTAGATGACAGCGCCATCTCATAAAGAAAAGCTGGCGATGCATAGATGGGTTGCGTCTGTATAATTCCGTTGACGGGGCATAGACTGTTGTGATTTGGTTTTTCCTGGTCTTTCCTTTCTGGTGCACCTTAACCCCATGTACCTGAAAGGTTTCTGAAAGCTGAAAGCTTTTCTCCCCTCCCTCCTGCTTCTCCAGTTGTTTGGAGTGGTGTTCCAAGCCCCTGTGTACCACCCACCTACGACATGCTTTCCACTCCGCTTATAAGAAGGAGACAATCCAGACCCAGTGAAGCTATTCTGAAGCACTCTAAATGTGTTTGGGAAGGGGGCCAAGCGAGGCTGCGGGGCTTTGCCCCTCACTTTGACTTCCGATTCCTGGCTTAGTGGGTTACCTTTGGGTTCTTGAAGGCTGTCTGTGTATGTTAACCTGCAAGATCTGGAAGATCATGCATTTCTCCTTTTGTACTGGACACGGAAACTGTTGGAGGGAAATGAACCTGGACACCAGCCTTTGTAAGACTTGTACAGTCAATTTTAAATCTGGGTAGGTGTGACCCTGGTTTGGATGATGTCATTTAAAGGCAATATATAACTTCAGACAGGAGATTGTAATATGATCCAACAATGAAGAAATCTATAATAACCGTGTGTGTGTGTGGGGGGGGGGGGGGGGGGATTACTTTTTGGGGGCAGGGCAGGGGACAAAACGCTCCATGCATCTTTAAGTCTGGAGGGTGTGGGGGTTAAGGGATTCTACAGAATACCAGCAGTGTTTCTTCTGAAGGTTTGTTCGAGTGTCTTGTAATATGTTTGACTTATTGCCAAGGGTACAGATTCTCTTTAGAGACGTGTGCTTTTTGAGGTCCCCTGCTAACCCTGATCTATGTTACACACTTGGAATATGCAAGCTCTGTGACCTCCCTGTGAAAACGAGCCCGCGGCACTGTCCCCTGCGGGGAGCTCTGGCCGGGGGCCTCCCCCGCTTCATTGGGTCTTGGCACTTTTCTTATGAAGAGCTAGCTCATTTTATATGATTGTTAGAGAGTAGAGCAGAGATTTTATGGTGAAAGATTGTGGGGTTGGGTAGGGGGAGGGGGTAGTGACCTAGGAAAAGCTAAA
>JAODKK010000019.1:12789106-12815244 GCA_026774405.1 Petrocephalus microphthalmus
TCGGCTATTCTTAGGGGGGGAACACCAAAGTACATGAATGTAACACAACCAGTTTAAAACAGAAGATTGAGACAGCATTCAGTGCTGCCCTGACTGAGTTACGGCAGCTAATTGCCTAAATGTAGCCAATGACTCAATAATTACACTGGTACGAAAATGGTCTGCAAGCAATGGTGAGGGTAAGGAGTAACGACTTACCGTGGCCTGGACGGCCTCTAAAGGCGCAAGTCTGCCTCACAACACTGGCACGTGAACAACAAAGAAAGATGCAGAATGGATGGTATTTCTGAGCACCAAAGGCCAGTTCTGCCATCAGCCGGCCGCTCTTCTCAAGCCAGACGGCTTAGAAATTAGTCCCTGTGAAAGCTGCTCACATGACCAGGATGTCGTATTAAATTTAGCTGGTTTCCATTTAGTTGTTTGATGCAGGTGCTACTTTACAAAAATTAAGCCAAATCTGTCTCTTCCTTTAGTAATACTAACTATAATGTATGTTAATGGTAATATATACAGTAATGCATAACATCACTGCACTACAATAATGCCCTGTGAATGTTAATGAAATAGGAGCTATTTACAGTGTTACTATTCCAGTTTGAACACTATCTGAAAACCTGCACCTGACTCCGAGAGCATACATTTCGCAGGGAAGTTTCTGAAGCGGCCTCCTGACATGGCAGTAGAGCCCAGCAAGGCACATTGCCAACGTCCGTCCGTCAGCTCAGCAGTTTGTCACATAGAAATAAGTTTTTATATAGAAGGCAAAGGGTGCACATGGGGGGGGGGGGGCAGAATCCATCCAGTGACACTGATTATCACCACATTGCTCATCGCTAGTGGATGAGGGAGCTGACGACGCATCTGACGCAGGGCCCACGTGGGGAGCCGACGCACAACGTCATTTACAGCCCCCCCAACCACCAGCCCCCGGCTCAATGCATCATGCCATCACAAACTATGCAGTTTCAGCGTCTGAACCACCTGACAATGCAAATGGTTTCAGCCCATCCAATGAGGGGGGAGGGTGACTCCACCACCTGAGCTGAGACTGGGGAAGTTTAACTGCAGGGACCAGCCCTCAGGAGACCAGTATGCACGTTCAGCTGGTGATGGGACAGAACCCAAGGACCATCAGCACCCCCCCCCTTTGCCAGATTGACCCTGCTGCAGGTAGGGAGTGTAACCCAAGGCCTACATGAGAATCAAAGAGCCACTGAATGGAATGGAATCCAGTTTGAGGAGCCGTTATGATTTTGGGAAGCGCATTTCCAAGGGCAAAGACCGACACTACATGACCCGAGACCACGAGTTCAGCGATAGAACGTCGAATACACTGGCACTTTACAACTGACAGACTGGACCGTCGCTGAAAAGGGACTGTAGGGGGCACTCACTCTCAACAGAGCCCTTGGTCACACAGGTCAGGGGTCCTGGACACTACAGTGAGACACGCAGCATTTTCATGGACAGCTCAAGGAAAGAGTCGACGAAGGCTGGCATTTCCCTAGAACCAACACCCCTGAAAGCTGGTTTTATGAATGTATATTTTTAACAGCAGACATATGATCAGAGTGTATTTACTACTCATTACTCAAACACATTAATTGATGCCAGCAGCACTACATGAAAGAAAATCAACACCAAGACCTAGTCAGACAGGACATAAGTATCTTTTTGCGTCACAAAGTCAGTGAGGGGAACATATCCACCGGTGGCATAAACTACGCACACCACAACTTGTGGTAAAATGCGAGAGTGAGGAGAACTGCTCATACTTGAAAAGAAGCTGGCTCCTGTTACCGGAGATTTGGACACGGGTGAGCATGCCTTCCCCTGCGAGGCCTGACGAGCCGCAGAGCATCAGAAGCTGGCGTCAGCGGGGACACAAGCTGAGAAAGGAGGCCCACAGCACCTGGGCTGCAGTGCAGGCTTGGGGCGGGGGGGACCACCGGTGTGCCCCGAAATACTTCTTGCAAACGTAATTAATATAAACAAGAATAAATGACACTGGTCACCAATTTTTTTACTTGGTGTTTAGGTGAAATTTTGTATTCTTTGTCCTAAATTCAAATATGTACACAGAATTTACTGATCACACAAGGATTTTGAGTGACAATTAAACCTTACGCTATATTTACAGTTTGTGCATTTTGCAAGTGACTCATCTAAAAGGTGAAAGTGTATGATTTTCTGCTGTACTTGGCCTTAGAAACACCTCTCTTAAGGGTCTAGCAGACATCAGCAAGCAGACTGGGACTCCACTTAGCTTGATATAATTTTTCCCCACATCAGAGAGAGCAGGACCCAATCTCAGCATGGCCAAACATGTTACAGCCTGTGAACTCAGACTTACAGTATTTTGTTCCATTCTGAAAGTCCTAAAAATATTCAGAAATAAATTAATTTCCTAAATTACTCGGAAATGAGGAATCATACACTATCAATACAGCCTAAAAATGACATCACAAAAAAAAAAAAAAATGGCTGATAAACGCATTTCTTAAATCAGCATTAAAAAGTACATAAGACACTCAAGACTTTTTGTTGGCCTGTTTTATGCGAAACACCCAAGTTGTAAATGTTTAAATGTTTTAAATACTAACAAAATTGGCAGTTTCTCAAAAACCTTCTGAATCAGCATCACACCAAATATTATAAAGGAAACAAAAACCTTGAAAACCAGAGTAATTAGAATTGAGGTAGGTGCTGAGGCTGTAGTGATTTATCAGCAAAGGCAGCAGTGTTACGATAAACGGTCAAGAGAAAGGACCCACACACTCTCCTGGAAGCACAAGCGGACTGTGAAGTAGGCCAAGGGGAAGCCTGAGGACCCGACAGCACACCGTAACCCAGAAAGGCATCTCACAGAGCCAGCTGCCATCACAGAGCCAACGCCACTGGGGCCACACGCGCAGGGGGGCATGCATGACCGTCCCCCACAGGCACACAGCTCCACAGCCAGCATCTCGACCAAACATCCCGCTGAGAACCGGGGAAGCTGCTCAGGGACATGCGAGAGTCCTCGCAGCACGGATATGACACCAAGCCACCAGACACACGTCCGTGATCCTCGCCTGGACGGGAGCACGTACAAAGGGCAGTAGCAATGCACGGAGATAAAGACCTCAGCTCCTCCACACCACCGTTCATCCCAGCAGTCACACGCTCCGATATTGACCAAGCTGCATCATCACCAAGGCTCTGTGAGATCACTTGTGCTAAGAAAACACACCGTGCACCAGTCATTCACAACAATGCTAATCCAGGTATTTTATGCTTTCTGTACTGCGTTCATTTCAATAGCTGATACTGGGTCTAGATTACCATACGGTTCATGTTTTTTGGTGCGGCGTTACACCAGTTTTACTTTAGTTAAAACGGATAACAGAATGCCAGAAAATCGAGTACCGCTACTCCAAATAAGAACAAAGCCTACATTTACATTTTACTGGTTCATTTCAGGCTGCCACACTGACACCCACCTCCCCACATCCCATCCCGTGCTGTGTGTGTGTGTGTGTGTGTGTGTGTGTGTGTGTGTGAGAGAGCTTGCACGCTCTCCCCATGCCATGCAGGGTTCCTGGTGCCTGTTGCCGCCTGGGACTGCCCTTAGCACCCCTGTGATCCTGACTGGGGATGAGTGAGGATATTCGGATGCCATCTTCATAGCATTCCGAACAGGCACAAGCGATCTGAGCGAAGCCCCAGTAACACACGAAACACGTCTGGATTCACTCTGCTGTAGTCCTGCCTATTTTAATACTGCCAACGTACACTTCAGTTCATTTTTATACTATTTTGGTAATATTACCAGTAACCCCAAGTACTTCTCATAAGTGGGGAAAATGACCACTTGAATGACTTAAAATTCTACGAAAATCCTATTTTAGTAAATCCTAGTTATGCCCATTATAACATTGTGAGACCAGGCCACTGAAAATCCCGCCCCAACCCCCTAAAGACCCCAATTAGAAACTCACTAGCGTGTGAAATGAGAGTAAAAGGCGACGGTAGTGGCCTCGGTACCGGCGGAGCGAGGCGGCGTCCCGGCGCCGGAGCAGCGGCTCGGCCAGCGGGCTGCCTCCGCACGGCAGAGCGGCTACGCAGCCCGGCCTTCGCCCCCAAAAATAACCGTCCCTGCGCCGAATGAGGGAGGCTGCGGGCTCTCACGCCGTGACAGACGGCCGCTCCGGCCCGTCAAACGGAGGCCGAGGCCCGGAGAGGCGCGCAGACCCCGGCCACCAGACACAAAAGGGCCCCGCCGTCGTCACACGGAGAGGAGCGGCCGTGTTTACACACAGGGGCCGGCGGACAAATGGCTAATGGCGTTAGCTTCGCTAGCCGGCCACTGACAGCGGGCTCCCGGCGCACCCGGGCCCATTACGCCCCGGATGTACGGGCTGCCCGGGTGCCGCTAGCCGGCTAGCAGGGCGACACCCGGTACCGCGGGCGCTCGCCGAGGCGGGCCGGCCTGCCGGCGGGCCCCGGAAACGGACGGCGGGCTGAGTGACGTGGGCATCGGTGTTTTCGCCAGCTGGCTAAGCGCCGGCCAGCGGTACGCACAGGTCCACACCGGCACCCGACGGCTACCGGCCGAACCCCCCAGCGGCCCGCGTTACCTCAGCCGAACCCCCGGCGGCCCACGTTACCTCAGCCGAACCCCCCGGCGGCCCGCGTTACGTCCGCCTCACCGAGCCCCGCTGCACAGGGGGCTGCCGAGGCCGTGCGGGCCGGACGGGGCGGCCTAACCCAGCCGCCCCCCCCGCCTCCGCTACCCAGAAGGCCGAGGAGCCACTCCGGGTCTCCCACGGCTCAGCCGCCGCAGAGGCTCCGCGTCCCGGGCAGACCCAGCCGGCGCCTTACCTGTACACGGAGGCCTCCGAGGAGCGGCCCTTCCCCCGCGGCGCGCCCCTAGCTAGCCGCCCGGTCCCGAGGCGTTCCGCTGCAGGGTAAATGTCAGCAGTCGGGCTGCACGGCCGACATGAGAGAAGCGCAGGTCGGACGTAGGCGAGCGACACTCCAGCGCATCGGAAGCGGAGCGTCTGCGGCGTCACGTACAGCACATGGCGGTTACATGACGTTTACGGAGCCGTTTCTGTCGCACGTCTCGACGCGCTTTTATTCATAAGGCAGAAATGCGGGCCTGTGCAGGGATCCCCATTCCGGCCTGTTATTTATTCGGGCAGCCCTCCCTCTCTCTCTCTCTCTTTGCGCTCGGCTTCTCGCTCTTTTTTTTTTTTTTTGATCCCTAGACCCCTTTTGCCGACAGAGACGGTTCGCGACACTTCACGGCATTGTCCTACGCTTGACGGCAGCTTGCACAATAACACGGCGCAGCGTGCCCACTAGTGGCGATGAAACGAACTACCATTTTTGACTGCTGAGAGTAACGTATCGCAACGCTACTAGTATTATTTATTCTACTGTTACTTCTGCAGCTGTCCACTGTGCTCACTGGCATGCAAGGCAGTAACGAAGGACTTCCACTTCTGTCTGTGTTGGGCAGGTTTCTGTTCAAACAGATTAGATATCCTTTAACTGAACGGAGACAAAAAGGAAACTATCACTGGTGCACTGTTTAAATTTTGTAGGTTTGGCTCTTATTATAGACAACTGAGTTGACATCATGCACCACAGTGTTGTTATCAATACATGTTGCTTTTCGTCACATACTGATATTAATAAACAGGCAAAGTATTTACACACATGCAATAATATCTCACATATTTATAAATACTACAGACAAACATTTTTCCCTTCTGTTTAGTTGGCACTCTCAGATTTCACAGTAGTTTACTAATGTTATATACAAACGTTCTTTCTCCATCTTCTGAAAGCAGTTAAAGTCGTCCATCTACATAAACCATAATTTTTTTCCCGGACTTCCTCTACCTAATGATGGCTACAGAGACCCACATTTTAGATGCTGAGGGATCAAATCACATCAGGATTCACCATGTTTATTGGCCATGTGCAACAGGTGCATTGGGATGTCGCTCAGCCTAACTCAGTTACAAAAGTCTAAAGACACTGCAACTCAGCACAGGTGGTATAAGACATTGCAAGTCAGTGAAACGCTGGACAATATGCAGTCACTGACTGACGAAGTGCAGTAATAGATCTACAGAGTGCATGTGCCACAAACATGACTTACAGGCTATGTGTTTGCTGGGAATGCAAATGGCTTGTGGCGTGAAGCTGTTCCTGAATCTGGTGGTCAGTGTCCCGATGCTGCAAAGCCTCCTAGCAGACTGCTGCAGGGAGAATAGTCTGTGGCTTGGGGTTCTAGTGTCCCGAGTTACAGAATGAACCTTGTTACAGCCGTGCTTAAGGTACAGCTGGTCACTGGGGGGTAGTTCAGTCCCTGTGATCTTCTGGGCAAATTTCCAGGGGGGTTCTAGCTTGTTATTTGACTAGCCGGCAATGTACCTGGGTTGGCGGTGGCTGTTACCATACCATACTCATTTATTTACAGACTGTGGCCTGATGTGTGCATTACTGTACCATATTAAACCTCATACAGTGTTGTTTCTGCCCTCATCAATTCCTCAACTTCTGCTGGTACTCAGGATGTTCTTACATTCTAACCAAAATGAGTTATTTTTAAATGTGTATAAAGAATACTCCCTCCACTGGACACATACAGTAGTCAGGCTTGTACAGACCAGGTCACCCGGTAACAGGAAGAACACCTGCAGTGTGTTGAATTAGATCAGTTCCTACAGACTTTGAAAACTTTTATGCCAATGCTGAAAATCGTGTACAATTCCGGTCCTGGAGGGCCATGGTGCAGCACGTTTTGGTGATTTCCCTGCTCAGAAACACCTGGTTCACCTCACCAGTTAATTGTCAGGTTTAAGTGAACCCTCCAGGACGGGAATTGCCCAGCCCTGGTGTAGACTAAAGGGTGAGACTGAAGGTAACAGCCAGTCTGCATCCAATACTGGTGGAGCACAAAATGCCCCCCCCCTAGTGGACAAGAGGCGAATCCCGTGTGGTGGGAAATGTATGGATCGATTGTAGTCTCACATACAAAGATTGAGATAGCTGGTATGCATTTGCTGTATAAAGTGTTATGTGCAGTAATTTGGCATGATGGCAAAAATGCACGTAAAAATCCTGCCTTGGTTTCTTGCCCAGAAGTGAGACCCCTGATCCTGAGCATTCCCAGCTGCAGCCCTGTTTGTACCCAAGATCAACCACCAGCAGATTAGCCCTCAGCTCCCATGATGCTGTCCAGCATCTGTTACCTGCTGCACTCCACATTTCACCATCCATTATGGCCCCATTACTAAAATCACAAGCAAGAAAAATGTCTTTAGTGACTGCGATCATGCACTGCGCACATGTGACTGAGCGATCGTATTTGAGATTCAGTGTTCAGCCAAACCTCTGCTCTCTCATGCGTTTAAAGAATATAAAAAGATCCTGCTATCAGTCAAAGGTAGGTGTCCCATCTCCCCTTGAGGATGGGTTGTGCCTGCGGCTGGGAACAAGCTGAAGGTGCTTTGCTATAGGCACATAATGTTACTTGATGAAGCCTGAAACTCGTACAGCAAAAAAATGTGTGTTTGAGAGCGTGAATAATGAAGCGATTAACTGGGTACTCCACAGTGAGTGAAATGGGGGATGGGATCACAAGCTTAGAATCAGAGCCCTCAGCTTCCAGACTTTCTGTTTGTTGGTTATAAAAATGCCCTGATTCAAAACAACAGCTTTCCCCACTTCAAGATGCAGGGAGCTTCTCCTATTGGCTCCTCCTGCTCATGGTGGACTTGCTGTCCTCAGGCAGAGAACAAAAACAGTTTCTGGCTCCTAGGATGCTTTTCCCACTGGAAGTCCTTCATATATGCTGAGCACTGATTGGCTGCTTTTTCCATCACTCTCCCAAAGCCATTTCTGCTGTGTTTAGGGCCGGTGGCCAGGTCATGTGACGTGACGCTATCGCTCTCCTCTGTAGGCAGCTCGGCATGCCCAGACGTCCTACAGGCACTGTATGTGTACTGTATGTGTATTATGGCCTGTCCACAATATTGTTAGGCACATGTCCCTACCACCCATACCCAAATCCACCCCCTTGGCCAAGCTGAAACAGGAAAGGGCATTCCCAGCACTGCTGCCACAAAGTTCCAAGCATGCCATTGTCCAACATTTCTTTGTATGCTGGGAATGAAAATGACCCTTCACTGGAACTAGGGGCCTGGCACTGCGCACTCAGACAGGTAGGGGTCGCCTGGTGCCTACCAAACACAAACTCATCCATCAGTCTGCCAGACAGTGAAGCAGGATTCAGCACCCCAGAGAATGCGTTTGCACTGCTCCACAGCCAAATGGCATTGCATATAACAACTTGGCCATGAAAATTCAGCCTGTAAAGCTCATGATGGACAGTGTCCCATGCTGAGCGTTTCCTGAGGCTGTCTGAGACTTTGTAGCTAGGGTAAGGTGATTTCTACATGCCATGTGCTTTGGTCCTTGTTGGCCTGACCATGTCAGCTTGCGAGCCCTACCTCAGCTTGCGAGGCCTACCTCAGCTTGCGAGGCCTACCTCTTCCTGGCTGAGCTGAGGATGCTCCTGGATGCTTCCAGTTTACAAAAATAGAGCTAACAGTTCATCAGAGCAAATCTAACAGGGCAGAAATCTGACAAATTGATTTGCTGCAGCGGAGCCATCCCATAATGAAATGCATATCCAATGTCACTAAGCTCTTCAGTTTGATCCTGCGATTGCACGACTGTGTGGTTGATTTTATTTGTTAGCGATGGATGCGGCTTAAGCGGCTGGACTCAGTAAGTGGGAGTGGTGTCCACATTCGCAGGGTAGGATGGCTCTGTGAGGCTCTCACGCTGTGGCTGTTATATAACAACTCAGCCATCACTGTGCATTAAACCAAAGAACAATAATATGCTTTTCTTTATATTACTTTATATTTGCACAATGTAAAATTTGTAAAGACGTGTCAATATCCTGTCAGATTGTTTTTCAAGGTCACATCAGAGCATTAAGCAATTCACCTGGAGGTACGGCTCCCGCTTGCCAGGACTGCCCTCCTACTCCTGGGGTGACACAGGCTGCTGGCCAGCCTGCATCACCGTGCTCACAGGGAGCTCCTACAAACACACATCCCCATCAAAGGTGTGAGACACCCACTGTGCACTGCTCAGCTGAGTGGAAGTAGTCACAGAACAACCTGGTAAATATATATATATATATATCATCTAAGGTGTGATATATATATATAGACATGCAGGCTCTGTTCCAACATGCAGGTGCAGCCATGGGAAAGAGGGCATATTGGTCCGATGCCAGGTCATGTTTCAAAGGTGGCTGATGATTTCAAATAAATATAGCAAGTTTGGTGAAACTGGAGGAAACATTAAACTTCACATCAACTCTGAAGTTTGTTGGCGGGGGTGTGATATTTTGGGGCTGATCTGCTACCTCTGGGCCTGGACAGATTCCAGCTACTGACCCACCAATAACTCGTCACCCTTGATGTTATCCTATAGCCTAGGTTACTGGAAGTTGATAACTATAATAACTATAGGCTATACCTTAACTTCTCATAATTACGAGCTCCTAATTATGAGATAAGGTGTCTATTGTTTTTTCTTTTGTGAATGCAAAAGAAGCAGCCAGACACATGCAGCCTCAGCCGCCGTGCAGTGTCTCTGGGGGTTAAGGGCCTTGCTCAAGGGCCCACAGACTAGGATCTCAGTAATCCAGGAAGAGCAAGACAGCAAAGGATGTATCCAGACTCAGAGATGAACGGAGGAGACCACAGTATGCAAGCAACATCTATTACTGGACAAAATGTGGTGCAGGTTGTAAGATTAAGGTATTTGCAACACATGTAAAGTTGGACCCAGCACGTCAGCAAGGCCGCCTAATCACCTGGCCTGCCCACTCAACCTGCTGCCTCCTCTGTCATCTTTAATACGTCCTCCAGGCACATGGGCAAACGTGGGCGAGAGCGCCACCCCTGCTCAGGAAGCCATCACTGCAGGCCCCACCCGGCCCACTGCCTCAGCATCCATCACGGTCACACTGAAATGTCTCACGCACACCCCTGTGCAGGAGCCGCCTCCCTTCTCACCATATCAATCTTTCCCAGATGCCCTACAGTAAGGTCATGTGATAGCTCTCCCCAGGGAGAGGCACGGCCCGTGACAAGGGAGCGGGTGCATTAGGCGAGGAAATGGAGGGTGCTGAGACGGGACGCTGCGGGTGATCCAGCTGCACTCCTCACTGGGAACACCGTTTGGGTTTACATCAAATGTGCTGGTAGGCGGAGCGGACCGCAGTTACATCATCATTGACATCACCACAGTTTAAATGGCTGTAACTTACAAGAATAGCCCATCCCATGTAAAAATAATAATCCAGCAAATCAGGAGTGCCATGCGAGCCGGTATTCTGATGGACACAATTACAATGTGTGGCAAAAAAAGGAAGTAATGGGGCAATTCTGACATCTATTTAAAGAGTTTGTGAAAATTATTTGAAAACTTCGCTGAACTGATTTCTATGGCTAAGTAATCTCCCACTTTATATTTGGTATATACTTATTTAGAGATTTACATGTCATTGAAAATTACTCACTTCTACTTGAGCTTCTACAGCGCAAAGGCTAAACTTTCCCTGCTGCACGCTGCGAGCTGGGAGGGGCCCGCGATTTGCCTGACCACACACGGCGGACGCCACTTACAGGCTCCACCCAACCTGCGAGCTGGGAGGGGCCCACGATTTGCCTGACCACACACGGCGGACGCCACTTACAGGCTCCACCCAACCTGCGAGCTGGGAGGGGCCCGCGATTTGCCTGACCACACACGTCGGACGCCACTTACAGGCTCCACCCGACCCAATTCATACTGCGGGCATGGAAGCTTATTTCTTTTTCAGATCCACCATCTTATAATAATATGCTGTCACGATCCTCACGCGGTTGTTACATGAAGGCAGTGTTTCCCAATCTGGTCCTTGGGGACCCTCGGAGAGTCCATGTCTCTTCTCCCTCCTCTGGGAGCTGGGAGGGAACAAAAATGTGGACTGCGTGTGGATCCCCGAGGACCGGACTGGAAAACACTGTGTTAAGGTGACGGGGTTTTTGGAGAGCATGTGTCTGGCTGCTTCTGTGGCCTCAAGGGAAATAGCCAAGTCTAGCTATGAACAATCTATGATTCTATGCCCTTAACTTACATATTAACACTGCCATCTCACACACACTGGGGCGGCGTGTGGCTCACTGGGCTAAGGGAAGCTGAATGTTCATTGCAAGTTGCCATTTTTCTCTCACAGTCCAAAAACATGCAGTTAGGCGAACTGGAGTCTCCCGGTTGGCCGTAGCATATGGCTGTGTGTCCCTGTGCCGTATTGGCACCCTGACCAGGGTCTTTCCCTGCCATGTGTCCTCTGCCTCCTGAGCCTGGCTCCAGGTTTTCTGTGACCCATTCCTGCATAAGCTTTTGAAAGGTGCATGTATGGAACATTTATCAGACATGATATATCAGATGCACATTCACACATCTGGGCATTCATGAAACCTACAGTATACAGTACAACCAGATTTTAACCAGCACAATCCTTAAATGTGACACAGCAGTTACCCTCTGGGCTGCGAACCAACCTTTGGAGGAGTCCAGCTCCTAGACCATCTGCTTCCATTGGTAATCACCTCAGCTGCCATGTTACTGGTGTGAAGGCAACATTCACATAGAGCACTGCTCCAAAAATGCAGAAACCAGGGCCCAGTGAAGTCTCCCCTACGACGTCCACACGTGCCGTACACCACTGCACCTTGGAGCCAGTAAAACAAACAGTTCTGCCCATTGTTTGTTATGAACGCCAGACTCATTTTAATCCTCAGTTCATCAACTATTTCCCTCCGAATAACAGCATTTTTAGGTGATAAGAATAGCCATAGGCCTGACTAGGTGCTTACTAGCTCACTGCGTGCCTCCTGTCTGAGGATGAGAATGCAGTGAGGAAAACAGTTTTTACACAGCTACTAAGCCTTTATTAAGACCTATTTCAGTTTGGGGAGAGGAATGTGGATTCCTGACAGCAAGGAGAAAGCAAAACACAACAATACAGGCTTTTTTTCCTTATTAAGGATGTTATGGACTCATTTATATTTTAAACAGAAGCCATTTAGGTCATGTTTACACTTTGATTAAGGCAAAATTAAGCAATATACTCAGTTACTGCACCTTGCGCAGACCTGGGGGCCTTCCTGCTTCCACCTGACAGGCAGTCTGCTTATGTAAACTGAAATAAAAAAGAGGATATATTACTCCCACCCACCAAGCGGTGGAGAGCCCACCCTTTCAGCAGAACATGAGAAGAGCTGGCCAGTCCTTCCTACAAATCCTCGCCCACTCTGTCATTTACAACGGTTGCGACCGGCGCACAAGGCTGTGCGGCGGTGGGGACGTAAGCCGGAGGGAAAAATCGACCCACGGCGTGGGGCTGGGGAAGGGAATCATTAACGTCACACGGCAAACTCCCAGCTGGGTTCAGGGGAATCCCGATTCCTGCTCGGAATGCTGGGAAGCGCTGGCCGGAGCGGGAGTGCCTGGTAACTGGCCCGTCACCGGGTGGGCACTCTGCCCCCCCCACAAGGGGCACAGCGCTGCTTTCTGAAGGCCGCGTCTCACTGCCTACACGGCTGCTTCAGACCAGTCATGCCGCCCCCCCCCCCCCCCCCCCCCCCCCCCCCCCCCCCCCCCCGATTTCTCCCCATTGCAGAGCACACATTTAAGGACGCCCGAATGGTGACTACAGCTGTAAACAACTGCAGTTCCCAGCCCGTTTGTTGGCAAGCCTTGCGAGACTCATGCCAACAAGCTACGAGAATGATAAAGGCGGCATAAGAGCACTGCGTGCGCGGCACCAGCCCGCCGTCACGGGTGCCAGGATGACGCTGCCACGGCGGTCTGCCACGGCGGTCTGCCACCGGCACGCAGCTGCTGGGAGATGGAAGACACGCGTCCATCTTCGCTTTGTTTAGTAGAATATGTGCATGACTGAGGAATTTTTATTTATTCTAAACTCACAAGTGTGCCAGTAAAAGCCTTCCTTTGTGCTGCACCTACCTGGCTGGCAAAGGCAGTGCAGTGCAGTGGAATGCAGTGCAGTGGCATAGAACCTCCCAGTTTGCCTGCACTGTCCAGCCCTTTTCCAGCCCTTCAGGGTCACTGTTATCACTCGTCCTTTAAGCAAACCTGTATTCCTAAGCAGTACTGACACTGTGGCGTCTGTTAGCTCGGCACGAGAAACAGATAAACAGTAATACACAGAACAGCACCTGCACCCGGATAAGACGCCCCCCCTGCTCCATGCATGATTGCCGGACTGCAGCGCGGGGGGGGGGGGTGTCTGGCCGGTGCTATAGCTCCTCCACCAAGGACAGAGTGACACGGGCCCCAAAGCCAGGAGTTCTGCCTGCCCTCCACCTGTCACGGGAACCGGCGCCTTCCACCGCTAATTCAGATGATATCATTCAAATTCAAGCCGAGGTATTAATTGGCCATTCTCTCACTCTGAATTCACAGCATCTATTTTTAAAGCCGGCGCTGTCAGGTACCAAAAAAATTGGCAAGTGCAGTTTCACAGCAGAGCCTGATCAGGTGCTCCGTGGCTGTGGTTACATATTGGTACCTTCCTCCTTACACACTCCCGTCTAGGTGGCACTCACTGCTTCTGTCCATTTGTCGAGCCACCAAAATGTGGCTAATCCTGACAGCAGAGCATTACCAGCCACCTGAACCAGACGACAGATCCTTGTACCACAAAACACCCCCCAAGCCAAAATTCATGCAGCATGTAGATGGTCAGCTGCCTTATCTTTGGTAAGCACCTGCTCACATATAGACTGCCACAACAAATTGTCCAAATTATAAATGACTACAAAGCCACTGACCAGTACAGGAGCAGCAATTAGCTTTGTTAGCAATTAGCTTTGTGGCATCGGGCTGTGTTATGGATTTGACCACATTGTGCATGTGACCTAGATCTATGGTGTTAGCAGGCGGCTGAAAAACGCATGACTATTTACTGCAAGTTGCCTGGATACGGAAAGCCCACCGAGCCAAGCGTCACCCATCGTGGCCTAGCAGGAAGCTGTTACTTACAGCTCTGAGTGTGGGCTGTGTAACATCACTGGCGGTGTGAAGCTAGATGCTGCTCGGATCAAGATATCTCAGTAGCTGCTTGACTTACAACCTCCATGTTCTGAACCTAGGGAACAGAGGCGTCCTTTAGCTTGGCGCTATACAAGCAAGGACAGAGGGTGGGGGAGGGCATCATGATGAAGCGCAAACGGCCTCTCCTTTGAGTTACCCCTAAATGTGGAGTGTAACTCTTCTGCAGGACTGGATGCCGCAAGTCCCTAGTAGGTTAGCCAGATCTGATTCAGCTCATATCTAATCTCAACACATACTGTTGTTTTCGAAACTGAGACTCAGTTCTCAGCAATCAAGAGGTCCTCTGCAGAAAGCCGGACAGCACCCCAGCAGGGCCGCACGTGGCCGGCAGCTCATTAACACACCGCAGAGAGGCGACACGCCGAGAGGCGCCACGCCGAGGGCCCCTGGGGACGAGCATTAAGCATCACGGCTAATAAGGCTGCGAGCCTGAGCCACGTTCTCTGACTCCGCTACAATGCAGTGGGAGGCACCACAAGTCTTATTATGGAGACTAAGCACACATTCCCAGGCGCACAGTCTGGCCACGACGCCGAGCGCAGGCAGCATGGAATAAACTGGGCTGCAAAAGAGTTCCCAAATCTGCCCCCCATGACAGAAGAACATGGCGAGCTGGTGACCTTCCATACACTAGGAGGAAAAGTGCTGGGGCGTGGGGTCTGACCGCTCGCCTCCGCAGACCTCAAACGCAGACAGAGCGATTCCTCCATTAAACTTTGCAGTATGAGCACAACCCATGTGTCTAAGATCAAAATGAACACGGGTTAATTAACTTCTCTGGGCGCCCTGGGCTAAGTTTAAGGGAAAATTTAGCATAGAAGTAAAGAGATAATTACTTGAATTAAATCCTGATAATCAGACCTATTGATATCATTTGATATGAAAAAAGATCATGCAAAAATTTAATGTCAACCAGCCCGAGGCTGATATAAAATCTATTTAGACACCATTGTTTTGCGTAGGCCCTGCCTCGTGCCCGTAGCTTCCGGGATAGGCTCCGGACCCCCGGCGACCCCGAGAGGGAAAAAGCGGGTTGGGAAATGGATGGATGGATGGATGGATGTTTTGCGTAGGCTGCTCCGTGTCTGTAACTGGTTTGTCGCTGGACAAACCCTCACCTTCGATAAGATTGAGAAACGTTTCTGCATATTCCCCATACACCTGTCCTGTGAACATGACTGGCCACTAAACTTCATGCCTCTAAACTTCATGCCGGGGTGGGCGGCACGCGGTGGCCCGATGCTGCAGACTGCGCTGGGAGTCGGTGCTGCCTATGGCGCCCTCTGTCACCGTCACCTCCGTCCCCTCCAGCTGCCTCCGCCAGCAGGGGCACATTCTCCGGCTGCAGGCTCTCGCTTTCCTCGGCAGTACGCGACCGACGCCGCCCCTCACTCCCGGCGAGCTCAAAGCCGCCGCCCCTCACTTCCGGCGAGCTCAAAGCCGCCGCCCCTCACTCCCGGCGAGCTCAAAGCCGCCGCCCCTCACTCCCGGCGAGCTCAAAGCCGCCGCCCCTCACTTCCGGCGAGCTCAAAGCCGCCGCCCCTCGTCTCACCGCTAAACCGCAGTTCAGGTTCGCAGGAGCGCCCCGAACTTCCCTGCGAGTTTACGGGCGTTGCAGTCACGTCGGGTCTTTCTGAAATATGCCGACTGATGCAATTTCGGCGACGGCTTCCCAGAATTGAGCTTCTTCTAACCAGCTTACTGGCATCGCCGTTTCCCCCGCCCCGTCCGTGATCTGTAAGCAAACTATACCACAGCCTTTTAAATATTTAAATAACACCTCCGCGTTGTCTGTGTGTAACCAGACACTCAATTTGGACACGTTTAAAAAATATGATAAAATATTGCAATGGGGGGCTGCAAAGGGTTTGTACTATAGGGGGCTCTAAATTAAATTATATGTAGACAAAGTATTTTACTCATACTATAGATCCTATAATATATTTAATGAAGGTTGATTGTGCTGCATTTTGGCACCCCATCCATCGGGGCCCCTAGCCTCTGTACCCGACGCTTCTGGGGATACGGTCCGGGATAAACTTAAACCATATTTTCCTTTCAGACCAGGGGACGCCAGATAACAGGTCTGCAGAGTAGCTGTGTAGTTTGCCTGTGAAAGCACCTTGACGTTCCTTCCTACTGACGTCACTGCGCTTTATATGCAGGTACCCATGAAAACGGGAAGAGGCATTTGTTGTGTTTTGATATTTTATTGTGGCCCCTCATTGTTACAGTGACGTAACAATGTATCCAGTGGGTTCCTCGTTATGGTTCACATGCAGCACCCTGTGCTACCACTAGGTGGCAGGTAATGCACACTAAAATGACCCCCCTCCCCCATTTGAAAAGCTTGCCTTTCACACAGCTTTTTCTGCTGTGGGTCACACTAGCAGCATGCTAAGAACCAGGCTTCCTTGACTATGACTACAGATTCTAGCTCATTCTCTGTGCCTGTTGGACAGCTGGTCTTTAGAAGATGCCCAGACCATCTCAGCTGCCTCCACTTGATGCGGAAGAGCAGCAATACCATCTCCAGGTCCCTCTGGCCTTCCAAACGCTCCACCTTGTACCCTCAACCTTATTTAAGTCATCACCTACAGCTCATGACAATAAGTGACAGAGTGACCGGTTAGTCCCAAGCTTCGTCTGACAAGCCCCTGCTTGACCACCAAGGTCAAAGTCAGGTTTATTTCTACAGCACAATTAACATTAAAAGCATTAGGTTTAACCAAAGTGCTGAACAGCAATAAAATACCAGTTAGCAGATAAATGATTAAATAACAGGCGTTAAATTAACTAAGAATATCACATAAAATACCAATAAGCATCCCAATCGCTCAATCAACCTACCTGCCCAGTACCATCAAAACTGAGCAGTCTATTGCACTCACGTTCCCTCTTACACTAGGACATGCTAACTCGCAGTGGCAACTCCCCCACTAACCTCCCACACTAACCCCCCTCTCCAGCACCACCAGAAGAGGGCCATCCACTTCTTCCAAAAAAGCACCATAACCTCGGGTCTGGAGATGATGGTTTTCGGCATTGTTTGTTGGGGGGGGGTCCTTGACCACCACCAAAAGCTGATCAGTTGATGGTTCTGCACCTCAAAACTGAATGCTCAGAAACACAGCCTTAAGTCAGAGCAAGCTAGCGCAAAGGTGATGCTAGGCAAGAGTCCAAAGATGGTAGCTAGCTAGCTGCTTAGAAGAACACAAGCATCAGCATCTAAGGAACATGTTTAATATCCAGTTTAGTGACCATTTGTGGCCAGCGCCCCTCCCCCCCTCAACCTCAGGGGCCCCTTGCTAAGCTGTGGCTTGAGTGGTGATAAACATCCACTGTTAACATCACAGTCTCTCTTGCTGGTCACTATATAATTCCTCTTAATCTAGCAACAAGGCAAACGTTTAATTGGATCACAAGCACAAGCAAAAAATTCATGACCAATAGTAACAGCCTTATGGCACCTTTATGCAACTTATACATAAAGGCTCGATTTTCCATGGCTGATAACTGAAAACACATAAATCAGTTTAACTGGTGAGCAAGTGCTGCTTTTAACGGGAGCCCAGGCACAGTTAGCGGCCAAATGTATCGCTTTGTAATTATTTAGAAATAGTTTGATGGAGGAACAGCCGTGACGGCGAGGGTGGGCTGCGGTCCTGTATGCGTCTCATAGGAAAGGGGGCAGAGGGGGACCCCGGCATCAATGGGCGCTCAGGTGCGCGGGGGGTGGGCGGAGCCGGGGGCGGGTGGGCGGAGCCGGGGGGCGGGTGCGCGCGCGCGCGGGGGCGGAGCCAGCCCTCTGCCAGGCCGTGACGTCAGGCGGCTGGAGACGGGCGCTGAGAGGCCGTGAGAGAGCCGACGGTGCGCCTGTACGGAGCGGCCAGCGGAACAATAAGCGGCGCCGCGTCGATGCGCTAACAATGGAGTCCTACGGAGCCCTTTCGCTAGCGCTCGCCCTCTGGCTCTGCTGCGCGGGATTCGCCGGAGGTGAGTCCGGGCGGCGGGACGGCGCCTCGGGAGAAAGGAGCCGCGTTTTCGGGGAGCGGGGCTACGCCGCCGCCCGCCGTATTCCGCCCGCGCTAGCTTAGCCCGCTAGCGGGGAGGCAGCGCTCTGCGGTCCGGGGCTGAAGCTGCGCGGCCATCGCGGCTCGGCGCCGCTCTCCCGCGGTGCTACCGGGCTGCGGGCCGCCTTTCCGGCCCTCCGAGTCCCCCCGGCCAGCGGACGCGGCCGGCCGCCAGGCTCCGTTATCCCGCCCCCACCGTGGCGTTAAGATGGAGGGGCGCCGATCGCGGTCTCCGCTCCCCGCGGCGGGATTCGCGCGTCCGTCCGTCCGTCCGTCCCGGGGAAGCGGGCCGGCGCTGTCAGAGGCGGTCCGGGGGGCTTGGGAGCCCCGGTGACATCGGCCGCGATGGCAGCGCGCCAGCCGCCGTAAGCCGAACAGCCGGGGCCGCGGCTCGCACGTCGCCATAGCGCTCCGCCTTAGAAATGGCGCAGGCTGGGAACGGCCGGTCAGCGCGGGGTCCCGCCGCTCCGAGGCCCGCCTGCCCGCGGCTCCCGCGCCGGGCGCCTGCCCTTAGGCCCGCCCCTCGCAGCCGGAGCTCCGGCCCTTTGTTCCCGCTTCTCGGCTCGGCTGTGATTCCGGCTCCGCCGCTTTGCGCGCCAGCTGACGGGCTTCCCCGGAACGTGCCCCGTTAATCCCCCCCCAAGCCGGTATGGCGGCCGCGGTCCGCAGGTTCCGGGGGTCTGGCGGCTGGTTCCGGCCGTCGGCGGAGCCCCTTCCCCGGGCCGGGGTGACGCTCCGGCGGCCGCTTTATGGGGAGATGCGACGCCGCGTCGGCGCGCTTTAATTAAGGCGACATGACAACAATCGGCCCGCTTTTAATTAACTGCAGCAGATGTTTGCGTGTCGAGAGCAGCTGCAGCCGTGCGGCGCCTTACGGGTCAGTAGGAGTCCCTGCGCTGTGGGGCCCACGTAGCTTCAGGTTTGAGGGATTCTAAAGATGAGAAACTGTTCACAATTAATCTAAGGGGGGGAAAAAAACCCGAATCTTTTGTCATTTATTACCTGCCAGAGTGTGAACATCTGTGTTTCTGCTGGGGAGGCTTAGGTGGTGACAGGCTGGTCAGTGAGCCCGGATCTAATGGGCGCGCAGGACTGTGGAGGGCCACTGGCTCTCAGGTATCTGGGCCACTCATGGCAGCCCTGATGTGATGCCACTTACGTTTTTTCCATAAAAAGATGCCGTTGCATATTTTGGCCAAGCATCAACAATTCTGGCCAGGAGGGATGTTTTCTGTAGAATCTGATATGGTAAGTTAGTGACACAAAGCCAGCCCGACATGTAATGTTGCCTGGTCGTCCCTGCTATACACTTCCTCTTTGACAGCCTGCAGCCGTGGTGGCTGTGGAGGGCTGCAGTCTAGGCCGCCTGTCACCACCCCCTGCGTGGCCTCTCCGAGGGGTCCTGCTTGGAGCAGCGTCCTGAATCCGGAGCTCCTAAAGGGTGAAGCTCAGGTCACACAGTCTTTTGGCTGGTTGCGTGGTTGACAGTGTAACATCATAGCAGATTTTTACAGTGGAGCAAATAAAGCTTTTTCGAGAACCTTAGGTAAGAATGTCTGTCTCATGTTTTTGCAGTATACAAGGAGTCATTTGTGCTAAATGTGTCC
Source organism: Petrocephalus microphthalmus (assembly GCA_026774405.1). Classification (NCBI taxonomy): domain Eukaryota; kingdom Metazoa; phylum Chordata; class Actinopteri; order Osteoglossiformes; family Mormyridae; genus Petrocephalus; species Petrocephalus microphthalmus. The sequence continues at coordinate 12,808,995 of JAODKK010000019.1, forward strand.
TTTAGCTAATAAAATTTACTGGCTGTAAGGAAATTCATATACGTGTTAACTGACACAAAACCCGTTGTAGACGGCCAGCTTCTAATTGGGCTTCAGTCACTCACTAGAAAGTGACACCTGCAGACGCGGTGTGGTTGAGCTCAGTCAGGCATACCTCAGGTCTCACTGGCTCTTTACAGTAAGAGGCTGAGCTGAAGCGTCAAGCTGATGTGGAGGAGAGTGCATGGTGCAGCCCCGTGAAACCACACTTAGGATATGTGCAGCATCTGTGACGTGCAGTGAGCCGGTTAGTGCCTGTGCGTGAGTGGGCTGGGTGTGGCCTTTTCCTGGGGCTCTCTGACCTCGGCCGCAGCCTGTGCTCCACAGACAGCCGCTCATGACTTGGGCGCCCATCCCTCTGCCTAGAAAAAAGGAACATTCAGTAGGACTATTAACAGATGGCTGGGGGGAAAATAGTTCTTGAATTTCTAAGGCTTTCCTAAAGGATTCCACAAGTGAGCTCACTCTGAAGACAAATGGCCTGAGAAGGCAGGATCTGCAAGAAATCATTAGCAGTCCAACTAAAAGGTGTGTCTTTCGGATACAGGCCATGCAGGGCGTACAAAGAAAGATCTGTAGCACATTCCCCTTTGAGCTTGAACAGAAACGAGGGCACACACCCATCACTGAGTAACAGCCATTTGTATGAAACCTGTCTGGAAGTGCTTCCCTCGGGACCCCGGTTGAGGTGGACATATAAAGTCCTTTGGCTCTTTTCTGAAGAAGGACTCATGGTCATCAGTTGGGCTGAATGATGTGGCCGGGTTGGCCGCTGTGTCACCCATGATCAGCTGGCCACCCTTAATCCCCCTTCATTTGTTATATCATCTCCCCTTCTGGGGCTCTACTGTATGCTAATAAATGGCAGTGGTATTTTTAGTACCAACAAAATATTTTGGCTTGGCATAGAAACTGCAACAAAGGTTACAGGAAAATGAAGTAAACTTTATTCTGAAAGCGATTTACAGCGTGTGACAGGCGCCGGTGAAGCGTAACCCTTGATTGATTTGGGGAGTATGCTGATGTTTATGCATTTAGATTACATTTTACCATTTAAAGAATGTTGCTGGCTTGGCTGGTGTGGTTTTCCGCAGTGATGCACATGGTGTTCTAGGTAAATACGGGAAATTTAATGCAAAACAGTGTGTTGGTAAGCTGACAACCGGCAGTATTTACTGCTTGTTTGCAATATACCTTTGCATGCACCCTTAAATGCTGTTCTTTTTGGTTTATCGTTAAGAAAAAGGGGCTTTTTTTTTGGACAGCATTGGGAATCACTTAAAGCTCTTGGCCTGGGGTTTGCTCGGCCGAGTCTTCCGGGAAATGCAGACGAGAGACTGGCCACGCGTCTGGTGTGTATTACAGTCATCGCGAAGTTCCTGTTCCCTGCACCACCACAGACGTTATCGAGATGACTTTTGGTTACACCTCATGTCTGTACGCCTCAGCGGAGTTCTGGCAGGATGGACGGAATCCCTCTGGTGGGCAGTCGCTGTGGGGCCTGCAAGCGGCACGACGGGATGCTCATGTGAGCGTCACTCAGATCCCTGCCTGGGCTCTAGTGTGACCCCCTGACCTTGTGCTGTAAAGTGAGCCATTTAAAAGGAGAACACTGTGGAAGCCTGTTTATGAGGCTCAAACGGGGACGCTCGGCGCTCTCTGTGCTGCATTCTCACAAAAGAAACGCTGATGTGCTTTGGGATGGAGTGTCGCATTCTGGCGCCAATTATTAACACCCCACCCGCCCTCCTGGCAGTCAGGACGTGGTTCTAGAACAGTTGGGTACACAATACGCGTCCATCTTGTTACACAATGGCTGGTCTCTGTGGCAGGCTGCCCTGCTGCCGCGAGGAGAGTCCCAGCCGTACGCGGCCTGCCTCGCGGGGCCGCCGTCTCCCTGGCCGCGGCCCCCAGACTCCCCTGTGCTCAGGGCAGCCGCGACTTCACGTGTGCTCAGTCTGCCAGCTGTGTGCCCACTGGTCCTGAGCACTCTCCGGAATGTAGAAGGAGGTCTTGGCTGCTTTCTTCAAGGGTACTTGGAAAGGGAAGCGGCTTAGGATTGCTGTAGTCATGTGACGACGTGCTTAAAGCTCACGGGCAGCCAGTGAGCCCGAGCAGATGTGACTGCAGAGCTGGTGACGGTGCCCCTTCCTCCAGTGCCCCTTCCTCCAGTGCCCTCTCCCTGCCCATGCTGAGGGGCAGCTGGGGGCAAATATTGTGCAAGTGGAGTAAAAGTATGATGATCACACACCTAGCTAGTATATCCTCTAAGGAGGGAGGGCTCGGGCTCCCGTCCCTCTTCCTAGGGCAGTGGTCCAGAGGCATTCGATGGCCCTTCCTGGCTGCCGTCTGGCTCCTCGCTGTTCCTCCATGGCGGAGTCTCACTCCCTTTTCGTCACCTGATGGGATTAAATGGGGAGCAGCACAAATCTGGGCGTCAGCCTGGCACTGTGCCGGGTTTCCCGACAGTCAGCTGGCCGCTTCTCGCCAGAGCATGCCGTCCGCAGGGACCTTTGAGCTCACACTAATCGATGCGTTGCAGATGTTTAAAGGTCATGCACTTTTGGGATGTTTGTGCTTCATATGCATCGCTGTTATTTTTTTGAGGAAGTGATGCAAAATAAACTTGCATAGTGTGTAATGATTTATACTTAAATAGTGTGTATCTCTGTTGTAATGCAGTTGTATTTAGTATCAGGTGTTACATTTTCTGCCCACTTATTTTTGTTCGGCGAGTCATTAACCATTCTGAGTTCTGCATGGGCCCTCCTGGGAACGCAGACCTGCAGCCTGTTTCCTGTTACACGCCCCTAACTTTTTGGACGTCCTCGATGGGGCGTTTGTCTCGCTGGGACTATGGTGCATCCGCGCTGTTCGCGGAGGCTAGTGGTGCGCGTTGCTCATGTTCCTCCCCCGCCCGGACAGCGGCTGAATGCTGCTGTCGCTGCGTTTCCTTTTTTGCATAAACGTGAAGCGACTGGGTTGAATGTGGCAGGTCTCCTGACTGGAAGCCCCGTTCCCACATGCAGGGGGTGCTGTCAGGACACAACAGTGCGTTGTTCTGAAAGATTGCCCTGTCTACATAGGGACCCTTTGTTGTCTAACTTGGGTCTTGTGACTTCTTCTTAAATCTCCACTTGTTCCCTGTCTGATTTGATCCCTTCCTGGACTGTACACCACTCATCCCCCAGGGCTGCCCAGTACTAAGCAGAGCTGCTGAGGTCTCTTGGCGACTAAGGCCCCGCTCCTTGTGAAGCATGCGATGTCTGCCCCAAGGGAATCACCCCCTGAGCGCTAGGTGCCCGCTAACTTTTCTCGCCAAATACAGAGCATCTCCTTGATGATGCCCGGCCCTCGGTGTGGCGAGCAGCTGCTCCGTAAGGCGGCATTTGGAACCCGCTCCGGTTGCGAGCATGCGGCTGGCGCTGCCAGCTTCGTTCGTGGCTCCCGGAGGCTCCTGCGACCTGGGCCGAGGGATTAGACGGGGAATCTTCTGCAAGACGGATCACTTGGATCGCCGTGCTGCCCGGAAGCGAGTCTCACTCTGACATCATGGGAGCTCCGCCTGATTATCTGCAGGACAACAGAATGCCTGCGTACCAGCAGTTTGTTATAAATGAGCTGAGCACTTTCACTTTTATAGCTGTTCGGGAAATGAGTAGATTGATTAATTACAGCTGGCAGTGTTCCCTGCTCAGCCTTTCGCTAGGATGTAGCCATTTAGTTGAGCTGTATCTCGTTCCTGTCCGGTCATCCTAGCTTCCCTGCTGTGGTAGATTCCTTGTCACTCAGGCCCAGGGGCTCAGTCCCCGCGACACCGTGACCCCCCCGCTGTCCCGCTGCCTCGGGGCTGTGAATAAGGGTCATTCAGGCTGCCGGAGCGTTTTGAATGTCAGAAAATGGAAACACGGGTAGAGGCACTACCCCCCCCAAAAAAAGGCCATTTTCTTTGTCTTCGAACGACACGGCCACCGCGAAAAGATCGTCGAGTTGTGATATTTCCAGCACTTTCCCTGCTAAAGCGGGCAAGACGGTGTCGGCGTGCTCAGGTCCCGGCCGATGGGAGGATTAAGCGGCAGGTTTGCAGGTCATGTGGGGGAGGGGGCGGGTTACGTTGGTTAGCATTAACAAAGGGCGCTTTGACTGCTGGGAGAAGCGCTTTGCAGCCAGACGCTTAATACTGTCGCGTTACACTCCGCAGTAATAAATTTGCCCTACTTGCAGAAACTACGCCGTCTAGTAAATGGTGAAGGTAAAGATAGTGTCCCTTAAAATAAGGATGCTTTAAAATGGGACTGGGCTGACTGGCCTGCAGGCTTGCCTTTCGTCCCTTTTCAAGTCATCCCCTTAGATTAGCGATGGAGCGATGGATGCTTTGGCGTTGTAGTTGGAACCTCACGTGCAGGGGGTCGAGGTGTGTGGAGTGACCTGGGGTTTGGTTGTTTTGAGTAGAACATCATTTGAGGTTTTACCTTAGGCCATCAAGAAACGAGAAACATAACAAAATAATTGCTAATTCTCGAAGAGTCAAACCCCCACTTTGCTTTTTTGTTTAACATGGTTAAAGGTACAGAGGGGTAATGGGGCTGGCTTCCGCCTCCATCCTCACGGCAGCATAAGTGGCTTGAGATGGATTATTATTGTCGATAATAGTTGTAAAATGTGTGTAAAATAAATTTAGAAATGCCTAACTCTCCACTAGGCATGCTTCATCCATCTTGCCTCCGTATTTTATGGACATTGGGTGCCATTTGGGAGCGGGAACACCCGACACAGAGGTGTACATATCAGTGTGTGCTGAAAGGCCGGGGCCCCCGGGAGCCCCCACGGTCCCCCTCCGTCCCGGCTGCATTCACACCGCAGCTCTCTCTCTCTGCGCAGGCTATTACGGGAACCCCCTGAACAAGTACATCCGTCACTATGAGGGCCTGTCCTACGACACGGACGTGCTGCACCACAGGCACCAGCGGGCCAAGCGAGCGCTGTCGCACGAGGACAGCTTCCTGCACCTGGAGTTCCACGCACAAGGGAGGTGAGTCTGCGGCACCACGCTTCACGGCAACGTTTTCTTTGATAGACTCAAACTTGGGTAATTTAATGACACACTTATTTTTTCTCCCCCATCCAAACTATGTTGGACATTCCCTGTCTAAGCTTCAAGCTGAAATGATTTTTAAATCGTAATGTGGCACTTTTGCTTCTGGATTGAGTGACGGATCCACTCTCCGCAGACTGTGTGAGAGGCTTATGATGAGCAGTTTGGCCTCCTGCTTTCTGGGAGGTCGCCATAGTCTTCCATCCCCTGTCAACTAATTTCATATTTAAGCTTTTGATTGAAAGAGAAGTTGCTTATAGTCGTGGGTGGTCGAGATTTATTATTGGGGTGTCTGTGGGCCTAGAGCAAGTAAATGGCTTTTTGTGAGCTCTGCCAGGTCCTTCATTGCTCTTGAGCGTTTTTCCCCCATGGCAGGATAATGAGACTTCAGTGAAACGACTGGGAGGCGGTCCTACGACCAGCCGGGCCTGCGGCCAGCCGGGCCTGCGATATCAGTCTGCAGTCCGTTACAATACAGCGTCTCGGAGCCACACTGTGAGCCTCTTCTCGGGATTTTCAGTTATGGTCTTCTCCTGTACATGATGTATTTCTGCTCAGTCAATGCATGCGTTTATATTTATATATATATAGATGGCCCAGTGTGGGTTCGATCCCGCTCACGCATTGCACAGCACATGACAGGGACCATGGCTGCCTAATTTTGATTTGCAGCTGCACTGCGCTCCCAGGTTCCTTCCCAGGCCGCGGTGGGGAAAAGCAGCTGTGTCAGGCAGCACGGATCCCGCCGTTCCCGTTGGGGCGTATTACGCCACCTCTTGCCGTCTCCATTGTTCTTTCGGAAGACGGTCTCTTTAATCAGCCTGCCATGCGAGAGCTCCCCATGGCCTGAGCCCCATACGTCGCGTTAGTCTTTTGGGAACATGCGTGTCATGCGATCATGTGACTGAAACGCACACCTGACCTCAGGGAGCCCCCTTAATGCCCATTGGTGGCTCTGGGCGGTGTGGAAAGCCAATCACGGCTGTCTGCGGTGCTTTGCTTTGGTGGTAGGTGTCTGAGGATGCTACCCTGTGTTCTTTTGGAAGGCCGGTACATCTTTTGGCTGCTTGCTCTGGTCAGGGACACATGGGGCCCTTCCCAGGCAACATTAGGGTT
>JAODKK010000019.1:12853765-12869883 GCA_026774405.1 Petrocephalus microphthalmus
CGTGCTTCCTGTGCATGCGAGCGCTGTGCATGCGAGCGCTGTGCCCTGCGTGCTTCCTGTGCATGCGAGCGCTGTGCCCTGCGTGCTTCCTGTGCATGCGAGCGCTGTGCATGCGAGCGCTGTGTCTCATTCCGCATGCCCGCTGCTCCCAGCTCTCACCCACAAAGGGTCCATGACGGCATTTATCACTCTGTCAAGAATGTTGTCCTTGCAGGCTGTTATCTCACTGCGAGCCACCATGTTGATGCCTGGTTTAATGTTTAATGCTTATCTCCCTACAGACACTTGCAGACACTGGCTGCATGTTGGCATTTTACGCGGGATGAGGCGGGTATTGTCTATTTGAAAGTCGGTTTCCCCAGTAACAATTTTAGGCAGGATTATAGCACGGATATATGCGCAGTCCCCACCTTAATGCTCTTTGCTTGTATGATGTCAGTTATAAAGCTTAGCTTTTTAATGCACTCCAGGACCTGGTAGTTTTAGGAGTGCGGGGGCCTGGCGCCCAAGGGGGATGCCAGTCCATCACAGGGCTCACACACAGCATGGGCCATTCACAGACACCAGCCGGCTTAAGCACATGTCTCTGGATTGAGGGGGGTGATACCCGGAGGAGACCCACGTCACATGGGGAGAACATGCAAGCTCTCAACGCACACAAAAGGAAAACATAGATACATTTTCATGAATAAATGACCCTTTTATCTCTCATTTATGAATCACACTGTGCCCCAAGGCACCACGTAATAAACATTACAATATTAATATTACATTCTTTCTCAGCACTTTGGCAAGATCTGGGTGGATTGGATTTATGAAGAGGGTGAAAACTCCAAGATAAATAAAACTGCAGGTCCAAGAGAAATAAAATTAAGCGGGATCACTCACCGTTCTTTATCCCCCTCGTCCTCTTCGCGTCACACAGGTGATATAAGAGAATAAGGAGGTAAATCAAAGCTCTCCGAGCAGCCATGATGCCTCCCAGGTGCCTTCCCACGATTCCTCTGGGAGGGTCAGGGGTGGACGGGAGACAGCAGAGCTATTGCAGGGCTGGTGACCCAGGCTGTCCTCCGGGGCGGCTAGCTGGGTGGGAGGGGAGCTGGCCCTGGGAAAGGGAGGAAGGTGCTGTGGGAGGGAGGAAGGGAGGGGGTGACAGCTGGGAACGGGCGGCTCGTCCTGATTGGCCGAGGCCCGAGTCTGGTCACTTTACGAAAGAATTATAGGGGAAAAAGAGACATTCGAATTGGTTGAAAGAAACAGCAGCGTCAGACAATTTTTATGTTTGTTTCTGGGCTAATGACCTTCGAATCTTAGCGTTCGGTCCTGAGAAAAGGGCGTTCAGTGATTCCAAGCACTCCACATACTGGGAAATCAGGTCAGTGTTTTGGCTTTTGAGTATGGAGTTCATTAAGGCTGCGATTGTCTCGGTTTTCAGGGAAGCGTCCGTTTTACAATTCAGAGCGATACCTGGGCCAATACTCCAGCACCCAACCTAAGCAGAATGTACCCGTCCCCTACCTGCTTATCCTGGCCGGGGGTCACGTGACGCCTGTGGCAGGCGCCCAGGATGAGATGCCCAACTGTAGTAATACTGTGCTGCCCTGTACTGTTTATTTTCTAGCATCTTAGCTTCAGGCTCATTTTTAGCAATCTACAGCATATATTAGAAATGTACACATTGAAGCTGAAGGTCTCTCCTGCAGCACAGAATGGAGATGGTTCTGCATAATGTACAGTTAGGAGGCAGTGTGGGAAGGTCTGAGTACTCTGTGTATAGAATAATGTCTGATTTTAATGCTGTAAGATTTTTTACACCACAGGCTATCAATTTGGAGAAGCCACAAAAATATTTTTTCTATTTCCCATACCGTTCAAATATGACTTGAATCAGTGAATATGTATGGCCTTCCTCTGGGTACTGCACTTTCCTACCACAGTCAGAACAGATAAAATTAAGTGAACAGACACCTCTAACTGGCCCAGAGTGTGTGAGTGTGAGTCTGGCAATGGACTGACTCCCCCCTCCTCCTGTCCTGTGCCGGTCCCCCCCTCCTCCTGTCCTGTCCCGGTCCCCCCTCCTCCTGTCCTGTCCCGGTCCCCCCTCCTCCTGTCCTGTCCCAGTCCACTCCACCTCGTGTCCTACACTGCCTGTGATGGTCACTGGGAGACAGCTGGATGCTTTATATACTTGCATGAGAATAAAAGCCTATCGACTAATAATTTAATCAGGCCCTGGAGTACATCAAAAAGTGAAACTTCACAATAATCTTAAATAAGCATTAATGTGCCCTCCTATAATTCTTTGAAAAATTAATACTGAGGAAACCAAATTTTAAATACACAATTATCAGAACAATCCCATGGGAAATGCCCACCCCCAAAAAGCCTGGATAAACAGCTGGAACATGGACCAATAATAATATGTAAAAATATGTAAATTAGCAGTTTGACTGTGAATGTCTGGATGATGAAATGGGTAAACAATGCACGAAGCCATCTGCTAAACAAAAAAACATGCTGTATTTCAATGTACCTAATAAAGTGCTCTTCGTAGACACAAATCTCTATATCCCCTGTTACTTCAGGGTTTTTCAGAGAGTTTACTCACATTTTATCCTCTCAGGGGAAAATTATCAGGTCTGCTGGCTTATTCATCGTAATTTTTATTTATTTTTTTTTTCATGGCTGATATTTTAGTTCATTTCGCACACTATAATTACTCCCGTTCACAGATTTTTGTCAGATGGTTCACAACAGAAATTCCATAGGTGCATAAAACCAGCGAGAGGAAAGACATTTAATGAGGCCCTTTCCAGTGAACTCGGAGCCGAGGGCAAACGGCAAAGAACAAACAGCAAAGGCGGAGTGTACCTTTGGCTCTTCAAACAAAACAGCACTTGTTTGTAGTATGGTGGGATGTAGACATATGTAGGTCCCAGCCACTCAAACATCAGACCCCGTCCAAAAGCATCACCTGCACACCGCAACCCCAAACCCTCCAACAGGACATTACGTAAAGACGGTGCAGGATGTAGTATAAGATACTACAGTCCATTCAGATGCCTTAAAGTATCCCTCTTGTGATTTAAACATGGTTTGACTGAGGATTAATTAGCTACTAAAATCATAAAGTCTAAGGGCAGCAATTAAACCTCGGGGTGGAGAGAGTATCGCGTACTGCTATACGCTTTGGTACTGCATACTACACACTCATCTGCGATACCCTTCCAAATGCAAGGTGCATCCAATCAAACACCCTAGTCAATTAATTACCTGATGAGTCTAGGCTCCTGTCTGTTTATATGCCCCGACATTTCTCCCTTGTGAATTTCTTTAAGTGACACATGCTTGTCTCACGTTGAATAAATGAAACAAGAATATCACGTCACCAATGGCAGGGTAAGGTCATTTTTAATTTGAACACACGTGCGCCATGGTTCGCATCTGGATAAGGAATAAAAAACAGAAAACACCACAGCAGCTAAAAGGATGGAAATATGGTGCTACGCTTGTTAGAAGCTTGTTAAATAATGAAACCTACAGAATATTTAATGAAACGGAATAAGATTTTCCTCCTTTGGGCATGAGACAGTAGATTTTAGTTTTGCAATGATCATTCCTATGAGTGCCACAGTTTCTGTGTTCCTAGTAGCATATAATACTTAATGTAATCCGAAACCACCCTCACAATCTGCCAGCATTATCTCCCCTGAAATTATAAATCTCTTATGTTTATTATAACAGATGCAGGTGAACAATTATGTCTTGGTGGGAGCCAAACATGGGCCCAGTGAGCGGGGGTGCCAAAGGCATGTTCATTGTTGTGATGGTCGATTCCTGTGCCATTGCTGCTGGCTGTCACCTTCCTGCATTACCCAATGCAGTGTCAGATTAAGTGTAGAGCTCATCTGAGAAACATGGGAGAGCGTGTCGAGGGCTTTTATGGAGGCACATTCACACGCACACTTAGGTACAATTTAGAGGCATCAGTTCCCTATAAGATGAATCTTTGATCCATGGGATGCAGCACAACAAACAAACTCAGAGGCACGGTGCTACCCAACACTCTACCCAACACGCTACCCAACACGCTACCCAACACTCTGCTCTGCACACAGAAATGCTTAAAATTACATTTACACCATCATTATATGTAATCTACATGTCCAACACGCTCGATCGCACCCTGTCAGGATACACAACGTGACCCAGCACAGGGGGTGGTCTTCCAAAGTGGATTCCTCACCGTTCTGATTGGCTGCTGTCAGGGATCTTCGGCTCTGTCCCGGGATTCAGTGAGGGCACAGCATCCCTCGACTGGCACGCATGCCAGCCAGGAGACCAAGGTCCCTCTTGGTGAGTATTTCTACAGATACACTTGACATATTGGGCCACTCCAGCTGTGGTCACGCGCTCGGTCTGACTCCGTGTATATGAACGGCTGCCAGCTGCTGACCGCTGACTCTGTCTCCACTGCTGCCCCGGGTAAACCGGCGACTGAGGGCAAGTGCCTTTTGTGCTGGGCATGGACAATTTCCAAACCCCTTCCCAAGGTCAACGGGACTCAGAAGGCATTTGGTGAAATTCCAGCTGATTCATTTAACCTCTGCCAATGTGTGGTGCTTCACTAGAGATTAGTCTGCAGTGGCCAGCGCTGTGGACCAGGGTTTGCACACAAATCACAGTGTACAGTGCCTCTTGCAAGAACAGGTGAACTCCAAGACTTGAGTCCTCTATTACACAACATTGGGTGAACTTTCTATTCATTATTAGATTGTTAACTATTACTTATTAATATGCAGATAAAGATTGTAAAATGGTACATTTTTAAACAGTCCTTCCATCTTCTAGATGCTTATCCAGTACAGGACCACAGGAAACCTGTGGCAAGCGGAGGAAGACCATGGAATGGCACATAGTCAGGGAGAAAGATGCAGACATACACTAGGGCCAGGTCCCGTGCACAGGCTCATCGGACTGACTGTCTCTGCACTGCGGGTGGATCCTCACACACAAAGAGAACGTGCACATGATAGGTAAGTACGTATAAGCCAATCACACCCCATGATTAAAGGGGGCTAATTAAGGGAGCCAGAGGTGGGAAATATACGGACAGGCGGGGCTCCCCCCGAAGAGTGAAACAAAAGACATTTCCATTCTACTTCATTGTATTGCCGTGTATTACATCTACATAATCTGATGTTAAACAGTGCTTTTTCTAAGCAGAAACACGGCTAAATAGCTTTAAACATAATATTCCTTGGCGGCCTAAGACTCTTGCACAGTAATGTAGCACAACGTGAGATTGACTGGGAAAATGTTCTTTTGTGTCATCTGAAATAGGCACTATCCAACATTTATATAAATTATTCTGATTATTCTTTTGTAGCGAAAGAAAAGCCGAACAAAAGGAGGTGGCCGTCAGCCAAGGGAAGCGTACGCAGGTCGGCCGAGAATCACCTAAGGCACGGCTTACATGTGAATGACTGTGATTTGCTCACCAGAGACTCCAACATCGTGCGAAATTATGCCAAAAACTCTTCGATGACGCCCGGCCTGGTCCGACACTCTTCAGAGTCTTTTGTTTTCACCGATCTGCTTATTTTTCAAGAGACAATGGCTAGAAAAGGAGGAAGCGCCGGGCCTTCGAAGGAGCCACAAAGAAACACGGGGGACGCGATATGCGCTGGAGGTTTGCCTCCAGAGATAAGTAAGCAAATTAGCTTTACAGCACGCTCAGGGTCATGTATACTGAAGTTATGTGCATAATACTTAAACTCCTCAAAGCACCCAGCATCACAGTTATTAAATAATGTCTCGTGAAGAACTCAGGCCACGGTTACTTGCATAACATACACCAAAGAGGTCTACAGGCTTGACTGTTTGTTTCCTATGGCCAAAGGTTTTGGTGGCCCCGACACGGTATGGGTTCATGTTCTTGGAAAGGTTTAGGGTCACTGAACTCCTTAGAACACAAGGCAAATACCAGCAGAATACAAAGCAGGTCGGATTATACACATTCTCCTTGTGTTGAACCAGAGGTCCTCTAGGGCTGTTGGTGTGGACAAAAATTCTCCTTTTCAATGATGGTGTAAAATATAGGGCCTTATGCAGTTCATCAGAAAATCTATATAAATAATATATATAATATTACATATATATAAGTATATAGATATATAAAGGAAAGTGTAGCAAAGGGCTAGAGTGTGGGAAGCTTAAGGAGACAGAGCATTCTGCTGGAGCAGTGCCTATATGCTGGCCAGGAGGTGGCGCTCACATTATAGGAGCAGTGCCTATATGCTGGCCAGGAGGTGGCGCTCACGTTATAGGAGCTGAAATTAACAACTCTCTCTGGTGGTGCGGTCATTTTTATGCAATTGCACTGTGCATCTGCAACACTTCCAAGCCTGAAATGTAAGTTTCCTGTTGCCCACATCGTCATATGGACACATTCCCTGCAATTATCCAGGCCATCCCTAACACCAGCTTGCATTCCTGTACACATTCTTTTGTACTGTTTTTTCATACTTCATTGAGCCTTTATTGCTCCATGATGATTCAAATTTCCATGCAGCCACCAGCACCCTTCACTTAAATAATGATCAGGTGTATGGGAATGTTAATGTTTGAATATTGGAACTATTACTTGTTTATTTTATATTTACATTACATTTATACTTATGTTTACTTAGCAAATGCTTTTGTCCAAAATGACGTACAAGTGAAGATCAGACAGCAGGATCAATCAGCGTCCTTGGAACAATCAGGCTCCAGTGCTGATATGGCTGGCTACTATCCCGGCCACGGGATCTGAACTGGTGACCTTGTGATCGCAGTGCCGGCCACGGGATCTGACCTGGTGACCTTGTGATCGCAGTGCCGGCCACGGGATCTGAACTGGCGACCTTGTGATCACAGTGCCGGCCACGGGATCTGAACTGGCGACCTTGCGATCGCAGTCCCGGCCACGGGATCTGAACTGGCAACCCTGTAATCGCAGTGCCGGCCACGGGATCTGAACTGGCGACCTTGCGATCGCAGTGCTGGCCATGGGATCTGAACTGGCGACCTTGCGATCGCAGTGCCGGCCACGGGATCTGAACTGGCGACCTTGCGATCACAGACACAGTCCTAACCAGCACAGCTGTATTTACAGGAAGATAATAAATGGACATATGAATTAGGTGTTAATATTAAAAACTTAAATACAATAAAGATATTTTAAATTCTAAAATTGGGAGTGAGTAATGGATTACTAGGTTAGGTGGCTGAAAGATGGATGCTATCAAATTTCAAATGCATTAATTTTTCTTTTTGTATGAGTGCCACTAAATCTGTTTGCGTTTTGGCCCCTTATAACTATGCTTACTCTTAATTTTAAATGACGTGTCCATCGAGTTTGCTTTCTTCTGCCATACCGATGAGAATATTAGTTTTTGTGCCTGTACTGCAAAAAAGCACGTGTTGATATAACAATGCTGAAAGCGAACCGCACACAAAAGGCAGGAGAGAATTAAGGTGCATTTTCGCTCAGTTGAAGTCATTTGAAATAGACAATGTTAAGCCCAAAACCTAAATAGCAAGAAAACTGAAAAAAGACAACAAGAATAGTTTAACTTATACTCTTCCAGTCCAGATCCAGCTTCTACGGAGATACCCGGTATTTTAGCGGACTTGGACAAGTTCCGCGACATCACGATGCAGAAATGGTAAACACTGTTAACCGACCATAAGCTTTCTGATCAGTAGTCCCTCGGTGCTGACTTCAAAATAAACAACAAACAATTAAATAAACGGAGTGATGCGTTGTCTGTCCCTTCCGGGCTACCGCGGCGTTCGCATGGATGCATTGGTTTTACGGTGCAGTGCATCTTTATTCCCACAGAGGGCGCTCCGCGAACAGAAAACAAGGGCCGCAGCGGAATAGGGAAACAAAGGGAGACGCTTCGCTCGGGTGCCGCGTCATACTCGTTACATTTAAAACAGGTACTCTGGGAACAAGCAGACACTTATATTTGCTAAAACGCAAATCTTAGAAGTCATTTAAGACCTACGTTTGCATTTTATTCAAAATTTCACATCTAGCATAATGATGACTACCTTTATATCTACAATAGATTTTTAAAAGTATTGTAAATGTGCACTGGGTTATATTAATAAATGCGACAACTAATAAAGAAATCGGTCTGAAAATGACCTATCATTACCTATCATCGTTTATTAATAATATGTGAATTCGCGAGAATATAAAAGGCTTAGTGACACCGCTGCATTATGCATTAATAAGCCGAGTGCCACTAAACACATGGAGTCGTGTGTAAATACAACCTTTACAGATCCGAATTCTCATTGCCATTTGACACAAACGGCTCTTACAACGTAGACTATTCTGTTTCAGGGCTCACTAAACTATAGGATCCATGCTCACCGACTTACTTAACTGCGATTCTAATTGGTTCCGGTCACGCCGCTTATAATTAGAGTTGTTTAACAAAAGTAAAGTGTTTATTTAAGATAGACTACATTATAATTTCTCACAAACCACAGCGGGAGTCTTTTTTCCTGCGGATATAACGACGAAGCCCTAATGCCGAGGATCCAGCATCTTTTCTTTATTGAAATGCTGCAGGCTTACGGCTAGAAAAAAAAGCGCGTGTGAAACGCTTTTCACTAAGGAGAACAAAAGACAAATTATCTTCTGAAGGAAAGCAAAATGTGGATTACAGTAATGTTTCGTCCAATATTACCATAAAGTACCATAGTGAAATTATTAAGGCCTATAAAATGTCCGTATTTAAAAGTTTTAAATTAAAAGATTTAATCTTGCGTTTAAACATCGAGTACTTTCCCATCGCAATGGCTCTGTGTTATTATGAGTAATAATAAATGTGTCGGAATGAGAAACAATAAAAGCCAAATGATTAACAGCTCAATAGCGGCAATTGGCAGCAGTGACCGAAACCTTTGCTGGTCGCAAATGCGCTCCTTCTACGTCGTGCATTTTTCCCTCATTAAGAAACGCCAAAAATCCATCACTGCGCTAACTTCCAGTGGATTACCAAACGCAAACCCGAGGCATGTTTTTGCTAGTATAAGTAAGTCAGTGAATTAACAGGTAAAAAATAAGTAACATAACCGGGCAGCGATAAGCATTCTCTATATAAATAACGTTGATAGTAGCTATCGCCAAGGCGTGTTCCCTAGTCACTTTCACTCTTTCCTTTTGGCGGAGGGGGATGCTCTTAATTCTAGCGGTCGGCAGGAGCGCTTTATGTAGATGTCCCATCTTAATTGTATGGAGGACGGCCCTGCTCGCCGCCCAATAAAAAAGAACCGACCCCGACACCTGGATATAAACACGGGAAGGTTTTCAAAACCCTAATCAGAAATCTGCGGGACATTTGCGAGCGGAGGCACTATGACTTCGAGTGAGATCGAGCTCCCCGGAGAGGTGAAGACCGACGCCGCGGCGCTGATCGCGTCCCTCCAGCTGATGCCGTCACCGGTGCCCAACCTGGAGATAAAACACACCAAGGTTCGTGCGCCCACTTTCCGGCCGACTCCCAGAAGTCGCATTCCGGCTGCTTTTTATGTGATCAGAATTTGTGTCCACTGTCGTTAACTGCTGTACACTTCTTTCACTTATCTGTATTTTATAGTACTTTTTAGGTTTTACCATAATAATACTTCAGAATAGTCAAGTATAAGTATTGCCGCTAATAACCGCGATTCATCTTACGCAAAGTAGTCTACGCTGTACACAGCTTCAGTTGAGCCATGCAGAATATTCAACAGCATCAATTAAACAGATATAAACATATAGACAGAATTCACCATACCATTAAAAACATACAGGTCTGCAGTCATCTGTCTTTTAAATAACCAGTATAACACCGAACGCTTCTGTCACGCAGTCGTCCATAACTGGGGCTTAGATAAGAGATGAAACTGCGCGATTTGCCACGGGTACCGAGTTGATCTTCGACAGTTATTATACTTTTTCCACCGTTTCTGTCTGCCGCACAGTCGAAGGGTTTTCTTGAAGCGTCGGACTTTCATGAGCGAAGCGCGCGTCCGAGACCCGGGTCGCGCGCTTCGGTGCGGCGCCGCGCGTCCCCGAGCGCCCGCGGTACAGGTGCCTCCTGCACGAGTCAAAATGCAGAATCGCGGACTCGCGGCCACAAAACACCGTGCATAGACTGCAACAGCGGAGCCTGTTGGGTTCGACAGGGTGACGAAATAGAAAATCCTTGGTAGACATTAAAAATGCACTTAGAAACGTCACACCGCACTACAGCTACAGGAAGATACAACTATTACTGACGGTTGCCTATTGCTGCGTACGAGTATTTGTACAGGAGCTAGTGTTTCCCACAGGAGTTGGCCCGTCTCTCCGCAAGTGTCCATCAGTAGCTAAATAAATAAAGATTATGGTACAGACCAAACCCGTGAAGGTGTCAGCGATATTTTAAAAGACAATAATCTAACCGAGCAGTTAATGTATACTAAAATAAATCAAGTCGTTGGGAAATAAACAGCAAGCCACAAACATATAGCTGGGAAAACTCTGCAGTGGTCGCATGTGACCCACGGTTCCCATGCTCTCACCTCTAAGCCGCAGAGTTCTTAAAATTTCAAAATTAACTTAAAACAGACCCCAAGACTCAGCAGCAATGCACAGAGAGGTGTGGAGTACAGTGTTCCAGAGTGAAAAATGAAGGTTTCCTGCTGAGTGGGACAGACAGTTATTTCGATACCCAGGCCAGTCCTTCGACACTCAGAATATTCCCAGTTCAAATTCCTGGAGCTGCGTTGGGGCCCATGGACATTTGGGAGCGTCAGTGTGGTGCTTGTGAGGCCCGCACAGGCTTTGGCACCGCCGCGGGGTCTCCCTCGCTTCTCGCAGGGCAGACGTGCGGCACCTGTTTCCGGCACCGTCTGATATCGAACCCGGGTCTCATCCTGCGTCTTCCCTCTTCACACCCAAGGCATTTTCCCAAAAGAATGAACAACAAGAGTGAGCACCAGTGAGGACTTTGTGAATGAATCCCCCGGAAAGCAGGCATCTGGGTAATCCAGGGTCCTGCTCGGCATTTACGTCTGTATGGCGGTGGACAATTTATGGGCGGCTTAACTATTCCTTAAACTCTTTTTTTACACCCAGCTCCCACTGTCAGCACTTTAGCACCTGGCAGAATAAACAGGAACAATGGTACAGAGCACCGTAAATCAATTAAGCAGGACCAAGACCTCCAAGTGGTGTAACAGGGGCAGATGTGTGAAATAAAACACACAGTCAGATTCACAGTCGCTGAAACTGAGGGTTCCTCAGACATGTGATTTACCGCCGATAATAAAAGGGTATTTTTGGGGACGAAAAAGAAAGTTCTTATCTACAGTTGCCCCTTTGCTTCTCTATGGTGCCAGTTTTCCTCAGCAGTTGTTTTGGCTTTTTTTGGATTCATTTTGATATCTTGATTTCCATTCACTTCATTTTTGGAGCAGCAAGCTCATATAGGCAGGATTATTTATCAAGACAATATTAAAGGCAGAGTTTATTTTAAAGGAACACAGATTTTGAATCGGGCTAATGTGGGTCGCTCTCTTCCTATAGGGTCTTTGAGACGGATATCTGATTTCCACGCTGTTTGCCGCTATCTGAATTTCATTGATTCCGTTGCTGAAGATATAATCATCCGTGTCTAGTGTCAGCCAAAGCCGCTCTCACGTCAGCACAGGGGTAGGAGGCGGCCTTTTGCACAGAGCGCCGCAAACTCCACTCCTCGCCACTTGAGCAAGTGGACAGCTGTTTGTCTTAAACGCCACTCAGGCCGTAGAGCGGCAGGGTAGTCAACCTGGAGTAAAAACACTGGCTTTGACTGGCCTCGGGAGAGAGTGGCCACGGCGGAAGGAGATCCCGGCCCGGGCTGACAGCGTGGCCCAGGGAGCCGTAAATCAGCCGCTCCTGATGGGTATTTATTGATGTTTTTCACTTTTTGTGGAGAGGAGAGACAGAAGAGGAGAGACTATGGGTCACTGAGTTCCATGTGTTTAAGGTAATTAATATAAGCCTAGGCTGAGATTTTCCCAGGCTGTTGGTACTGTAGGCATTATCACCGTCCGGGCTGGACTTCAGTGCATTTTAGTGGTGGTTTGTTATTACACCTAAAAAAATAAACCCTGGCTTGCAG
Source organism: Petrocephalus microphthalmus (assembly GCA_026774405.1). NCBI lineage: Eukaryota > Metazoa > Chordata > Actinopteri > Osteoglossiformes > Mormyridae > Petrocephalus > Petrocephalus microphthalmus. Next base: position 12,865,957 of record JAODKK010000019.1, read on the forward strand.
AGTATAAGGGCGTAAGGCCTTTAACGTGGTAATATATGCCAACCACACTTTGCTGTTTAGTTATATTTTATGGCTGATATGTGTTCATGTGGAAATGCACATCACACATTCATGGCTCCTCCCTGCCCTATTGCCCTGGCAAGTCGCTCTAAGGTAAATGTTCAACCCAAGCGCCGTGGGCCAGCTCCCACTGAGCAACTGATAAGCTGGCCTGGACCGCAGAATGAAATCATCCAGACCAGCAACTCTGGAAGGAATTTGGGCTGCGACTCAAAATTAGTTTAATTTTCAACTTGTGGAACGAGAGAAAGGTTAGAGAAAAAATATCATTTGTAAACCCTGATAGTTTGCAGTATATAATTCCTGAGAACTGCCAACTGTCCATGTAGTGCAGAATTCTTATGCCAAACCATCTATTTGTTTATAGGCTTTTGACTCTCAGACACTGCAATCAAGTTTTCTCTGAGAAGTTACTTTATGATAGCTGGGAGGTGTAATTTGGGGGAGGTTTTTGGGACAAAGTAACCTATACACATCTCTTCCGCTGTGTTAACCTATACACATCTCTTCCATGCTGTTAACCTACACACATCTCTTCTGCAGTCTTGTATTGTTAGAGATCCTAAGTACAGCGAGTGAGAACAGAACCAGTTAGGAACAGTTAGCAGTTCCTTCAGAAGGAAACATTCACAAGCGTTTTGCTCCAGACCAGCTACTCGTACCAGTTTGATCAGTATGACTTTTCTGGTTTGCAAGTTGCTGGTCTTATCCAGATTTTCCTAACTAGAGACTAGGGTTCCGCAGGAACAGGTCAGGGTAAGACGCTTTTATAGCTGACCTGTAACACCATCCAGAGCCAAGGAAAGCAGTGACTGCAGGAAAAAATCAGCATGGAAATGGCACTATTAATCTCACTTACCTTTGTAAAATACTCGAGATAGCATTATACATTCTGCCTACTGTACTATAGTTCTGAATTATGCATCCAAAGCCTTTGTAGACATATAAATCACACACAGTCCGTATGTACCCAGTGCAGGGCTGGGGGAGCCGATACTGAGAGGTACCGCTAGCCTGATGAGGTCAGGTCATCTCCAGGTAGATTCAGGAATACACAGCATTACCCTGATTTACTCAGCCTTACTATCCTTTTAGACTTCTTGCTCCAGAGACAACCTCTCCGCGCAACCTAATTACTTTAGAGACACAAACGCTCTTGGAGAGACTTCTCCGGAAACGTTTCCCCCTAGGCCAGTCAGGTAGTGAAGCAGTTACCCTGGGAGAATTGCGGCCCTTTCTTATTGGGGGACAGAATAAACGTGCGCCTATGATGAGCATACGGCCTGTAACTGAGCATACGGCCTGTAACAGTGAGCATACGGCCCGGCCCAGTCTATGGCGCTGCGGCATACGGCCCGGCCCAGTCTATGGCGCTGCGGCATACGGCCCGGCCCAGTCTATGGCGCTGCGGCATACGGCCCGGCCCAGTCTATGGCGCTGCGGCAGTAGATGTCTGCCAGTTCACTGGCTTTATTTAACAGGAATCTGAAACTTGGTTCTGCAGTGGTGTGTCTTTGGAGCTTCTGAGGGCTCTTATCTGCAGGGCATTCTGCTACCAACAGCTGCTAAGGTCTGAGTTAGAGGGGGATATGAAGCCAGGACCGGCACATCTGCAGTTCCCAGTGTGCAGCATGGTCACCGAACCCCACGCCTAAACTCCCCAAAGCCTTTTCACACCACAAACAAAAGCAGACTGACCAGATCCAGTGTCACGCATTTCTCTGTTAGACTTTGTGCGATGACCCCGCCGCGGTGAGACGGCAAGGCCGTGCCCCGGGGTGACCTGGAGGGAAGGATCGCGCATGCCTGAGGCCGGCTGGAGGCAGGTCTAAGCCACGCTTGCGGGACAGGACAGTTTTTACCGTGCACGATGCCAAAGGCCTGTTGTGTCTGTTTTAAAAATGGAACAAGGGAACTTTTGCAGTTTTGGGGGGTGGGTGGGCAGCAGGGGGGGGGTTGACCTCTGGTATTTTGCACTTTTAGCTCCATTCCTTTTTTATTAAGAAAAAAAAAACATATTAAAAGAAATCTCAAGAATTGATTTACTACACAAGCTTGTCCCCTTTATCAAGTAGCTCAATGGGGGAAAACAAAGGCCAGAATCTCCTGGCGGCAGCACAGAGCCGCGGCTGATGATTGTATTTGTCTGGCCGTGATTTAGGTGGCGCTCTCATCCACTGCTCTCCTTGTTTGGGGGAGACATGTGAGCGGGGGGGGGGGGGCACGCTGGGCCTGGAGTTCCCCACGGTCCCCCACTGCCTGCTCATCAGGGGGGAGCCTCTGATTTAAGGTGTCCCACAACAGTGGACCCTATAAATTAAAAAACTAATTCTGAAAAAAAAAAAAAAAAAAAACCTAATTCTGTACTCTCGGGGGCCTTCTGACTCCTGCGTGGGCTTCGGGGGATCGCCATAGTCACTGACACTTTTACAAAGTGCCTGTAATGAGAGTGAGATTAAAGGTGGCTTTGGGCTGACAGCCGCATCACCTGCAGGGAACGTCGGGTCTGTTTGCCGTCACCGCGGAAGCAGATGGTCCGCCGCTGATTAAGCGGCCATAAATCTAAGCCGCGGTAGGAATATGGTCGGAATGTGTTACAGAGTGGTACTGGCTGATACTGCATACCTAAACCTTTTCACATGTCGCTGACCAGCTCGGGACAAAGCAGCCGCGGTAGGAAATGGAGAGCAGCTGCTGGAAAGGACCTGTCTCAAACCCCATCCCAGCCGCCGGTAATTTATACCCACTTTAAATAAAACACCCGAGGTTTACTGCCAATTAAATGGTACTTTCACTTTGCCGTGAACATAAACCAAGATGATTAATAATCCATCCTAGCCAGTGTGGTGGTAGCGTCTGCTATTGGCCTATCAGCGAGCACTTGTGATTTCACTGCACTTTCCAAAGGCGTGAAGCGACGGGCGGCCCTGGGAGGAGAATCCGGCGCGGGGGGGGCTTGGGGGCATCACTGGAATGACCGGCTCAGTCACGGCACACGGTAACTTCCTCACGCAGATATCCGATGTATACACACAAAAACCGATACGTGGCCAATTCTGTCCCTCTCTTTGTTGTTACCAAACTTGAAAACGGTAAACCTGAGAATCCGCCGTGGCCGTTAAACGCTTGGCCGCCTCTGATGGACTGCAGAGGCCAGATATATCATGTCTTTTACTGTCCCATAAAGCGAGTTGTGATCTTGCGAGACGCGTGTTTGAGCGGCTGGGGGGTAGGACGTCCGGATTTCTCGTCTTGTAAGGCTGGACCCTTTCACCACAGACACTTTGAAGAGTTCCTCTGAGCCTCCACCCGTATCTGGAAAACGAGGTGCAGCATCAACCGTGCAGAAACTGTCTAAACATTTAGTACTGGAAACAGGAGAAAACCCTGTGTGCTCCCTCATGGTTTGCGGGTCGACAGCTGCAAATATAAATGCAGTGTAATGGTTTTATAGACAGAAGGGGGGGGGGACATATTATTAGAGAACTGCATGGAAGCTCTGATGTGACATCAAAGGAAAACAGAGGTAAATGAAGCCCGTTGGAGTGGTTATCGTAAGGAAGTTAGCAATAGCAACATGGCTATAAATGTTCTCTGGCTTGGGGGGGTGCAATAGTGCATCTCTCCATCCATCCATCCATCCATCCATCTTCTAATCATTTATCTTGCGGGGGGGGGGCGGGGTACGATACTGTTCTGACTGTAAATTTATGCTTTTATGTCTTACATATTTTTCCGTTACAGGTGCCTCAATTTATCAGTAGTTTAATATATTTTAGCCTGGACCTAATTTGTATGTGGGAGGGGAAGTTCCAATTTTAAAAAAACATCAAAGACACCACAAGAAATTCCATTCTCCCTTCTGCC
>JAODKK010000019.1:12876870-12891968 GCA_026774405.1 Petrocephalus microphthalmus
GGGGGGGGACTGGAATCTGAGGATGTCATTAAACGGGCCGCTTACATCGGAGCAGAATTCTTTGCGAAATGTTCCTCTGATCTTGTTTGTCCTCGGGAGGGGTGGGGTCACCGCCCGTGTGGGGTCTGCTGAGGATTTATTTCTCTGCTCACCCAACTGGTCACTGTCAGACTTTCCGGAGGCTTCCGCCCCAAGGCTATCAGGAGTGGCAGTTGCACACGAGTGGTGTTTGTAAATGACATCAGCTTTTAGATAATTATTACACACTGTGTTAATTCCGACTAAACTAGCTGTGCAAAATAATTAATTACTTGGTTTGCAAGTTAGATTGCCTTTTCCCTGCTACATGCAGAGTCCCATGAGAACATGAAGGACTTCTACAAGGCCTGGTGAGCTTTCTCCTGTTATCTGCGATTCCTGATTAATATTCGGTGTCCTTTTCCTGAGGATGATACAGTGACTGTGACGAGAGATTTTGAGAGAAGAATAAACAAATACAACTAATCAAGCATGAGAGGCTGTAAATTATAATAAGGAGTTGAGTACAGTCATGGGCACCTGGGATATTTTTGTGCTGGAGAATGAAAAAAGCAAAGATATTCTCGCTTTCGGCTTGAGAGAATGAGGGTATCTTGGTGATTTTGAATCAGAAGGGGAGGTTAGTATTTAATATGAACAGGACCCATGCCTGAATGCGCGACATGTGGAGGCCACTTCGCCATCTAGCTAGTGACATTACAGGCGCATCATTATAATGAACCACAAAATCCGAAAACGTGCCGGAACATCAGGTATGGAAAAGGAATCTCATCCGTTTTGGGTCTGTCCATGTGGTGAATTCTGACTGTCTCTCCCCCTTGCAGATTTTCATTAATAATGAGTGGCAGAACTCGGTCAGCAGAAAACTCTTCCCTGTGTACAACCCTTCCAACGGGGAGAAGATCTGCGAAGTTCAGGAAGGAGACAAGGTTGGTTTTAAGACCTATTTTTATAGGATCTGTATAAAAAGCCAATAAACAGAAATAAACAGATGTTGTTTTTTTCTATATAAAGGTAAACGGTTACTGCAGACATTCTAATGCCCCAGAGCTGCTGACAGTGCCCCACCTGATTTGATGGTTGAGAGGCTAAGATGTTCTGTGTCTCTCTTGTACAATGCCACACATGCTGTGCTTTCTGCAGCATCAAGCCTGGCACCCCCTCCTAAGGTTCTGCCCAAGTGTGGGCAATGGCCAAAAAGTAGGGAGGCCAACAGGAAGTAGAGTTTAGTCTAATGTGGTTGGGCAGGCAGGCCATTCTGAATCACCACCCTGATCTGTGCCTCAGCGTGGAAACTCGGCATGGCTGACAGAGATCAAAGTAATTCTATCAGTCAACAGAGCAGCCTGATTGGAGGCTGTCACGCTTACCAGGCACGTGCCAGAGGCTTGAGGTTAACTCTGTTTGCGTTCCCCGCTCCCCAAGGCGGACGTGGACAAGGCCGTGCAGGCTGCCCGCCTGGCTTTTTCCCTGGGGTCTGTCTGGCGCAGGATGGATGCTTCCGAACGTGGAAGACTGCTCTCCAGGCTGGCTGAACTGGTGGAGAGGGACCGGGCCTACCTGGCGGTGAGTGGCCCTCAACCAGGCTTGCTGTCAGTGCATGTATTGCTCAGAAAATCAGAAAAGACTTAGAAATTATTATTCAGGGCTCTCATAAAACAAGAAATTTAGCACAATAATGTGGCTAAAAATGTTTGATTTTATGCAGAGATTCATATTGAGTCTACAAACATCTGAGTCGTGTTGTAAACAGCAGATTCAACAGATGAAATTAATGTTATGTAAACTGAAGTGCTTCACTGTTAATTTAAGATGTGTGTATGGACCTCCACCAAAGATAAATAAGAAGCAACTGAGTGCTTAATGTGTTTTAAAGCATGAAGAAAATGCTGAATGTGAATGTGAAAAAATTTGAAGCGATATAACTGACCAATTTTTTTTCTGGATCCATAACTTGTTCTCTGTCCATTCAAGAGGAGTAGGAACAGAAATGGTAGACTGTCCCTGGGTCTCCATGTGCTCAAAATTCACTCTCCTTCAATAGGGCATCATTTTGAAGGATGTAATCACGTGGAGACTCATATGATCCTGGTAACTCCAACTTGGCCCATTACCTTCCTTTGCAGACACTTGAGTCCATGGACAGTGGCAAGCCATTTCTCTCTGCTTTCCATGTGGACCTTCTAGGAACCATTAAGACCCTGAGATACTTTGCCGGATGGGCAGACAAGATCCATGGATTAACCATCCCGATGGGTAAGTCCAAGGGCTGGGCTGCTTGGCCGTCATCGTGATGGCCTTCTGCTAGTTCTGGATAGGCTCACTGTTATGAAGAGGTGCTTGATGGTCAAATGCACTTTGACTCTGATCCAGGGTGGAGCTGCCGGTTAGATGGCACTCAGCTGCCTGGCATGTTCTTAGACAGCCAGTGTGAGAAAGGGAAAGTGTGAGAAGCCCAGAATATTCCTACACCAGGCTTATTTCTGCTAATGCCTGCCTGTCTGGCTAGGAGCTCAGTGATTCCAGACCAAACCCGGCAAGCACAAAGCTCAGGGCAACATTTGCATGTGGAAACCAAGAAGATATCAAAATCAAACCATCTGTGGTCTGACCTGGCAGTCAGGCCCAGTGAGGCTCATTGCCCTGTTGGTCCCAGGACTTTTCCGGAGTGAATCGCCATTAGCAGAGGCCCGTATGACATCACTGCCGTCCCGAGATGCCAATGTCATTGTCCCCCCCATGGCTATCCCCCCATCATTTGCTACTATAGAACTACAAATTCATCTCCTGTGCTCAAGTCCAATTTCCATTCGACTGCGGGTCGTGTTTATGGAGATCGGCTTTCAAAGGTCCCGGCAACTTTGAGCTCATTTTTTTTTATTATGCACAAAGGGGAAATTAATGTGACCAACAAACTATCGCATCGTTCTGATCTCTCCCATGCAAGTGCCATAGATCTACCCTGAAGAAGCCCCCCCCCCCAATTTCCTTTTCATGTACTGCCAAGCCCAACTGGACCCCTGAATGATAATGATCCCGGTCTCTCCCCCACACTCTCTGCAGATGGGGATTATTTTTCATTCACCAGGACCGAGCCTATCGGCGTGTGTGGACAGATCATCCCAGTGAGTATCTGGCAGGCCGCTTTCTGTTCAAATCAAATAAAATGCCGCTCTCACAGCTGCATGGTTGTTCCGGAGAAAACAGGGAAGTGGGTGGGAGAAGGTTGGAGGGAAGGGGCTGCAGACAAGGCAGATTGTTGGTGGTCCCAGCCTGGGGACTGTCGAAACACGCTGGGTAGGTTCTGGGAACTGTGTGACGTTTTTTTTTGTCGGTCAGTGTATGTTTGGGCAGAACTGCAGGCCGGCAGCCTGAGTCACAAAGCCGCCCAGAATGCAGCTAGCGTGGTGTACATTAGTGCGGAGTGAGAGGGATATGCTGCCCCGCGCTCGAGATGGGGTGAGGACAATGATCAGAACATTCCGGAAAGGATGACAAAACACTGCAAGCGCCATGCTGTGTGAACGTACTGAAAGCCAGTAAAGTGAGAAAGGAAAGCCAGCATGGGACAGTGTATTTCTCTGTGTGTGTGTGACAGAGAGTACACTGAAAAAGGCCTTAGAATGAGAGTAAGTCTGTGACAAACAGAGTCAGCGTCTCCGTGTGTTTAATGTGCTTTAAAGCAAATATCTCCCTCCTGCTAGCCAATCACGCTACAGAGCAGCTCGCAGACGACTTGAGTATGTCGGACATTTTGAGAAACTTGGAAAGCTCTATGGCTACTTTTTTTGTTTAGTTAAATTGAAGTGCATTTACTCCTAGAGCCGTTTCCAGACGAGACACGGTGGCTCCTCACTCCTCAGTAATCACATCCACCATGATGGCAGCCGATAGTCGCGAGTCAGAGATGAATTTTGTTTGCGTGATGCCGAGTTCACATTCCCCTCGGGCTGCAATCCGAGGTCGGCTCGGAGCGGGCCGTCGGTCACACCGACGCCATTCTTTCCCGGCTCCAGCTTCACTGACAGTCGGGATAGTAGAAAGTCAGCAGGGGCCCAAGCGGCCATGCGACGGCGGGCGAGCGGGAGCGTTTCCATGCTTAGAAGCTGCTGAGTGTCTGTGTGTGTGCTAGCCGTGCGCCAACCCCCCCCGTGCACTCTGCCCTCTGTGTGCACAGTGGAACTTCCCGCTGCTGATGACAGCCTGGAAGCTGGCCCCCGCGCTGTGCTGCGGGAACACCGTGGTGCTCAAGCCGGCCGAGCAGACTCCTCTCAGCTGCCTCTACATGGGGGCGCTCATCAAAGAGGTAAGGGCCAGCCACCCTCCGCCGTTCACACTGTTCACTTTTCCGCTCCCTCCCCTAGCAATCAGGAAGACAGGCTGATCCTTAACGACCCCCCCCCCCACATGTGCCTTTGGACAGGCCGGCTTCCCGCCAGGAGTCGTCAACATCGTGCCGGGATTCGGGCCGACGGCAGGAGCCACCATCGCATCCCACATGGGCGTAGACAAGGTGGCCTTTACGGGATCGACCAAGGTAACGCACCAATGGGGACGCATGACAGTAAAGCTTCGCCTTCACTCCCGGGGCACGGGAGGCAGCTAGAGGTCGCTGTGGGTCCCTCACTCATCTGAGATGGTTAGAGGTTTATGTGCAGTGGGCTATTCGGCCTGTCATTAGCACCCCCTGCAGGAGGCCCAGCTATGAGCGGCTTGTCATCAGGCAGGACAGATCAGACTAAGAGGAATGTTCCAGTGCTCTGTGTTGTTTGCGAAACAGAGTCTGGCGAGGGGGACTCGTCAGGTCCTCCGGAGGTAGGAGGCGGGGTGCCCTGCATGCAGCGTGGCCATTGCTCTTGCAGGGCTGCTCTGGCAGTGCTCATCGCCCCCGGCACGCCAGTGGGCAGCCGGGCAGCAGCCCCTCCCGCCGGGAACATCCTCATTGCTCCCTAGTGACCGTGCCGCTGTGCCGTAAATCTCCCAAATTGTAGACCGGAGAGCGGCACCGATGTGCTCCACCTGGTGACACCCGCTGGCCGTCTCTAATCTGGGCCCCTGCCCCCCCCAGACAGTGAGTCACCGGCAGAAAGGCAGAGGCGGGGTAGGGTGGGCGGCTGGGTGCCGCATGGAGGCCTGAGGTCACGCGAAGTGCCAGCGGGCCCGCGAGAGGGGGCTCCCGGGGATTCCCTTATATATCAACAGGCAACCTGTGGTGCCATCAAAGCGAACTGCAGGAGAGTTTTAGGGTTGGGGGGTGGGGTCCATGCCAAACAAATGTTTGACGACACAACAGCTGTTCTTCCACTTGTCTGTCTCTAGGCCCAGCAGGCTACCTGTTCTGGTCAGATTAATGCTTTTGGCTAGAAATAGGCTGTAAGGAACATTTGCTGGTTTGGCAGACAGAAACTAGAGGTGCCACACTCGCTGTTAGCCAATCGAAGGGAAGGGCGTGGGATATGCCCCCCCCGGGGGGTTAGCCCTGCAGGCCAGCTTTGAGGAGAGCCCAACCGTTCTAGTCACTTTTTGTCATGAACTTCTGGAAAGGTCTCGTTCAGTGTGCTGGTGGAGTGCTGGGACTCACTGGGCTGGGACGCCCAATGCATTTGGAGGCCTCCTGTTTATGGCAGGGTTTTCTATCCTAAAACATGCATGAGAAGCAATTCCTTGGAAAAACCACAGGGAGCAAGGATGCCACCATCATCTGAGGCCATAGCAGGCCGATTCAAACCAGTAACTTTTCTCTGCTGAGGCATCACGTTTTCCCTTCCCTGCTGCCGGGCCGATGGTGTAATGGATGTTTCGGATATGCGTTTGGCATCTTCCTGCTCCGGAAGGGCCCACATGGGGGCCTCTCTGCCTGGCCGCTGCCCGATTCCCACCCCAACCTGCTAACTTATTTAAATGAAAGCCACCTGAGCGATTTAGTGTTCCGGTCTCCGGGATCCGGCCGCGTGTCTCCGTGAGTCACACTGAGCTGCATTTCCTTCCGCAGGTCGGCAAGCTGATCCAAGAAGCAGCTGGACGGAGCAATTTGAAGAGAGTGACGCTGGAGCTCGGAGGAAAGAGCCCCAACATTATTTTCGCAGATGCCGACCGTAAGCCTGCACCGCTCCGATGTGCCCCCCCACCCGCCTGGGGACTTGCAGGGAGCCGCGAAACGTCTGCTAGCAATTTATTCACTAAATTTATTTGCTTTTCTGAGCAGTAGGGTCTGAGATGGTGGGCTTTTGCGTATAGCCGCAGCCACCTGAGAAGCCACTTGTGAGTCCAGGACAGACGCGGCAGCAAGCGTCCGGCTCGCGGACACACTGGCGGCTTTCCTGGGGTGCGCACCGGCCTCCGGCCCATACATGCCGGGGCGTTACTGCAGTCCCTAGCGGCTTATCCAAAGCGGAGCGCCCCAGCCTCCGCCGCATTCTGCAGGCACTCACGGCGGCCGTAAATCAACCCCACTGGGGGGGTGCCCCACCCGCCGTCTCCCCCGGCGACCGGCGTCACGGCCGGCCCATAAATCAGCGCACTCTGTTAGACCCCCACGTGCCATCAGAGGGGAGCGTCCGCGCCCCCCGCCACCCGGCCGGTGTTGCATATCAAACACGTGTGGTGGAGAGCCGCGCGACCATGGGAACCGGAATGGCGCTAATGGCCGCGGCATTTCATACTGCTTGTGAAGGGGGGTGACCGCCGTGATGTAAGTGGGCAGCGGACACAATTGGACACGCGGGGGACTCGCATTCCGATATAGGGACCGTCAGCGCCCAGCATCTGGGTGGCCAAGGGCACATGCCTCACATACATCCTCATTAGACGTCCTTGTCATTGACGCCCGTCCGCGGGGCGCCGCTAGCCGCTTAGCAGAGCCGTGTGACGAGGGCCCTGCTTCCTCCGCAGTGGACGTGGCTGTGGAGCAGGCCCACCAGGGCGTCTTCTTCAACAACGGCCAGTGCTGCACCGCCGGCTCCCGCATCTACGTCGAGGAGCCCGTCTACGAGGAGTTTGTGCGCCGGAGCGTGGAGAGAGCCAAGAGGAGGGTGGTGGGGAGCCCCTTTGACCCCAGCACGGAGCAGGGCCCCCAGGTAGCGGCCAAGGCTGAGGGGGACCTCTCTGGGGCATGCTGTTGGGTTTGTGGATCGTCCCGTTTTCCTCTCTGGCTTACACACGGACTCCCTGACCATGAGCGGTGTCGGTGGCCACCCGCAGATCAGCATGGAGCACCAGAGCCGCATCCTGGAGCTCATCCAGAGCGGCATCAGCGAGGGGGCGGAGCTGGAGTGTGGAGGGAAGGCGCTGGGGGCGAAGGGCTTCTACATCGAGCCCACCGTCTTCTCCAACGTCCGTGACGACATGCGCTTTGCCAAGGAGGAGGTAACCACGGCACAGGGGGGTCCTAAGCAAATCAAGACGTGATATTTACCCTCATAACCATGAACAGCACCTCCCCAAATGAGCCCCCACCCCCACGCCATATTGCCATCAATCCCACCATAGTGCCATCACCCTGAATAGCCTGATCCAACTAACCTCTATATTGCATCATCAGTGCTCTGCAGTTTGATAGTTGACGTACCTCTGAAGGACTTCAGTCACGTGTCTCTTTCATACCCTGTGCCGCAGATCTTTGGCCCAGTGCAGCAGATCATGAGGTTCAAAACCATCGAGGAGGTGATCGAAAGAGCCAACAACTCTGACTACGGGCTGACTGCGGGGGTGTTCACTAAGGACATCAACAGGGCCATGACCCTGTCCTCAGCCATACAGGCTGGAACAGTTTGGTAGGAGCTTTTAGCATCAAACCTTGCTTTGCGATCCTCCATCACCGCCATCGCCAACTGGCTTTAGTGCTTGATAAAGCTGCCGTGGTGGCTTTCTAATAATAATAAATAATAATAATAATAGATACTTCATTGATATTCGTGGGGAAATTCTCCTTTCACCTCCCCCAATTTTGCTCTCCATGAGCGTAAGCTTGGCCATGAAGCCCAGCCACCTCATGCGGCCCCCAGGGAGCTGGCGTTTAAGGGCCTTGCTCAAGGGCCCACAGACGAGCAGAGGCCAGGCTGGAATCGGTGACCTTCCCATTACAGGCACAGAGGCTTAACCCACACGATGTCCCCCAACTTTAGAGCAAATTTTAATGATTTTTACTGGAAATAAATGATAGAAAATAATCAGCTTTGTGCATTGGATTAATACCTTTAGTCATATTTACTTTTAAAGCTTATTCTTTTTGCTTAATTTTAAGCAAATAAGGAATATAAGCAAATTAATAAAACCGTGGCATTGTGGCTATATGAAAGGCAAGAGGACTATATCAAAGAAATTTACTGTCACAGAAAAGTCAGAAATGGATTTTTTCTTTTTTTTTTTTGCAGGATCAACTGTTATAATGCGCTCGGCACCCAATGCCCGTTTGGTGGATTTAAGATGTCCGGCAACGGAAGAGAGCTGTAAGTTGTAAAAATACAAAAGATTTTACATCGGAGCAATACATTAGAGCAGTGCAGTCTCCTACAAAGATGATTATGGGCTGCTAACTCAGCAGTGATGGAGTTTGTGTTATATTATTGAAAAGTGCCCCCTGACTTTTCCATGTCCCGCGCTTAGCTTAACAGCATGTCCCCAGAAAGACACAGTGCTTCCTGGGTTTACGTTGTTCCGAGCCATACATCAGACTGCAGGCCACGAGCGGAATCGGAGAGTGACGCGGCGGTGTGCATTTGCAGGGGCGAGTACAGTCTACGAGAGTACTCAGAGGTCAAGACGGTCACGGTCAAACTGCTGGAGAAGAACTCCTAGGCTCCACGCTCCAGCTGGAGACGGCCTGCGGAGAGGTGCTCGCGTGTCCAGCGGCCGTAGCAAAGCACCCTGGGAAGTGAAGGAGCGCGCCCACGTGCCGATGGCCCCCGCGAGCGGAAGCCTCTCTACCGCAACCCTTCACATTCTGTCCGGGCTGGGGAGGGAGTGCATGTGAGGGAGGGACATTCCAAAGCACGCACACCACTGAAGGTCTTCCTCACTCTAACTGCCTTATCTGAACATTAATAATCCAACTTCAGGCTGTACCTAGTCTACTATCCTTGTTAACCTCCAAAGAACAACTGATGTACTCACGTCATCCAGTCTAACCCTGTGTATGTTTTTCCATGTACACTTAACACTGCGCATCCTCTTCTATTGATATTTAAGAAGGACATTTCATGCCACTGTAAAGAGAACCTCCAACATCATATTGGATTTCATGCAGACAAACAATGTTATATCCATGTCCATTCTGCTATGTTTATACATTTATGAATGATGAAAGTATAGGAGTTAAGATATAGAAAACTACTATAGTATTGTTTCCATTAAAAAAAAAAGTAAAAAATTGTGCACATTTTCTGAGAAAACAAAACTATAAGCCATAAGCCCATGTTTAAGGTCCTTGATTCTGAATCTGCATACTCGCCTTCCGTCTTTGACATGACGCTGTTGGCGTCCGTAATGACGTACAGCAAGTGGTTCCATTTGGACACAGATCTGAGAAGCCTGGTCCCTACGCTCAGCTCCAAGAGAAAGCCGCAGCAGAATGTACTCGCTGCTTTCTCTCAGAAAACAAGGCAAGTTCTGGGGCACGCAGGTACCTTCTCGACGGTGACCAAAATACCCCCTAACTTTTATAGCTTGATAGTATCAGTTGCTGGGGTCAAAGCTAGATGGCGTAACCAAACATGAGATGGATTCCTCCATTTTAATGTTCCTCACTTTATTACTCTTTGAAAATCGTTTGCGGGTGAGATTTATAGCCGGTGGAGATTAAAGACCACGGGGGCAGCTCAGAGGCTGTAGTCTGCGAGGAAACGGCACTCTAAGTAGTCAGATGGACACGGAAACGCGGCTGGCAGGATCAGCCTCGGCCTCAGAACGCTGACGATCCCGTGGGACGATCTTCGGGACTTTTGCAGACGGCTTTCCGTAGGTGCCGTTGTTCGCCCGAGTGAGAACGTCCACTGAGAAGTTCGTGAAGAAGAACAGCTGTGTGCGGCCTTGGCTGGAGCCTTCCCCCGGTGCTCGCGTCACGAAAACACTGAGACGCACTCTCCCAGCAGCTGCCCTGCCCATCGGGATCCCGGACCGAGGGGGGGGGGGGGAGGCCAGCGTTCCATAACGGCGGTCCGGGGAACACGGAGTTCAGGAATAACCTCTAGACGAGGACACGGGTTTGGAAGCATACCGCTGTGTGCGTGTGGTGGTGGGGGGGTTTCCATATGCTGGGGAGATACCCAGCCATCCAGGGCTTCTCCGAGCACGGCTGCTCCATGGGCACTGAAAGTAGGTCCGGAGCCACAGAGATGGCCGGGGCCCCCATTAACTGAAGCAGAGCGACGTGGTGCATTCCGCCAGACAGGAAGCACAGAGTTACCCAGGTGCTGGGGCCTCTGGGGACGAACCGTCACTTTTCAGGACGGCCAAGGTAAAGGGAATCCTCATAATGCATAAAAGGTGATTCATCAAACTTTGTACATTAACACACACCAGCAGTTTTAATCAATCCTCCACACGGATAAATCTCCTCACATCGTTGGTCAAGCTTTTACTGGACGCATTAAGTATGATGGGCAAGTTGATTTAAACAGCCTTGGAACCCTTCCAAGGTTAAGTGAAGATTCTATACCCAGCAGGATTTGAATTCCAGTTTCGGATTTATTGAGTAGAGCACTTAAGGTTTCTGATGTATATCACACGCTAACCATTACCCTCTGCCATTTCAGATGATTTATGATAGGGATTCATCCATAACCATTTATCTGCAGGATAAGCCGAGGGATTGCGGATGGGTGGAAAATCGCATTAATTCACCCGTGGAAATGGATCCCCGCAGATTAACCCTGAGGAGACGCGCTCCGTCCTGATTAGCACATTTACACTGAGCACAGACAGACGAGCGGAATTAAAGAGGGAACGCAAAGGAGACTCTGGAACGGAGTTAGGAGTTTCAGTTTAAAAGTTTCACACACTTTTCCTTGGAATCAAAATTCATATTTACATGACGTTTAAGGTTTTTAGATAAAAAAAAAAGATGTAAATTTAGAATTTTTGCTACAGGCAATTATTTTTAAAAATGGGGAATATATAAGAGTCTAGAAGATTTCACCCGTGTCTGAATTAACCCCTCTCTGATATCCACAAGGAGAAGAGAGACAAATGAGGGTCACGCCATAGCAGAGGAGTGTCTCCTGTACTGGCAGCTATCAGCAGCCTGCAGGTGCCTGAGAGACCTGTAGGAGTAACAGTGCAGCAACTGGCCCACGGGCCCCGCCAGTATGGCTGACTTACCACTTCCTTCCTGTGGTGGGAGGAGGCCGACTGGGTCCCACTGCTGGGGGCCTCCCAGCCGTCAGGGGCCACAGCCAGAACTACAAGAGCAGATAAACAATTATGGATGGCTCGGAAATTGGGTCATTTTCAGCGAGCTCAGTAATACAGTAGAATGAGCCTCATTTAACGTGAAAGAATAACTTTGGTTCCTAAACTCACATCACTGCAAACAGCACAGAACCGCAAGCTGTCGTCCTTCATCTGAATAACAAATCTGAACCACACACAGCCACACTGACAGTTATCTTAACACAGACTCTCAGGGGTGTACCTGGTCATTCGGGGGCCCGGTATATTTTGCCAAGCGGTGGGGGGGCGGGTGATCAGGTGTCTCCCTCAGCAATTTTTGCCAAGCTGGGGGCCACTAACGGTGCATTTTCAGGGCCGGGTATGCACCCCCCCACCCCACACTGCTGCTGACAGCACACAGTGACATATAGTCTCTAATGCTTGGTTACATCAACCCTCACTGAGGCAGTACTGTTGTTCTTCAAACAAAAACAACACCGACAAAGTTAGAACGCAATATATGTTTGCGTAGCCTGCCAACTCCCAAATCTACAAATATAAAACCAAGGTGACTGACACGGGTAAGAAAAACTGAATGCAAAAATGGAAAACATAAAAGTTTCACACGACCACACAGGAGGCCGTCCAGCGACAGACATAGATACTCATATACAAAAGACACATGGAGGAAGACGCAGATGAATCCGATTGCCGTGCGCCGAGCCACAAAGAGCCCCACAACAATGAAACAAACACAGTAAGATCGGAAAGCGAGTCTCCTTCATTCTTCCAATGTTACGTCTCCCATTTCTGCCCATGGTCAGGCCCCAAAGGGCCCAGTGGGATTTCTGCAATTCAGGGAAAACATCACGGGATCCAAACGCGTTTGATCACGAAAACAGGGAACAGGAGTCTCACTGCATGCGGTGGGCGCTTTTTAAAATCAGTATCTCGTGTCCGATAGGACATCACGCCTCTTGTTACAGCGGCGAGCCAATCACACAAGCTCCGGGGCCCGGTGTTGCAGTGACTGTTATTATTGTTTCTGTGTTTTGTGTTCCCAACCCCCTTTGGTTTTTTTTTTTTCAATTATTATTATTATTCCCCATTTTTGTTGTTACTGTTCACTTCCTTGTCCACTCAGTGTGCCTTGACTGTCGGAATAGATGCAAAGTATGCAATAGGGGGAGTATTACATACTGCAGAGCAAATCTGCCCCGACTATACAAGGCAACCAGACCACACATTCTGCTTCTCTAATGCCACGAGGCAGGACCAGGGAGTCTGCGTTACTGCGGGATAAAGCCATAGAGAAGACCTGGAAGGAGACACATCCATTCAAGTCGTCCGAGCCTCCGGAAGAGGCAGGTGAGGTGATCGAAAGCTGATCCCGTAAAGCTCGCTGCGGGTCGTCCAGACGAGAAGCTGGCTGAAGCTCCTCGACCACGAGGCCTGACCTGGCACTGCAGCGCGTGGTGGGGAAATTTCCCTTTCCTTCAACAAAAGGAAATCATCCTCGAGTGAGGTCCCTTTACAGGCCGGATGGGGTGAATTTATGATCTGTACATTTAAAAAGACCAGAGTTCTCAGCCCAAATCTTTACCAAGCTATTTTTGCAGGCTCTTATCCTAAAAAGGAGAACACACTCCTATCCATGACTAAGCTGGGCTCTTCCCTAGAGCCATTTATCCAGCTGTTAAAACTGATAAAAAAAAATGAACCATGCAAGCTGCTCTGAAAAGGGGGGGGGGGGGGCGTTCCTACTGCGGACATTTCGCAAGTATAAAACAAAAACCATAAATGAGGAGACCGTTAAGGGCCGAGGTCTCGGGTACAACAAAGATAAACACCAAGCCATGAGAATAAAAGCAGCCAGTCGGTCACGCCCATCTTTGAAGCTGGCAGCAGCAGAGATTTACACGGGACGCCCCTCCGGATGCAGCGGTACGTGGACGCGGTCGCCATGGCGGCAAGCGACACGTCAGTACCTGGGAGATGCGCTGGCGGGAAGCACGGCCCTTTTCCGCGGCGGGTGTGACTCACCACCGAAGGAGAACAGAGGGGGAGAGCGGTGGAGGAAAGCTGAAGTCAGTCTGGGGATCTGCCAGTTGGAGTTTGACCTCTGCTCCTCAGCTGGGAGGGAGCCGCTTCCCTCTTTCCTGTTACATCACTTTCAGGGATTCATACAAAAATAATATAGCCACAATTGCATGACATTATAGCTTCCATGAATGCCCTGGGGAGAGGCCAGTTAAAAAAAAAAAAAAAAAAAAACACTCGCAACGAGAGGCAGCCGGCATGAGCCCCACAGCTGCTCGGCCCACAGGAGGGACGGGGCGAGGGACCCTGGGCTTCGCAGAGCCCCCAGCTAAACGCCAAAATATTTCCAGGCACCTGGACTCTCTGCTGGAATGAGGTGGCAGTGTGTACCATTTCCCGAGCATCCCGGCCTGCCTGGCCCGCTCCAGCAGTTTTGTTTTCCCCCCAAATGGCAAAACACGATTTTTTTTTTAAGTGCTGTTGAACACATTTAATACATTCTGTCATTAAGTAAAACCAAATGAGGACGTGAAAGTGCAGTAATGACACTAACAAGGACAGATCATTACTGCTGTGATTATGTTTGACTCAGGGGCTATAAAATTAGCATGGGGGGCCTTAAAAAAACCAGTAAAGCTAGCTGGATTAAAACTGCAGTCCTGATATTAACCTTTAAAAAAAAAAAAAAATTATAAAACGAAAACGTCTGAGTTTTGTTTTGAGAAGAACTGCCCTCAGAAATCACTGCTTTTCTCCAAGGTTCAAGCCCTAATTTGTTGTTGCAGCCTATATTGGAAATATGAGCTGGAAGCCAAAGGCCTCGGAT
Source organism: Petrocephalus microphthalmus (assembly GCA_026774405.1). Lineage (NCBI taxonomy): Eukaryota > Metazoa > Chordata > Actinopteri > Osteoglossiformes > Mormyridae > Petrocephalus > Petrocephalus microphthalmus. The sequence goes on from JAODKK010000019.1 coordinate 12,891,143, forward strand.
GACATGTACCTTGTGTGTGTGTTGTAACGTAAGCCAGATGTGAGCACGGAGCATGGAAACAGGTGATGGTAGCTCACTGATAGCAGCGCGCCCAGACAGACAACAGCTTGAACTGATTCTCATCTTTCTGCTGGGGTCATAAATATATTCCTCCTCCCGACGATGAAAGCTCGTCCACGGAGTGCTGAGCTGCGGAGGCTCTCTGCGTAAATCTCGCGGACCAAATGGCCGCGTTCTGAGCCGTTCCCACGCAAAATAAACCAAGCCGTCCATTTGTTTTGGTCATGCTTCAGTGTTGAGCAGAAGTCTGCCGCGTCTGTGTTAGGGGGTTCTCCTCTGGTGGGGGGCCACTTTCAAAGCGACCAAGCCTTACGTTGACCAGGTGCAACCCAACAAAACATCTGACATGGAGACGTGTGCCGTCCCTGCTATGTGTCTCCGTTTGTGATGCTGATGCAGACACACACATTCATGGGGGTTACGGAAAAAACGGAATCCTTTCATTACATTTTACTGACCGCCGCTTTATCACAAGGTCTGACTAAATCCAGGCTTCCAAGCAACAACCTGTGATCACAAAACCCATCAGAACATATATATCAGGGTCCACTCTGAGATAGTGCTGTAGTACTCGAGACTGGTCTTGGTCACAAGACATCCTTTCTGAGGTCTTGGTCTCATCTTGGAATTGACCTTATTCTGACTCAGTCTTGTCTTGGTCTTGGACATAGAGGACTCGAGGTTTTATTTCAAGACAAGTCAAGACCACTCATCAAAACACCTCAAAACTTGGTCTAGCTCTTCCTTGGTCTTGGTCTTGTCGCGG
>JAODKK010000019.1:12952863-12967885 GCA_026774405.1 Petrocephalus microphthalmus
AGGGGCCCCACGGGCCCCCTGCACCCCAAGGGCCCCTGGGCAACGGCCCCGCTGGCCCGGTCCGTAATCCGTCCCTGATTATGAAGGGCCTTGGGATAACAAATTTGGTCTGTATTGCCAAAGATGGCTCTCAATTGGGAGGTAAGTTTCGGAGACCAGCCACTGCTGGTATCTACACTGCCCCTAGGGGTGGGATTGTGCACATACTTTTAGCGCATTTGTCGTACTAAAAATTAATCAAAGTATATGTGCAACATAACAAAGTTCATTTATACTCTTTAATCTGAAAGTGACTGATCTATTCTTAAACGTACGGTTGATATGGAGATTTTGTAGATTTGTTTGGAATGAAATCGAATAAGACCAGCCACAGATTTGTTATAAACAGTGCCAGTATAACAGATTTAAGAGCACTGAGGCAAATTCAGATTGATTTAAGTCAACCACCGTGCCCACTGCAGCCAACACCTTCCAATGGAAAGTTACAATGTTCTACCATTTCTGCAAGGTGCTATTTCCATTTCAGTGTGCTGTGCGCTGACCGGCGATGTTCTGCAGTACGCCCATGTTCCCATCCATGCTGTAGCTCACACATCTCCACTGTACCTCGCTCTCCTCAGGGGAGAAGCTTTAGTGTAAAACATGAAGCCAAGTTATGGCTTTGGGCCGATGTGCCTGTCAATAGGCTTTTTCAGCTTTAGCCACTGGGTTTATTACCCTGCTGCAGGTTGACCTTGATAGATTCATGTCACGCAGCTTGAGAGGGTTTGTCTCTATCTAAGGTACACTACACCTCACTAACATTAGCTTTGAAATGTGAGACTCACTGTACATGGACTGCAGAACATCTCCCAGCATCTCATTGTCTCAGAAAGCTTTGGGTGCCTTTCTGGGCTTCAGAAATATAAAGAACCAGTTGTAGGTTTTTCTCACAAGCTACATGACACTATGTTGAACTGTATATTTGGAGGCAGAATCCACTACTTCATGTAGGCAACAGATGATACACATAATATGAGAACTAGATTGTTTAACCCACAATCCTCCCTTAGACTTTTATACATACCATTGCCCCCCCTGTCATAACAGATGCATTATCTGTGCCAAGGCCAAGCAGATTTTCTTTCTTCAGGGAACATCTGTCAAGGAAATGCAGAACTGAGCGTCATTCACCTGGCATCAGCCCCCTGCAGGTCAGGCCGGGAAAAGCAGAGAGCTTGTTTTCGTTGCATTGAGTGCAGTGGATATAAAACTGTGCAGCTACATCAGGATCTGCAAAGACAACCATCACGCATCTCCAGTGTGCTCATGGATAAGTGTCATTACTTTGCATATACTGTATGTAGTTTTGATATTGAGTGGACTTGATCGAGTCACTGCTTGGCATGAGAGTGTATCCTGCATACCAGACAGCATGGCCATGAATCATTACCCATGTTCTGCTTCAGCCAGCTGTTGAGTTTAGGGTTTGAATCCCATTCTTTCCTGCACTTTCATGAGTATAGTTTTGATTTATGGGTTTGTTATATACATTCTGTCTGTGTTTGGCTTTTTACTTTAATTTTAAAATCGCTAAGACAGCAGTAGGTGTCTACTCCCTCCGTATGTGGGTCGATCGGTGATCGGTCGCTCCACCATTCAGAATTTAAACACCTTGGGCCACTATTCCAGCGCCCGGACTCGTCATTTGAATCAGCAGTCGCAGCTCCTACAGCCACCAGCCGTGTGTCAAGAATTCGCTAAACGTGTCACCAGACTTTTTTAAACAGTCGCTAACGTGTCTGAAACGTTGCCAAATGTAGCGACGAAATCATTAAATCGGCAGCAGCAGCCCCGCCTCTGACGGAACTGCTCAGAGGCGCCTTATGATGACGTAGAAACGCGCCGCCGCCTTTCCAGCACGAACATGAGTACTAGGTGGAGTATTGACTTTAACTTTACGTTATTTCTTTATTGTACCTTGTGATTATATGAATTCGAACAGAGACTGGAGTTAGTTCATTCGACATATTAAAACGGTGAAATATTTAAGCTATAGATTAAAAGCAGAATCATCATCGTATTTGCCGCAATGCACCTAAAGCAGATATTTCCAAATTGTAAATATTTAATTTCACGTGTACTACTGCGTAGTAATCTGTGCACTGTTGCTAAGAATGAGTCGAGTAACATTGGAATCGAGAACAAACTAAAAACTCCGCCAAAGAAAAAAAGGAAAAAATATGCACATGGAAACATCCCATCTAATGAAGATGTGTCTTGGGAAGAAAGATTAGCTGATGCCGTTACTCCCCTGTGGCGGCTGAGTTATGACGAGCAGCTCCACCTGAAACAACTTCAGCAAAAGATAATCCTTCAGGAGCTGTCAGATCTCGCGAAGGCAGCAGCACCTGAGGTCTCACAGCCTTTAAACAACGATAATCTGAGTTTCCCACTCCTGCCTATCAAGTCTTCCCCTGTGATCTATGGATACCGCAATAAGTCAACCTTCTCAGTCAATAAAGGGGTGGATGGCAATCCAAAAACTGTCGGATTTTACGTGGGTTCTGGTAAGCGTAGGAACATTGTCTGTATTAATGACAATCACCTGCTCAACACACCAGCAAAACACAAGATGGTGGCAAGACACTACGAAGACTTTATTCGCACCTCGCCGCTGGACCCTTGTCTCCTCTTTCACGAAGGAGGCCACTGGCGAGAGATTACAGTGAGGACTAATTCAGCAGGTGAAACCATGGCTATAGTGTTCTTCCATCCTCAGAGTTTGACTCCAGAGGAGATCTGTGCTCATAAAGCATGTTTAGTTGATTATTTCATTTATGGACCTGGAGCAGACTGCAAGCTGGATTCTCTGTATTTCCAGGAGTCATCGATGACACGTTGCAGTAATGAGGTCTCCCCCTATCAGCTGTTGTATGGTAGCCCGTATATCTATGAGGAGGCGCTGGGATGCCGATTCCGAATCTCTGCCGATGCCTTCTTTCAGGTGAACACGAAGGCCTCGGAGGTCTTGTACCGCACTGTGGGAGAGATGTGTCTTTCTTCCATGGAAGACGTCTTACTGGATGTTTGCTGTGGCACCGGAGCCATTGGCATCTCTTTGGCATCCAAAGTCAAAAGAGTCATTGGCATGGAAGTAATCGAGCAGGCCATCAAGGACGCGAGGCACAATGCTTCCCTAAATGGCAAGCTGAACTGTGACTTCCTGGCGGGGAAGGCAGAAGAGCTTCTCCCCGAACTGATCCCGTCACTAGGGGCCGAGTCGCCCATCACCGCCGTGGTCAATCCATCCCGCGCTGGCGTACACCGCCGCGTGATACGGGCTCTCCGGGGCAACCCCGCCATCCACAAGCTCGTCTACATTTCCTGCAAACCCGAAGGGGAAGCCATGAGCAACTTCAAGGAGCTGTGCAATCCGCTGGAGGGGCGGGCCTTCAGGCCGGTGCTTGCCGTTCCTGTGGACATGTTCCCTCACACTGCACACTGTGAACTGGTGCTTGTTTTTGAAAGATAGCCGGTCAACAGAAATGCTGTAAAGGTGTTAAAGGTGTGTTTAAAAATGGACAAGGTGAAGTGGTAAATAGAGCTAATGAGAATAAAGTCTTTGTTGATTAAGCCAAGAGATACACTGTCGTGTTGTCTAAGAGGGAGCAGGAATGTGGAATATCTGGGGAAACCCCGAGGTATGGTAATACCTTCTCTGAAAATAAGGAGCAAAATTGTGGGTCTTCATGGGTCTGCGTCATGCCCCCACGTGCCACTGGACTCCTGTCATGCCACTGTAGCTCCAAACTGGGTCTAATCTTTCTAATCTGACATTAATGAAAATTTGTCTTTGCAGAACAAAGTATTTTAGATATTTGTTTGTAATGGAGTATCTTGTCAACTTTGCTTACCAAGACTGGAAATACACCAGGGAATAGTTAATGATTTTTTATCATTTTTATCACTTTGCAATTGACTAAGTGACGACTGTTTTACCAAATGACATTTACCACTTAAATACTATAAAAATTATTCCATTTAGTATTGAAATAATTATGAATAATGGTCAAGAAAGTGGTGTAAGATAAATGCCTTTAAACAATATTTAGCCATTTTTATACAAAAAATTAAAAGACCCACTGCTTGCAGAAACAGAAATCTAGGTACCCACCCCTAGTGTGTGTGTGTGCCAGGCACAACCTTCAGCTCCCTAATATGGTTAGTCCATGAGAAAGTTCCTTAATGTAGGCACTATATATGGCTATGAAAATTGAATATCCCAGAATCACCATCTTGCAGGACCTTGTGTGGAAGCTAAACAAATAAATAAGGCTCATCATTTATACTCCGGCAGACAGCTGTGGACGTTCAGTGTCTGCCGTACTCGCTGTGGATCGATACTGACAACACTGAGTCCATAATGACAGCCTGTACCATCTCCAGTAGGTCGTGTGGTTCACAGGGAAGGTCATCTGCTGGCTCCTTCCCTCACCAAAGAAGCACGTTGAGAAGGTCACTGGTGGCTGCTCCTGCCGTCACTCACCGTGTCAGCTATTCCCCTCCGGTAGGAAGTATGAAACCAAAACTGTAGCCATAGCAAACACATCACACTTGCTAGATCTTAGAGGGACTCAATGCTGAACAATATTTGAGCCACACCTCACATTTTACCTGCCTCCATCTGACATTTGAGCGCTGGCCAAACGAACATGACGTGATGTTCTTGGCACCAGCCGTTTCCATTGCATACTTCCATGACCTCATGGATGAGTTCAGTTCCTGCCCAGCAATTGTCTACATTCACCATTTATATGCATGCACGTTTCCATGTGCAACTCCTCCAGTAGGTGGATAAGTACCTCTTACCCAAGCATTTAACGTCCGTCGTATTGTTGCTTCACAAATTAAGACCCATCCACGGCTCCGACATGCATCCGACATGGTTGACTGACACAACCACAGCAGTGCCTTAGCAGAAGTTCTCCTCCTTGTAATAGCACTGCATTTTCCAAATATCAAGTGATGTGCGCATTTCATTGCAAGCAAAAAAAAAAAAAAAAAAAAAAAAAAAAAAAAAAAGTCTGTCCTCCGCTCTAATGCCACGCACAACGATCCGCGACATTCCATGATTAAGGATCCGTCTGCTGTACGAACATCTGCCAGATTCCCATCGTCAGCACATACGGAACGTTGAACTAATTGATTTCATGTAAGGAAGTGGCATTATGTTCGATGTGAAGTCAGTTTAGGAAGGCTTGTCCCAAGAGCTCATCTGGCCAGCTGGGTGGGTTGCTAGTATCACCCTAATCCAACAGAAACCAGCCTGGATATACGGAATCAATAAATCACAAATCTGGTACTTTGTGTCCAAAACGAAGAAAGTGCCACAAGCAGAGTAGGTTATAACTTACATAGGTGCAGTGGTGTATTCTAAATTAGTTTTCATTAATCTGGTTCTCGGGAGCCCCCAGACAGTCAACGTTATTGATACCCCCCAGTCCACGTTTTTGTGCTCCTCCAGCTCCCTGCCAGACAGTCCACATCCCCCCCCCCCCCCAGACAGTCCAAGTTTCTGCTCCCTGCCAGCTTGAGCAACAACATGGCCTGTCTCAGGGTCTCCAGGAACCAGTTTGGGACATCTTGAAGAGTCAGAGGAAAAAAAAAAATGCAGAGATGACCTCTTTAGAAAAAGATGGCACATTTATTGCTACATTAATGTTATGTACATATTGTGTTTCCTGTTACAGAGACAAATTTCTTTTTTTCTTTTTTTAACTTGTTGCTGGTTTCTGATGTGCATCAACAATACCTTGAATTTTGACACAGGTACAAATCTTCAACCAACCAACAATGAAGACCGAGAGGGAGCACACACCTTCTGGAACACTGAGCTCATACAAGACCCCACACTAGACTGCGTGCTACAATCCTACTCTGCTCTTAGGATGCTATTTGTACATTTCTAATAGAAATTGACAGGTTATGGTAAATAACCCTAAATTTTTACTACCTAATATAGTAAAATAAAGTAAGAAACTTTTTTACTGAAAACTTTTTTTGATTTCAAAAATCTAGAAAGAGTAATATTTAGAATTCAATAAACTTTCTTACAAGATTATCGTATAAAAGACTAACTATAGTGAAAAATAAGCCAAATGTTTTTTATTTCATATTTTTCAGTATTTTAAGAAGGAACGTAATTGGGCAAGGCCAAGTCTAAGGAAGCCAGAGGAGAAGCAACATAACAGAGATGGGGGCGAATAAAGAAAGAGGAGGGAGGGGCGGGTAGTGAGACACACCCGTGCCCCCCAGCCACGGCGGCACCCGCGCCGACACGGGAATCAAAGGCAAGGCCGTCGGCAGCCCCATTCATACATTTTGAAGATAACCAATTGCAGGTCTGGAAGCTGCAGCCTTGTTTCTAGAGTCAATAACACAAAATGGCCACTGAAAATACAAAACAAAGGAAAGTTATGAAATAAGCAAAATGAGAGATTTACAGAATGAGACAAAAAAATAAAGGATAGAGACCTGGCCTGGTCTGTGGCCACTGCATAGAGCCGCCCTCTGTTCTGCCACCTCACTACCTGCCCCAGAGACCCGCGGACGGCCGACTCGACACAGACCTGTTAGCCTTCACACTCACCGCCAACTGCGGCCGCTTGCAAGAAACAAGAAACAAAAGCCATTCTAAATAACTTAGAATTACTTTCTGCTAAGTCACACTCGACGTTACAAGCTTAACTATGAAGCCTAGAGAAATGATTTGTATACAATTACAAATAAAGCAAGTAACTTGATTACTTTGAGTAACATACTTTCATACTTAAGATTTTTTTTCAATTTTTTTTAGACGGCAAAAAAAAAAAACGAATTCTGGCCAGATGATGGTATGGTCTTTGTTTACACCCAACCAGTCATTCCACACATGTAGAGAAATGGCCTGGGAGGATAGTGCAGGAGTCCAAAGCATGATCTTGGGTTGGCTGAGGCCGTCTAAACACCCAGAGAGCAATGAACACTGAACACTTTCTGGCAAAGGAATGAAAGTGCCCAGAAGCACCCCCGCCCCATTTAAGACACTACTGAGTATACAGGGAATGCTAATTGGTTAATAAGGTTTTGTCCTCTGCATGTGAACAGCACACAGATTGGAAAACTGGTCAGTCGGGGTTAATATACCAGGAAAGCTGCAACAGGCAGTTCCTCATTTGACCCCCTCCATGGGGCAGGGCTATTGACTAAGACCCAGGAATATGGATATTAACCAGACAGGTGAATGAGCAGGCAGGCTGGCTGGCTGAGCTCACTTGTCCTGTGTGGGATGGGTTAAACACGCAGAGTTCATGTCACTGGGATGCCTGGAATCTTCCACTGCGACCATGAGATTCTAGGCTGAGCTTGGTACTCAACAACAGGCAGGCAAATGTTATTTTCTATGACTATCCACAACTATGCCAGAGAGAGGCCAGCTGTGGAGGGGCAAACGGCAACACTGCTGACCCAACATGAGCTTTACAAAAAGAAATTGTATCACTTTCCCTTTAGACAGACTTAGTTATAGCTCAGTAACAATAAATAATAAAAAAATAAAAACAAAAAAGCAAAGCAATTGTGGATACAATGCATTTGTCAGCTTAGGCACAAGTCAGCGTCCGCCTGTGGCGTGGAGACGCCCGCCACGGCCTCCGATTGTAGGGGTGTGTCCCACCGCGCCGCGCCGCCTGCAGGCACCGCGATGCTGCCGTGGTTCTCTCACGGGCTGAAACTCGCCGGCCAGCGCTGGATGTCTTCGCGATGAGCTGTTCACTCGCTGGGGTTGATTTTATTTGATTATTCCCATACCCTCCCCCAATCGCGGGATCGCTTTGTTTTCCCAAATTTTTTTCTTCAAGTGGTTCGTCTTTTCGAATTTGCGTCACAAACTGTGAATGCCGCCAGTCCTTGAGACACCAGGTGACCATCTCTCCGTTACACGTAAGCGATCCCCGTTGGTTTGATCTGCGGGTGGGAGGAAGAGCGTGTGGCGATCAGCGAGCAGTCTGAGACGGGAATAGCTTCACGGGCTCTTCCACGCTTCACCGCTAATCTGACATCTTTACGCTCAGCAGATTAAAACGCGCATGCAGGTCTTCCCTTTGGCCAGGAAGGGCCACTGATACCTGGTTGCTCAAAGGTGGCCCATGGGATTGAGACCGTCAGCCAGACCAGGGTGGGCCACGGGGTGGACGTGCTGGGGGTCTGCGGACACGGCTGATGCGGCTGACACCTTCTCCTCCTCCCTCCGCTTCAGACAGGCGGCTTTAGGGTTCAGGTTGCGCTCTGTGGGCCCCACACAATCCCGGTGAGCTGAGCTCGACCCCCCCCCAAAGCCCTCACCGGCGCCCCCTATAGGTTGCTCTCGCCCCACACTGACCTCGGACCTGCTGCTCCAGGCTGAGGATGACAGCCACGGCCTGGTGCAGGATCAGCAGCTTGGTCTGCGGCTTCTCGCTCTTCAGGTGCAGCTGGCACATGCGGCCCAGCTCCTTGAAGGCCTCGTTGATGTCGCGCACGCGCAGACGCTCCCGCGCGTTGTTGGCCATCCTGCGCTCCCGTTCCCGCTCTGCCTTCTGCTCTGGGTTCAGGTCCTCGTCCTCGTTGATGCTACTGTAGAGGGCAGCAAATCGCTGGCTTCACATACGTCTGACATTAAGCACGGGCCTCGTGACGCCAGCAAAACGAACTGCGCTAAACTTCTTACAGCGATCGCCAGGTCTCTCGTTTCCTGCGTGATGAACTGATTCAGGGTGCAGCCAGGCTGTCAGTTACGGTACCATTTCTGAGCTGGCCTTCGCCACCAACTAACAGGCAGCCTCACCTTGTCCGGGTGCCTCCCCGGGGAATTTTGACATCCCGCTTTTCGCTCTCCTCGTCAGACTTGAGATCATCAGAAGAATGGTCTTGGTCTTCCTTCTCCTGACTCTCCAACTTGAGCTTCAGGCTGTTGGCGACCTGACTGGCTCCTGGAACACAGTCATATGGGTCAGACGTGTGAGACAGAAAGGCAGATCAAAGGGGAGCAAACAGCCAAGCACAGGAAGCACTGCTAGGCGTACACACCGCGTCTGTTCAGTGCTAATTAAGCCACAAAAACAAACCAACTTCACTTGTAAAGGAAGGCGCACCATGTGTTCTACAGATAGTTTGGGGTAGCTGTACTTCTCTGCATTATTCTGGCTGTGGGACAGCAGTGGACTGACCTCTGAAAGCATCAGCCTGGTGGGAGACGTCTGTGGCGGAGGTGGGTGCCGTGCCTGGCAGCCCGGCGTGGTTACTGCCGAGCACTGTGGGCTCCTCGCGGTGACCTCCCACCTGACAGCACAGACACAAGCCAGCTAAAATCACCCGGCTTGTTTGGGGGAATAATGACAAACAGTACTCGCACAAAGAAAAACTAGAGCTTTAAGGTGATGAAAGATAATGAACCAAGACACTTTAGAGCCTGTCCCGAGGCTCTAAGGGGCGCTTTAGTCCTGTCTGCTCGGTCACGCAGTAAGGATTGTTTAAAGTGCCACTCCTCATCCATGTTTACACAATCTGAATGCCATCAATTCATATTCCATATATGAAAAGAGTCTGGAGGCTCAGGTCAGAAATGCTCCCCCAGACCCTGCCACCATTGTCCGTCTGTATTCCAGGCATCTTCTGTTCCTGCCTGGGGAAGTTGCATAGGATTCTCCCCCCGCAGGCAAAGTGGAAGGGGATTACCAAGGGGAGGGGGTCCCTCAACAGGGAGGAGGGCAGGACAGGGGTAATGTGGGTACTCTTTTCTTATCTGTACACTGGTCTGAAATCAGTCATGCACACATACAAAGCTCCCGCAGAACTCTCCACTCTGCCCTAAACAGGTGTCCAAACAGACTTGTTCCGTCTTGTGGGTGGACCTTCCAGGCCTCAGGGACTGGGGGGTCTTTTACAGGCACAAGACGAGCAAGCTGTAGGACAAGCAGATATGGACAGGACCTGCCCCATTAGCAGGGTGAGGGGGGCATTCAGATATACAAGAAAGCAAGCGAGGAAGGGGGATTCATGGGAGAAAAATATCAGCCAGCAGCTGAAGATGGCAGCAATAGTCAGGCCAGGACAGGCTCCTCTGCAGGGTGGCCAAAAGCCCCCCCCCCCGGTGTTTCAGGTACCTCCCCAACCTGTCAGCGTCAATGAAGACACCTGACGCGTTTCCGCAGGTGCAGAAAGAGAGAGCTGCCTGCTGGGACCTGGTCGTCACAAATCACAGATCTAATGGCTGATTTGTCGACGGGGGGGGGGGAGGTAGCTGAGCTGCAAAGGGGGGATGGGAAAGGCTCGCGCCATGTCTGCTGTGGGGGTGGGCTTTGAGGCTGAGCAGTGGGAAGTAAAAAAAAAAAAAAAAAAAAAAATACAAATAAAAAAAGCTCAGTCATAAAACGGAGAGAGGCAGCCAGGCCTCGCCTCTTCAAGTCACTGCCGACTGTTTACTGTCATAATACTAGAGCGTTTTCATGTCTGTTTTTGTTGTTTTCCCCCCCTTTAGCTTTGGCCCTGGGAACGCCATGTGGTTTCTTTGAAGAAGATTCAGCAAGGAACATCTGTGCAAGGAAACTTCTTAAAGCTTGGCCACAAAAGAAATAAAAGAAATATCACCATTAAGACAGGAAATGCTGCATATTGATCAATTCCCCGGACTTCCGTGGGCAGAATGCGGCGGGGCGTTTCCCCCGAGGTGCCCTGCTGCCTGCCAGCTGCTCGCTCCAACCCCTCCTGCCATTCTCCACCGGCAGCCAGAGCTTCTGTACGCAGCGCGGCCACCCACTCCGGCTTATTCACGTCCTAAGTCCCATTAACTTTGACATCCGCAGGTCCCCAAACTGAGCTACTGCTAGGAAGCCTCTGCACCTTCAGAGCCCCCTGGGTAAGGCACTCTGCTCGCAAAGCCAGTCTTAGGTACTGTACCGACAGGGTAGAGGCTTTCACACCCTCACAGCAACACTGCTTCAAGAACATCACGCAGGACTCCAGTGCCGCGGCCCAGAGCCTGGCGTGCGGGGAGCCGCTCTCAGCTCAGCTGCTGCTTCCTGCAACACGGGGGCCGGCATGGAGGCCGATGTCTGGACCGCTCCTCACACTGCGTCCCCTGCTTTCCGGGGCGGAGCAGGAGGATCTCGCTGGCGAGCCAGAGGCAGCACACACCCCCTCACCGAACTTTTTCCAGAGAAGAGAGAACGCGAGTGCGGCAAGTCCCGCCCGCATCCCCCGTCTCCGCACGCACTGTTTGAAGGAGAGAAAGCCCCCTTGCCAGTTCTTACACATGTGGAAAATATGCGAGCGTAACTGAACCGCCCTGTGGAAGGGGCTCTCTTCCTGCTCATGGCTGTGACTGTCACACACGCACGCAAAGACGCAAAGACACACACACACACACACACACACACACACACACACACACACACACACAGATGTCTGTATTCACGTATTTGTAGGGATTGTCCATTCATTTCTATGGGGAAAAACCCTAATCCAAAAAATGACAACCTTAACCCCTAACCAGCCCTAACCTTAACCATAAGTAACCAAACAAAACAAGACTTTTATAGATTTAATAGATTTTTGTAATACTGAATACTAGGCATGTAACGATGCATTGCGAATCGGTTAAAATCTGTATAAATCTATGATGATTCAAATCAGCTGATGTGGAAAATGAGTCGCTACTTTTTTATGAGAACAAGTACTTAACAGAACGGTTTCACAACATCAGCTCCATGTCAGTCGCCACTGCGCATGTAACTACAGGTTACATTGTGAATTTACAGAGGTCTCAGCTTCAGCATGAGAATGTTGACAATTTTTCTTAAAAAAAACATGTAAATTCGAAGCTGGACATGCAAGCAATAGTTTACTTATTTGAAGAATCTTACTGAGTTATTTTGATGTGGGAATTGTTTTAAAAAACAATATTTTATCTAATTTCAGTTGCACTTTTAAGAACTTTTAAGACATGTTTGGAGAGAGAAGGAATATTTTGGAGTCAAAATGTGAGAAAATCGTATCATGAATCGCATCGAATCGTGAGTTGAGTGTATCGTTACATCCCTATTGAATACTGAAGCAGTGGTTCCCCACAACGTCAAAATAACAGGTCATCATCAGATTTTGGGGGCATATGGGTAAGTACAAACCCACAGATACGCAAAGACCCAAACACACACACCTGTTATTCAGAGCCAAAATAAAAATGAGCTGAATATTGCGGCAACAGCCTCAGACAGACCGTTAGCATAGACGCAGTCCGGCCAGCGGCCAGGCCCGAGGTGGGGAAGCTGACTGGCCCGCCGTGTGCTTGTCCCAAGAGGCTGTGCAAGTCGCTGGGCAGGCTGCCAGTGGATCCCACCGCATGGTTCCTCAGGACGTGAATTGCGTCGTCGAGCCGGTCCAGCCGATCCTCCATGCGGGACTGCAAGGGGGACGGACAGGTTAGCACTGCATGCAGAGGAGGGCAGAGCCTGGTGGGGATGGAGCGGTCCAGATGGACACTGACGACAGCGAATGAGCATTCTCAGGTGACACCCACAGACAAAGCATGGGGCCATTCTAGCCTGCGGCACGCGGGGGCACCCTGGGGGCGGACAAGATGGCCACTGTATCACGGCCGGCCTTGGGGCCAGATCAACCGAAGCTTTGGTTGCCATGGAGATCAGAGTCTCTGCATTACGCCACAGGCTGGAAGGGCAACCAGGGAATGAGTGGAAAACAAGACAGACCCCGAGCAGGTGTGAACGTGGATGCCAGGGTGAGAGTGACGTGTGTCGGGGCTGGGGGCCACGGAGGAGGGTGCAGTACCTCACAGACATCCTTTAAGAAGGACATTGCGTCCTGCAGATGTTCGTGAAGCTGCTGGTGAACTCGATTTTTCTAGTGAAGTCGAGACGGGGAGAGAGCAGCAGCAGAGCAGAAGGTTAGTAAGAGGCGGGGCAGAGGGGGCAGGAGCCGGGTCAGGAAGGCAGGGCGGCTTGGCTCTGTGACACGACGCACCCCCCCCCTCCCCTGCTGACCGCTCCTACCTGCTGACATCACCCCAGCACACGGTCCCCGTGGCGGATCAGCGTGTACATATTTACGGTGCCACCGAGGTGTGGTGTGGGTGTGAACGAGCGGTAATCTGCGGCGCTTGCGGGCCGGCCCCGGAATGCCAGTACGGCCGGGACAGGGACGGGAGAGCGGCAGATGGCTAGCGACACACCCTGGGGACTGTCTTTCTGCAAAATCCCCCACATTTGTCCGCCAGGAATGTCGCTGTAACACCATCCTTGCCTCGTTTCCCAGCATGCCCCAAGCAACAACCAATCAGCTCTGTCCATAAAACCAAGCTCAAGGGTATCTGTGTGTGTGTGTGTGTGTGTGTGTGTGTGTGTGTGAGATGCGGGGGTGGGGCCTTACCAGGGAGTGCAGGGAGTTTTCATAGCTGGGGGAGGAGGGGGACTGTGCGGCAGCTCGGGGCCACTGTCCGACACCTGCAGAGCAAGAGAGAGTGTGAGAGAGTGAGAGTGGGGGAGAGAGAGAACCAGGCTGGTGCTGGACACGACCAGCTTCCTCGGGACCCGTGCCGCTGCATCCTGTGCGGCCTCTTACTTTCCCCCGGGCCTCATCTCCCTGGCCAGGGTGAATCATTTCCTGTGACCGACCGGCACTGGCGGAGGCTCGGCAGTTAGGATGCGCGCTGCATCCGGCCGTTAATGAACTAATCTGGGCCAAAGCCCCGCGGAACAATGCGGCTGCTTGTTTGGGGTCTGCTCCCAAAATAGCCCTGTGGGAGGGCACAGACTTCCTCCCTCGACCCCCCTCCTACATGGGGGCCTGAGAGACACACGCAATGTTGCCCCCCCCCAAGCCCTGAGCAGTGAAACAGTGGAAGGGGACCAAACTCAACAGGGCAAAGAATGCGCACAGACCCAGAACCCATCTACACCCCCACACCAGCACACACTGAAAGCAGCAGAAACTCTGTAGCCTTCCCGAAGCTAATGAAATAAATAAAATAAAATAGAATAGAAGGGACTCCGACAAAACAAAGCAACTTAAGCCAATCTCAAATAGAAGGAGAATACTGCTCCTCCCTGCTGGAGGGTGCTGCTGGCCCCATGTGCAGGTGACTACGCCTCGACCCAGCAGGGGAAACGGGCCCAGACAAAGTGAAGACATGTGGCTTTTCCTGCACGGAATGCTTCCCGTCAGGAAAGCGATGCCTTCTCTTAGCCTAATATAGCTGCAGCGCTCCAACTGGCAGGCAGACTGGCACAGGAAATCAGGCAGTACCCACGGTGCACCATGCTGTAAGTATCAAAGCAGCTCATCACTCGCTGATACAGCCTGACAGTAAATAAACGTCCCGGGTTATTTATATAAAGCCACATTCGGGGCCAGGTCTGGCTGCGAGACACGCAGCGAGGACTGCTCCTCGTCAGAGGGCCGGGCGAAGTGTCCGCTCACAATTAGTCCGGGCTACAAGAGGACTGTGTTTATATTACGCCTTTTATTTAGTTTGTCTAAACTGTTTGCCAGTGCTCCTTCACATTGTACCCTGTGCTCTCAGGCCCAGATAACTCTGTCTCATCAGTGACAAACGGCAGGCTGTCGGCCTGCTTTAATTTCAGGGAAGGGAAAAAAAAAAAACACTAAAAAGGCAGATGCGATGGGCTCCTGCTGGGAACAGCCATGATTGGCACGTGCATTTTTGGGAATGAGATTTCTAAGAAGACTCCATACCGTCATGATATATGAGCTCTAGTACCCCCCCGAAAAAGGCTACTAAGCCGTCACGATGCCACTCAGGGAGGCTTTCGAGGGGAGGGGGACTTGCTCTGCTGAGGGGTTCAGGCTTTCTTGTCTTCCTCGTTCCATCCAGGCTCTGTGTGTGCATGTGTGCGCACGAGATGCAGCTCTGCTCCTGGCCGCAGGCCCCCCGTCTCACGCAAGTCGCCACTGCCACCTGACAAGGTGCCCCCCCCAAGCCGCGTTCTCC
>JAODKK010000019.1:12967985-12985042 GCA_026774405.1 Petrocephalus microphthalmus
ATGGGTGAATGCGAGGCATGATTTGTAAAGCGCTTTGGGAAAAAAGCGCTATATAAATGCAGTCCATTTACCATTTATGTCAGCACTCCCGCACAGAACCTGTCCACCTGAGGCCTTCCGGAGCAGGCCCACCTATATCTGGGCGGGAGACAATGGCCCCCGGTACCAAAGCCCACCCAATGGCCTTACGCCTTTCCCAGAGAAGTTCCTGAGATGGACCATTAGCTTCTGAATCCCAGTGCTAATATTAAATACAGCTCGCATCTAACAAGACATTACATACATTATGTTTAAGGTAACGCCTAAATATGTAGCGGAGAGTAATTCACAACTGCGTGAGTAGGCCGGTACTACTTAGCTTTTCAGGCTGATGTCACAGCCTCCTGAGAGCAAAACCATGTTAAAGTACATTCTTCTGAGCGGTATGGAGCAGGGCAAGAACAGCCTGAGCAGCGCCACAAATGCCACAAGGGAGCCACAGCACGTGCATGCGCGGGATGTAAGGCTGTGGTTAGCAAACACGAGCGAACTGACTGCGCTGGTCTGTCGCGGGGACCTCCGCGCCCCATCACCTCCCCCATCAGCATCATCACCTCACTGGGTCCCACCCCTTGGGGCCAGGCAAATAAATGAGAGCCTTCGGAGAGCAATCCGTGGGGGGAGCAGCTGTGAGCGAGTGGGGACAACAGCTGAGGGGAGGGCAGAGTGGGGGGCAGGGCAGCTCTGGGGGCCGAACGTGGGGCCGACAGCTGTCGGCACTACATCACGGGCTGGCAGGCCGCGCTCGCCTGCCAAAGCAAACAGGAGAGCTCACCCTGACCGCCTCGCTCTGGCACTCAGAGCTGCGGAACACGGCTGCCTGTGTGCACGCCCGTGACCAATGAGCAGCATCGTTATGAAGCATGTGACCCAGAACAAACACAAATAGTCTCTCACAAAATGGGATCTACTTGAGGAAAAGTACAGCAAAAAGCCAAAATGTTACAATGGTTCCAGAGTAAAAATTTGCTGTTCTTTTGGGTTTCTGCCAGAAACCACCTGGGGCAGATGTTCATCGCCTCACCTGCTGAGCCCGTGAGTGGTGAGGGAGAGCCTGCCGGCGTAGAGGAATTTGAAGGAAAACTACTGCTGGTATGGTCAGGTGAGTAAATCTGAGAGAGAGAGACAGAGGGACAGAGAGGCGCTCATCAGTAACACGACACAAAAACAGCGACCAGCACAGAATGACGAGGCCATTACTGTGAGAGAGAATCGCTGTCTAGGACAAACACACAGGGATCACCCCTCACCCAGGCTGAGGCCACGGTGCACCCACGGTTCACTGGTTCAGACAGCTGTCTACAAAGCAAGGGGCGGCCAGATTTCTAAAGCCTGCAGATTATGTTTTTTAAAATTCTGCATGCAAAAACAGCCGCACTTGTTCCAAAATAAATTGGATTAGAACAAGGTAATCTCCCCAGTTTCATACTTTGATAACGGGGCATTTTGTCACCCGGAAAGAAAATATTTTATGTAAACCAGGAGCATTAAGATTCAATCCACCTAATGACCTCTCCTTAATAAAAAGACAGTTTTTATAAGGATAAAAGCGCATCTTAATGGGCGGGGTATTCTGGGGAGGTGTCAGGCTCAGAGAGGGCCCCGCCTTTTGGCCCCGCACCCTTCCCTCTCACCGCGGTGCCGCACCTACCTCCCGCACCATGCGCGGCCTGCCGGCAGCCATAAGCCTCGCCCCCCCATCGGTCACGCTTCCCAAGCAACGGGGGGCCAATAAGAGCACAAAGAGCACACAATGAGTGACCCACCGAGCCGAACCGTCACTCCTGGGACCCCGCATCCCCCCAAAACCCCCCCACCCACCCAACTGTGTCCATTACACAGCAGCTTTGTCATGCTAATGGAATTGAGTCTACGAATACAAAAAGACTTAATTTGTGATTATTACAACCTCTGAAAAGCCCCCGGCGCAGCCCGGCCCCCCTTAGAGATGATGTGTGCCTGCGCGCAGTCTGTTAGCCGCTCTGCTCTTTCTGTGTCTCCTTATTTATTTATTTATTTTTTTAAGGTTAACTTGTGGCTTTAGGCCCCAGCAGATGTGATGACCACAGGCTGGGCAGGGCAGGGCTTACTACAGTGTTGCTGGGGAACTTCAACAGCTCTGCGGAGGCGTTTAATCCAGCAGGAGTGCGGCACCAAAGAGCTGGCCACCGTCACACCAACTGGGAGCTCCCAGCCGTTCGCCCCAATTCAATGGCCCTTCCCCACCGCCTGTGGGGACATCCGCAGCGGCGATTGTCTGGCAAACGTTCAAGGGAAACACATTAGAAAAAAGGACACAAATACCCAGATTTCCCTTCCTTTCTGTCCAGACGGGCTGATTATCCAAACTGATGCATAATCCATGGGCTTGGGGGAAACTCGTAGCAAACACGTTTTTGTGCAGCACTTCCTTTCTTGTGTACTTTCCAGATTAGGACCACAATGATCCGGGCTTAGTCCCAGAAAGGTCCGCAGACACATCCTCGGGACTGCGCGCATCTAATCAGCACGAGGAGTCATTTCCTCTGAGGCCTGTGAGTGAAGTGAGGCCTCCTTCCTGCGCAGAGTATTAACCTGCAGAATAAACCCCTGCAGATGTTTTGTCTGGGCCAGTCCCTCTGGGTGGGGGGAACGCACAGAGCCGTAAGCACCTTGGTCAGCGAGTGGTCATACTGGAGTGCGTCCTGGAGCTTGAACGGTGCAAATGGCACCTAGACCGGCAAATGTGGATCCAGCCCATAATGGGCCAATTCTTCAAAGCCAACAAAGGCACCCTGAGAAGCTCGCCCTAGGTAACCCGCACCGTCTCACTCTCAGTCAGTCACACTCTGACCCGCGCGGCCAGGTCCCCCATCCCCCTGCGGCTTTGCCGAACGGGCTGATACTTACGGAAGCCAAGGCCTTCCCCAGTGCGTCTCCCGTCTGTGAGCTCCCGCCCCCATTGGCCCGGCCACCAGCTGCCAGGAAGAATCAGGAACACATTAGTCAGGAGAGTGCGGACAGACACACCGCTAGCTCCGAGGAGCAGTGCGGCCTGCAGAGTCGCAATGATGTTCAACCTCCAGATCATTCCCGAGGACCACAAAGAGCCGACAAGCTAGCAGTGAACTCTCAATAGGAACAGAGGACGACCAGTACCCATGACGCCCTCCGTGGGGTTGCCCGGCGGCGCGCTGGGGGCGGTGACAAAGGCCGTGCCACCGCTGGCAGAGGGCCGGTGGAAGCTGGACATAGGAGGAAGACTGGCAGTCATGTCTGTCGGCGACACCGAGTGGGGAGGGTAGTTCTGCATGGGGGACAGTGTCAGGAAGACATTAGATCGGCAGAGCAGGGAATCTAGGAAAGGAAGCTAGTCAGACGGGGAGGAAGAACTAAGGAGCCGGAAAGCTTGAGGCCAGTATCACCCATATCTGATAAAATGGGCACTTGCACAGGACGGACACACAGACAGGGGACTCAGACGACAGCATGATGGCCGAGGGGCGGGTTCATACATCGCGGGAGACCGAGCCCGACAATCTGGGTCAGCCTCAGATAAAAACAGCCGCTAAGCTGAAAAGCGAACAGGGAGTGCCAGCTTAGTGGCGCGGGCGTGTCCGAGCGGCCTTACCAGGCGCTCGTGCGAGTGCAGGTTGCCATAGTTTCCCGATGGCGACATGTGAGATGAAGGACCGCCCAGCATCCCTCCATAGCCAGGCTGACTGATCCCATTGGTAGAATTCCAGGGGTCACCGGAATTGTGGGTCCCATCTGTAAAGCAATTAGAAATCAAGAAACAAGCATCAAAAACCATAAAGCCACCTGTTCGATGTTCCTTAGAGTATCTGGTCTAAGTAAAACTGACTGCAGTGGCATTGACAACAAGAGACCCTGTGCCCCAGGCAGCACCCCCCACCCCACTCAGAACAGCATGAGACTCTGCTAAAAAGCAGCCTCCATCGCTGTGAAACACAAGCCCGGTCCCAGGAACAGCTGAGAAAACACTGCTTTGCCCCCAGCTAGCAGGCCAGGCCTTCAGCCCGGGCTGGTTCACGCCAGGAGCGGCGGCTTCAATTTCACGATAATTCCCAAAAATGGGAGCATCCCCAGGAGAAGGAGACCGGGGCAGAAGGAGAGACTGGGGAAATGAAGGGAGGACCAGGGCAGGAAGCGGAGTCTAGGGGCACAAGGAGAGGATACCAGGGCAGGATGGGAGTCCAGAGCAGGAGTAGAAGATTCGGGTAGCAGGCGGGCAAGAGCTCCTTCAAATCCGCATGTAAACAGTACATGACTGGGATCATTTCTACTGCTACACTTTGCTAGCTTGCAGGATACAAGAACAGGTTCTGAAGAAAAATACTGTAGTTCCAAACATCCCAGCAGCCATGTCTGCAGCCTTATAGAGTCATCTGTATGTATGTACATACTGAACATAATATGCTTTTTCAAGTGCCAGCAGCTTCCCCACGCCAAGCATGTGACCTTGAAGCCCAGGGTCTTCAACAGAACATGGTGAGATCCTCCCACAAGTGAATCAACTCATGCCACAGACACAGGGTGCACATGAAACGCTGGAGAAAACAGCCCCAGAGATCCCAACAGTGCTCCTGTGGGACCAGCTCAGCCGGGACTGGGGAACCAGACTCACCGAAAAAAGTACTTGCGAACATACTGCTAGGTGGCTTCGGAGACGGAAACGAGGGAGAATCTCTGTTGAAGTCATCTGAGTTTGGAGAGGGAGCATAAACCTGGCAAAAGACAATGAACAGAGATTCAATTTACCCAGCAAAAATAAGCACGCCTCACACAAACTGTTAGCGAAGGTGTGAAAGCAGGGCCTCAGCACAGAGCTTTTTAAATAAGTGTTTCCAACACAATCACTACACCGCTATAAGGGTATTATTAGCACTGAACACTAATAATAAATCCTCACCAGTATTTGGACCATGGCAGTGCCAGTGCCACCGACCTGTGGGCTGAGACCAAGCCAAACAGAGTCTGCATGTATGGAATTCACCACTGGCTCACAACCAACAAAGCTTGTTATGGCAAACAGTCCCAACAAACACTGCCAGGGGTAGCGGAGGGGGCAGCAAGATCACAGCCTTGTACAGTCGCTAAACTGACACGTTTGCTCAGAGCGGCTTGTGCCACAGTATTACACAGGTTGTGCATTTCGATACCTGGAAAGGTGGCAAGAACAAAAGGTGTGATTTGGAGCCACGACCCCATGGATGTTCCAGACCGTAAGCTGGTTTTCCACTCATTAGGGGTGATTAGGGATTCCAGGACAGAAGCCAGCAGCCATATCCACACAGCCCCAAAGGCTACAGACAACCCAAGTTTCTTCAGCCAGACAGCCCAAAAGCTACGGAGAACACGCACCTCTTCCCCACACAGCCCTGGTGACTCTACTGCCCTGCCTTCACATATACTACAGCCTCTAATGAGTACCGGCAAGGTTCAGCAAAGAGTTGTGGATGTGTGCCTCGAGCCTGACTAATGCTTACCCTTTATTTTCTCCCCAGTGGGACTGAAAAAAGCCTGACTGATTAAAACTAGGCGTCTGCAATAAACAAAAGTGCCCAGACAAATGCACAACCACTGAACAGTACCCTTAAACATACATACAAATGATAATTGTTTAAAAAAATATATATATATGAACGCTATTCAGTAATGACCAAATGTCATGCAGATGTTCTGTAGCTGTAAAATTTGGAATATTTCCATTTCATTTTTTTGTGTCTGGCTACAGCTATTGATCTGCGACTTTAACGGCTGGACGAAAGAGAAGCGACTGAACAATAGGAGGGTGAGGAGAAGTGTGGGCTCATTCAGACTGTGCGGGGCACTTCCTTGCTGCTAAAAGCATTGCACACACAGGGAACCAGCAGCCAGCAACATCCCAATTCTCTCCTGTTGGCCAACGAACTGATCGCTTAACTGCTCCTCAATGAAGGGCTTTACCTAAAATGGCGGACCTGCTCCCAGCAGAGTGAAGGCGGCCTGCTGTCGTTTAACTGGCACAGATCAGAAGCAGGCATCGGCAGTCACATGACAGCCCACGGTTCAGTTATACCCTACTAATGACCGAACTGCTTCTGCGCCAGACTGCAAGCACAGAGGACTGCAAGGTGAGACCCCAACCTCACCCTAACAAAATATCACCAGCCTCAATCACTGCCTTCATTCATAAATCCACAGCACACCACACAGCACTTTCGGCTCCTTTCAAAACCAAAAACACATTACAGCACTCCTGCTTTCTGCCATTCCTCACTAAAAATAGCTCCTCGTAAACAAACACACAGAAAGACATTTGGAGCTCACACATGTGCAGAGTGGCCACACCTGGACTGCACCTGCTCCTCCAGACGCTGCTTTGATGTGGAGATGAATGTACCCCCCCGCACCCCCCACCCCGGGCTTAACCAGCCAAGGCCCCACGGGCAGTCCTCGGTCACGCCGACTCGGCTTGCAGATGACCCTGGTGGCCAGGCTCCCGAGGCGATCCGGGGCACCGGGCCGGGCTTTGTCCCCCCGCCTGAGCCTCAGTGGGCAGCATATGGCCCTGCACAGAGCTAATTGCCCCCCTTACCCCCCAGGCTAACCAGCAGACCCATTTGTAAAGCCTCCATGGCACTGGGAGCCACCAATGTAGCTTCCTCTAACCAGAACCTTGATTAAAGAGCCGTCACTCACAGCACCCTGGAGCCTGGATCAGAAGCCTCTCGCTGCTGGCCCAGGATGCCTCCCCCCCAAAGGGCTAACAGACAAAGGGCTAACAATCGATGTCTGAAAGGGTCTGACGTTTCAGTATAACATGAGCCTGACACTCAGACAATGACACCGGAAATTTGGCACCCATTCGGGAGCTTCACCTAAACATCCCCCCCACCCACTTCCCCCCTACCCACCCGTTTATGCCTGTTGTGCTGACACAGTTCTGGAAACCTGTGTACAACCCACCCAAGGGCAAGCCCCACGGACAGCTCAGTGCCCTCGTCTCTGCCAGCCCGTCCCCGACTCGAGCGCCAGAGGGCTTTCCACCACATGCAGACCACTTCCAAAGGTAAAGTGCAAGAACGCCAATGACAGTTCCTCCTGCCGCGCCTCTGCTCCTCCTGATAAGACATGTCAGACGCTGAGGCCTGCTACCAGCAGCTCCCCACCCCAACTCCTGGATCAAAAGCTTGCAACACAGAGTTCCATACCCCGCAGCTACAGGCTTAGGTCTTACAAGAAACAGCATTTTATACCAACAAATGCGAGACTTTCAGCAACACATGGAAAGAAATGAGCATTTAGCATATTCTTAAAAGAGATCAGGTTTCGGAAACCTGGGTTAAAAACCTATGCTGGCAGTCACAGTCGACCCATTATGCCACAGATCTGCTGAAGTTTCTTTCTGATTATTCTTCTTTCTACAGTTTTCTTTTCTCAGGGTTTTAGTCATCAAATCCTCAATTAACTCGGGGGATATAAAACAGGAAGGCCAACACCTTAGGTAAATAACCTCCTCCCTTCCAAAATCCCTCCAGAAAACATGAAAATATCCCGCAGCACTCTATTTATTCTACCTGGACGGGAAAGTTCAATGGTGAACAAGGCCCTTTACATGCTGCCAGCTCCAGAAAGGCAAACAGGAATCAGGAATCTTTACTAGAAACTTTGAGCCTAGAAGAAACATTTGCATGACGTCCCAGTTATGCAGAAACATTCAAACAAGCCAGCATCAGGTTTTACTGGAGTTATTTGATCTGAATTCTATTCAGCTGTTCCCTAAAAATGAAAAAGTAAGACCATATACTTGATAATTTATGGGGTATTCACCGACGGGTCTGGATCATAACAGTATAAACTTCGACTTGCTCTAGGCACATGCTATCAATTTTCCTCTCTTTCTCATCTGCAATACAAGCCTGGAAATACTTAATATTAAAAAGATCAAAGTGGTTCTTTTTGTGGTGCAGGAACAAAGGGGAACGAAAATGGGACACCAAGGACACCCATCAGGCCAAAGCAAAGCCTCATTATTGTGCGATGGCTCTACACCGGAACATTCTAGCTGGGTCACAGAGGGTGGCTCTGAGGAAGACTCACGCAGGCAATCAGCTCGTAGCCACCTGACTACCAACATCAACACCGCCGAGGAAGACTCACACAGGCAATCGGCTCGTAAGCCGCCTGACTACCAACGTCAACACCGCCAAGGAAGACTCACGCAGGCAATCGGCTCATAAGCCGCCAGACTACCAACATCAACACCACCGAGGAAGACTCACGCAGGCAATCGGCTCGTTAGCCGCCTGACTACCAGCATCAACACCGCCGAGGAAGACTCACGCAGGCAATCGGCTTGTAAGCCGCCTGACTACCAGCATCAACACCGCCAAGGAAGACTCACACAGGCAATCAGCTCGTAAGCCGTTTGACTACCAACATCAACACCGCCGAGGAAGACTCACGCAGGCAATCGGCTCGTTAGCCGCCTGACTACCAGCATCAACACTGCCGAGGAAGACTCACGCAGGCAATCGGCTCGTTAGCCACCTGTTACCAACATCAACACCACATAGTACTTGAAAACACATGGAAAAAAGTTTCTAAACAAAATACAAAGAGTATTTCAACAAGAATTGTTCTGGAAATGGGAGTGCAGCTGCTCTGATTATCGGCGAGCTCACACCGCTGTATGCAAGTGATTTAGAGGGGGTCTGCAGTCAGGCAGGGTCATTAAAGCCACTCTGGGTCAGCCAGAACCAGCCGGACACTGTGCTCAGCCACTCCACAGGTGCAGCAAGAAACGTGCCTCGTCTCTCACATGCAGACGGGCGGGCGCAGCCGCACACGCCCACATACACACGCATGCACGCACGCACGGACCAGAACAACTCAGTTAAAAGCTTGCGGAGGAGCAGTGTTTAATAGAGGCCATTTCTGAGTCAGGCTCCCTGGAGAAACACAAAGGCCCGAGTGATTGGATCCAGATGGAGCCACACCGATGGTGCACATAGGAAACGCAAACCTTAACAGCCCCCCTCTCCTCATAATCACTCCCAGACTTGTTATTATTTCCACGCAATGCAGAAGGGGGGTAAAAAACATTTTCATCTCAGTCTCAGTGTTGGGTGAACTGCCTAATGAAAATACATTTATAAGAAAGACCCACGAATGTGGAAAAACGCCTATTTCTGAAAACTGGGGTTAGTCTACAGAAATGTGTAAAAACGCCAAGATTCCTTCCATATATTAGTAATAATTGGGTCAAGATTAGACATCTTGAATATTATCACATTACCTATTAGGACTGGATGATAATGCGATACTGATATAAAGCAGCTATATTCATTCTGTTCAGTCACCCCCAAACGGTGACTGACAGGGTGCCTGTGAACTTCCTTTAAGAAGTTTGCAGAAAAGGCAAAAGGCTGGAGGGAGCGCCTTGCCGGGGCACTGAATGTTCTGACGCAGCAGATGCGCAGGCTCCCCGAACCCAGGGAGGGATACAAAACCGCGAGCCCCATCTG
Organism: Petrocephalus microphthalmus; assembly: GCA_026774405.1. Taxonomy (NCBI): domain Eukaryota; kingdom Metazoa; phylum Chordata; class Actinopteri; order Osteoglossiformes; family Mormyridae; genus Petrocephalus; species Petrocephalus microphthalmus. Next base: position 12,977,537 of record JAODKK010000019.1, read on the forward strand.
GGGCTCTGAGAGCTCCAAGCGCAAAGCCCCACACTGGCCCGGCACCTCCAGGAGCAGCAAGAGGGGCCAGCCCAACGCAGGCAGGAAAGCACCAGCACACACACACTCCACACTGCAGGCGGAACACCTACCGATTTCCCGTTGCAGTAATACATCAGAGAATTATTGCCCATCCCAGGCACAGGGTAAGCACAATACATGGCAGCTTCACGGGCGATACTTATGACAGCAGTGTCTTGAGCTGGTCTAAGGTCTCAGGGCAGAGCAACGGTTCTCTTACAAGCTCTTACAAGACATACATCCAGCCTGCGGAAAAGCGACTAATTCCTCCAGTCCTGGCCTCCACGCATGGCCTTACTCAGAGGGAACTTATGCAAATGAGGGCTAAACCATTCAAGGCAGCACTGATAGGGGTGGCCAAGGGAGGGGGGGGCTTGCCGCCCACCCTTCAGAAGCTTCATATGTGCTGATGGAAAGAATAAAAAACAAAAGAAGCAAGAAACTGTGTTTGCGATTTCAGTTACAGGCAAATGTGTAATAAACACATAAAATGCTAAATAGACATACAGACATTAATTTAACGTTACACTGAAGATTTTCTGGACAGAGCACCATTAAGCTAAAAACCAAATTAATTATGATATACTGTCATATAAAAAAATACTATCAACTGTTTAACAGATTCCCACAGGGAGTTTAATAATGCGCTGGTCAGTCTTATTTTTGTTTTAATTAAATCAGACTGCTGGCTAGTCGGGGATGCAGTGCCACTTCAGCCTCCGCACATTTTCCCATTTAGCCACTGAACATCAAATCCAACGAAACAGGAGCTTTACGTATTTAAGTACGTATGTTTTTCTTATGAAATCACTGGGTTTCACTGGCTGATATTTTGCCAGGCGGACTGGTTTAAGCACAGTGTGTCAGTAAATGGTATTCCTGTACGCTTACGCCCCAGGTTCCCCAGGCCAGCACAGAGGCAGAGACGCACGCACGCACACAGACACACACACAGCTGTGTAACCCAAGCAGGGGCAGCATTGGAGCTTCAGAAACACACACAGGGGGCTCATCCCAAGTCGCCAGCAGTGTGGTTGGGTAGGGCCGCGTTTGATGTGCCGTCGGTGTCCGTAAAACACTGCTCTGCTCGGCGGCTGCCTTTCATGGCACAAAACGGGAGTTTCCTGGATGGAGTGCTGCCTGGCGTTCTCAGAGACGGTGCCTGCTACCCCGTCAGAAGATGAAAGCTCCTCACCAGCGAAATGCACACTTTTTAAACCCTTTCCTTCACAGCTAACATTTATTTATTTCTTTCTGTTCTCAAAGGCTCTTTCAAAGTCTTCCAAACCATTGGTCTGCATGCTGGTACCTCTTTAAATCTGGACCCAATTGCCAGATAAAAAAGCCTGTTTGAAGAGTCCGAGTACAAATACAGAATGTCGCACTGATAAGAGACACACAAACACAAAAAAACAACAAAAGGGGTGAATATGAAAGCAGTGGGCCGGAAACAAACAGCAAACGGGGCATATAAAGCGAATAAAGCTTAAATCATAACTTCAGTGTGGAAAACAGGTTAACTTTTATAAAACTGCCAGGTCCTGCAGCCGTAATTGCAAAGGCACAAATGAAATATTTCCCTCTCCCAGAAAAAAGCTGCTATTAATCTTCATCATCATCTTCTTTACAAAGACTGGAGCTTATCACAGGTGTGGCGAAGGGATCCCCCTCCACTCTCACACAGTAGTACGCTCTCTGCTCCGCCTCCACACGCATCAGATATCCGGCACGCGAGGGGGGTAAGCACTCTCTCCGTTTTATCCGCCAAGGGCAGACGATTCATCAGAGGCCTGTCTCGCTAGCCTGAAGCCGGGCCTGAAGCATTGCGTGGCGGGCAGTGGGCACGCCGACGGCCCCACCCGCTGCCCACCTGTCCATCTGGCGCGCCCTCTAATCAGATTACAGGCCCCGACTTCCCTGATACTGACCCTGTTTAGGTGTCCATGCACCCAGGCGCGCGCACGCGCACACACACACACACACACACACACACACACAAACAGATCTGAGCGCGCAAACAACGAGACTGGTCCAGCATTCCCCAATCCCCTCGTGTCCCTTGCTACCTCAGGGCTTCAGAGACACTGCCCGCTTTCCTCCCACAAACGGAGGAAGGTCTTGTTTGTGTGATTTGATTTGGTTTCTGTCCTACTCACTGTCCAACTCACTTTTTCCCCAGCTCCCAAAAGTTGGCCGAATGTCTTAACACAAGGGCTCATCTTGTCTGTCATCGGAACTGGAGCAGCGCCCAGCCACGGAAGACAGACAAACAGAGACAGAGAGTCACCCTTCCGATGAAGAGCGACCTCGACAGCGCGCCTCAGCAGCAGGCCCGCATACTGCCAGTGACCGACACAACAAGCGCATTGCCTTAACCCTTTGCCGCAGTGGGTGACGACACCCTGAACAGCATGGCCACTTTTGGCGGGACGTGTTTCATGGCACGATCCCATGCTGAGGAGCTTCTTCTCACACAAGCACATGTTCCACGCGAAGCTCTTAGCTGTGGCATGAGGGTCTCATTCATACAGCGGCTAGTCTGGGAGCTCGCTTCAGTGAGCATGCATGTTGCGTGGCTGATCCTGCCAGACTTAATCCTGTTTCAGTGCCACACAACATGAGGTGTCATGGCAGCCTGCTTCCCCATCGGCTTTCTGAGCCACCCCCATCCCTTTGCAAAGCTGTTGCTGATTTGTTCAAACACAATAAAGCATCCTGGAATTCACATCGCAAAACATATCCGGTCCCCCTCTCGCCCAAAATAGCGTGTCTGTTTTAACGATCGACAAACAGCCGAATACGCGTGACTCACGCAGGAGCCCGGGGGAGTTTGACGGCTTTTGTGAACAACAGCGCTGACTGAAGAGCCGTTTGCCGTGCCCGCTGGGGCGGGGTGAGGTGGGGGGCTGCGCCCCCCTGGGGCTGACTCAGGATGGACCAGGCTGCTAGCTTCGCACAGACAGCCCCAACTCCAATCACAAAGCCCAGCAACCTAGAAACCTCACAGCTCCATTTCATATCCCAGATGCCACATGATCATATCACAGATCCCACTTGATATCCCATATATTAAGGAGACGACGCCTGAAGCACTCTCACAGCCTCTCCAGCAAACAGTCTGCTTCACTGTCCACCCTCTTAAAGGTCACACAAAATGTGCCCCTCTGAACGTTCGCTCTATCTCCACTAAGTCATCTGTACTTCATGAAATGACCATGGATAATGATGTTGTTTCTCACTAAAAATCTGGCAGGCACCAAGCAATTTCTATGCACTGAATCAATCCACTCCCCCTAATTTCAGCTACATCGGGAAAGGTCCTCCTATTGGATGTGGTGGTGGTTGTCTTGCTGTAATTTATAATAATGTCAAAATCACTGACGTTAATCTTACTATGGCTATCTTTTGAATACCTTGCATTTAAATGACCCTGCTTTATTACATAATTGCCGATTTACTTCCCACTAAAGCATAGCCCTACATTCCGCTCTGACATTTCTGAACTCCTTACCACCACCTCTCATGGCTCCTCACTTCTGTTATTTTGTGGTGATATTAATATTCATGTTGATCAGCCTGACTGCCAGACTTCATTACTTTCATATTCATATTTTCTTTTCCCTCCAGCCACCCTTTTACAAAGAATCTGCCATTCCCTACCCACTATAAAGGCCACACATTTGACTTTGTGTGTTCCTCTGGTTTGTCCATTTCCAACCTCCACTCCTCTGTATTCCCGCTCAAAGCCCCTGATCACAGTATTTCAGCTACCCCGAAAATCTGTAATGCTTTCCTTCTATTGATGCCTCTCGGGACACATCACTCGAATGCTGATCCAGTATCTTTGCTTTCTCCCAATGTTCCATCTCCAACTAGCTGTCTAAATAACTTCTCTACTACCAGTATGTCTGAGGTCTGTGACAATCACTGCTGCAGGTTCTGCCACTTGCTCACTTGACAGTCTTCCTACACCTCTAATAAATGTGTCCCAGTACTCAGCTGCCGCCTCACCACCCTCTTCAATCTATCCCAAGCCCATGGCCATGTTGCTACGGTTTCCAAATTAGCGGCTGTCACCACTATCCTTACAAAGCCTGGCCTTGACCCAACTAAACTGGGTAATTACCGCCAGATTTCAAATCTTAAATTTTTTTTCAAAAACACTGCAATGTGTACTCTACTCCCAGCTTATCCATCTTCAAAATCGTAGCCTCCATGAACCACTTCAGTCTGGTAATTCCACAGCACAGAAATTACTTAAAATTTTAAACACTCTACTTCTTGCAAATGACACTGGTGCCATAAGGTTCCTACTTCCGCTTCGTTTAAGTGCAGGCTTCAACACAGTCTCACACCCTATTTTGATTCAGAGACTCCATAACCTAGGAGTCCGCGGAGCAGCGCTCGAGTGATTTCATATCTCGCTGAAAGAAAACATTTCATTACCCTATCAGGTCATTAATCAGACATCAGCTATCACACGTGGTGTCCCCCAGGGCTCTGTCCTAGGACCACTGCTATTCCTCACTCACATTCACCCCCAGGCCAGATCATTCGCCGCTTTAACCTAAATTTCCATCACAATGCCGGCAACACCCAGTTCTACTTCAGTACCACCTCTATAAGCATCAAATTACTTCTTTCTGAAAACTGTGGATGAACCAAAATTTTCTAAAATTTAACAGTGTTAAGACTGTAATTGGGACAAAACCCACACTCAAAATTAGGCCGATTACTGGACCACACCACCATCTCTCCTCTGGTTCACCACAGTGGTGCTACCTCTGACTCAACCCTCACTTTCAATGCACACACATTCCATAATAAAAACGGCTTTCTTCCATCTCCACAACCTCGCCCGGCTTGGGCCCTTCCTTTCCAACTCAGCTGTTAAGTCCCTCATTCACGCCATTATCTCTAGCCGTCTTGTCTACTCCAACTCGCTACTCGCAAGTATTACAGGTAAATGTTGCCATAAACTCCACATAGTCCATAATTCTACTGCCCGCCTCCGCGACCATAATCTCTCCAACCAGCGCATTACACCCACACTTCAAAGCATTCACTTGCTCCTTATAAAAGAATGGATTCACTTCCAAAATACTCCTTCCAACATTCAAAGCTCTTAAGGAACCATCTAGTCTTTTTGACCTTCTATTCCCCTAGCAGCCTCCCCACAGTCTGAGACCCTCCTCTTCTGGCTCCCTCCTCATCCCCCCTTCCAAACTTCACGACTATGGTGACTGTGCATTTTCTCGTTTAGCTCAAGAACTCTGGAACTCCCTCATTCATTTTTAATTCGTCAGTTGATCTTGAATTGAGTTGATCTCTGAGATCTTGAAAAGCGCCATATAAATAGAATGTAGTTATTATTACAAATACATATGACTTCTGTCAAATCAATTTTAGCCCAGGACACTGGGAATCTCTCTCCTCAGTCTTCGCATGTTCTCGCAGCCAGCTGGAGCAGTCCCCAACCACACGTCTGAGCAATACACTGACCTCTAGTGGCAGTTTATAACAATTTCCACCAGTCCATGCCGCAAAACAGAATCTCAGCTTTACAGCAAAAGGAAAAGCATTACACTGCTACAGCAAGGCTCACATTTGCCATGTTTATACTTACATCGTATTCTCTTTATTTTTCATTGTTTATTGCGATGCTTAAATTTACACAATGTCCTGTATTTACACAGCAGTCGCTTCCCGAATGCAGCACAGGAAAAAGTCCCATGAGCCGTGTGCCAGATGCGGCACTGCTGTTAGATGTGCCCTGTGGTGGCATGCCTCCTCACACAACCCAGGCAAGCTGCTTGCCCCTCCTCACATGCTGAAGTTCAAAGACACTAAACGGTTACGTGACCTGTAGAGGGCGCCCTAAGCAGCAGTCAGCCGAATGAAAGGTTGAAGTAAAATTCATTCCGGCTGGCACAGGCCAGCAAAACCCCAGCCTATGGACACTTTATTTCCGGTGTTAAACTCGAAACCCCTTGTCGAGCCCAAATCAAGGTCAGTCAGCCTCTCCTACAGGCCCACTTCCCCTACAACTGGTCCATTTCTCTCCACTAAGCAAAGCTCCTGGAGGAGGGAGAGCGCAGGCAGTCGGGAGATCTCTCAGAAGTAGATGCCGGTTGGTGTGGCATTGCAGCCAGTGCTCTCGGCCGCTTGCCCACTAGAGAGCAGCAGGAGGGACTTCCCTCCATCTTCCTTAATCTGCCCGTCTGCTAACTACCAGTAACAAAGCAAAATGTCACATCAAGCCGGCTTGCCATCGACCAGGAGCAAAACACCTTTAATTAAAAGCAGAGAAGAGGAGCTTCTTCGCACCAAGATCCCAGAGGCACAGTTCTGCACCCCCACCCCAACTCGCACGCTCGCTACTCTACTGCAGGTGTGACCACAAAAGTACCAGTTATCACTTTGTCAACACCCTCCTCCAAGGGCACGTCAGCTTCACATGTCATTTATGTGACAAACTGACATTCTCCATGAGGCTGCTTCCACGACTACATTTGTGTGTGAAGAGAAAATTAGAAGCAGCCGAATAGGATGTCACCTGGCTGTTTTCCCGCTCCCTTTGCCTGGTCTGTACTCCCTCAGAGGAGGCCAGGGAGAGCAGGCGGCCTTTGGGGCTACTTCTGACCAGAACGAGCTAAAAGGGACACGACACCGTGCTGGTCAATGTGACATATCAAATGTGTGAAGACCCAGCTAATGAAATCCCACCACTGACACATGCTCCCCCCCCCAGCAAGGCAGCTGAACCGCACAGGCAGTCTGCATCCCCGCCCCTCTCGTTCGCCCTGTCCTTGTTCCATAACAAATGTCATATCGCCGCTGCCGGCTCCCACAGCCACCCCCGGGACCCGGCTGTTATGGACAAGCGGCCAAACCGAGATGAAATCCAATAAATCCTTAAAACCCATGAATGAAATTCCCTTCTGTATTCTAGAAGATTCCACCACTGCTCTTGCCTCAAACCCTTTGGTTCTCCCCTGCTCCAACAGGGGGCCAGGCAGCCATTTCCAGAAGCGCAGGGGGCTGTACCATGGGCTTTGGCACAGGCTAGCGGTGTGTAGGGCCCAAGCCCAGAGCCAGCGGAGTGGAACTGAGCCCCCACCCACAGGGATCATCACGAATGGAAATTTTGGCTATTCTCAGCCATCCATCCCTGGCCATCCTCCTATTCGGCCACATGACTACTAATTAAACATCAAAAGGCCAGCACTAAAACGCCACACTTGCTCTGCTCAGGCTCCCGCCGCGAGGCCACGTCTGTAAATCACTTTCTCCCAGACATATGCGTGCGCACGCACATGCACATACAAAACCCCAATGGTAGTGCTGTCCCAACCAAAGCCCGGAGAGAGCGAGCAAGACACAGCAGGGCACAGAAGGGTACAGCAGGGCACGGAGGTGGGGGGGGGGGGGGGGGGGGCCCCCCCC
>JAODKK010000019.1:13015694-13034899 GCA_026774405.1 Petrocephalus microphthalmus
TGTATATTGCAAGTTTATATTACAAGTTTCTAAAAGTGTTTACAATGGCGTGGTCTGCCATCTCACAAGCATATTTTTTGGCTTGTCAGATTGCACTTTAACCATAAAGAAAAAAAAAAACAAAATAAAGTTAAAACTTGTTTTGAACCATTTGTCATCTGTAGTTTGATTTTGAGTAGCGGAGGGGAAAATCGATTAAAATCGAAAATCAGATTTATTGTGGAAAAAAATCTGAGATTTTATTTTTAGTCCATATTGCCCAGCTCTAATAAAGAGTATTAGAAAAGTTATCTTCTTTATTAAAATTACTTGAGCACTCGCCACAGTACATTTTTATAAGGGTGGGCTGCATAAAAAGCATTCTGCACAGTCTTGGGTTGTGGAGTTTGCAATATTGATTATCAATCTACCCTTAGTGTGCTGTGAAAGCCTTTGGCTGCTTTTAAGTGGTAAGCTTAACTTCGTACATGTTCTTGTGAAATGCAATTCTTCTTTTATAAGAAAGATAAGATTTCGTTGCAGTTGCCTTGATTCAGAGTGCTGACATGCTTATCTTTTTTTACCAAGAACCTCACCATAAAGAAATGGGTAGCTCATTAGAGCACCACTTTGATTTTGCACTTGTCCTACATGAAAAGACGAAACAAATCCTTTAATACACAACAAAATCAGACAAGAAGAGTTTCTGCATAAGCCTGTTTCTCCACGAAGGCATTTCATTGTTAAATCTTTCCAGACAGGACTGCTAGCGTGATGGTGATAATTAGTTTGGCCACAGGCAACAAAACCTAAGGGCCACCAGCAAGTACAAAAGCAGCTGATCCAGTGGTGAATGTCCTCTGGCACAGGTGAAATATCCACTTAGAAAAACAAATATGATGTCTTAACACTGTTCGTTAGTCAGTCATGTATCCAACCTTAGGCAGCTAGTTCAAAAGCAGATAAAAAGAAAATTGAAAACAGCAGCTCAGGGCCATTAAAAATTATCTATTTGACTGAAACAGTTAATACTTTGACTAAAAAGTATATAAAACACATAGGATCACAAATTCAGGGAACAGGACATGTCCACTTGTGGGAGACTAATGGAAATCTTGCAGCTTCACACTACAGGGGTGGTATTATGGCAGGAGGTCCTTTGTGGGCCGGCCCCCTGACCCAGAGGCAGGGCAGACAAAGACAGCCACACCAAAACCATGATAATTGCCGCACTGGGACAGGATTCATTTTACCTGGGGACATTATGTAGTTGAAGCAAATATGGACAATGTCCACAGTTTAAATCCAGCTTGATTCTGCCATGTCCAAGTATTACAAGTCTAAAGAATCAAAATTCAGGAGGGAATCACCTTCTGGAGCTCTCACCACTAGTAATCCAGTCCAAATTGTCATCACCGTAATAAGGCCAAACACAGAAACAGAACATTAAACAGAACACAACATTAAAAACAGGTTTACCAGAGGGGGGTATATTCATATTCCCAAATATCCCTATTGCACTTCTACTATTAAGCCTTTGAACGAAAGTATCGTGCATGCATGTTAAATCTCCAACACATTTACACTAACCTGCAGAGACCCGACACAGGTGCTGTCGTGTAAATGACAGCATATGGCGCGAAGCCACCAGGAGCAGGCGAGCACTGGATTAGCACCCTGCCCAAGAGCAGCATAATCCCGGTCTACCTGGGCACTGACCCACACTGCCTAGTCCTATGGCAGACACCAGCCGGGCCTGACCTCACAGTGACCTCTGACCTCACAGACTGCTCAGCCTGTGAGCACAGCGGTGGCAGAAGGTCCCAGATGTGAAAGCTGGAAGGGCTCAGTGTTTCATCTGGAGCCCTCCCAAGCCACCCTGCCTTTCCTCTTGAGCAAGGCCAACTATAACCCTCAAGAAAGACATCCATAGAAATGTTTTGATTAGTCCAAGAGCATGCACACCATATGCTTTTGGCTAAACAGAAGGAAAGAACATGTAAATAAGAGTAGCTGTACATACACTCCAACTCAGCATTTTTTGTCTGGACTGTTTATTAATTGTCTGCAAAGCTCAAAACAAACTGTGTCCATCGAGGCTTGTCATTTTTCAGTGTATACAGCATGCACACACCCTTGCTCCCGCCACATGCGTTGATACAGTCTCCCTCCAGAGCGCCTTTCAGGATTTTGAAAAAGGCTAGGCTGCTGACATTTTGGACTTTGCCATGTTCAGATGATCTCACCTCCTGGAGGAAAACTGGAGAGAGCGGCAAGAGCGGTGCCAACTAACCTGCCTTGAAAGGACTGTTGTCGCTATGGCAACCACATGATTCACTGTAACTACTTTGAGAAGCGACCCGCAGTACATAAAAGGAGATGTCCAACCCCCCCCCCCCCCCACCCCCACCAAAGAGCAGACGCATGCTACCACGAGGCATCGATTCTGACTGGTGGGTTTCAAGGAATCCCTCCCCAAAAAAATGAGGGGGGGGGGGGCAATAAAACTAACAGCCAACAGTTCTCAAAGAGGGGTGCAGGTTATCTAAAAATAAACAGCTGGCTCTGGTGGAAAATAAGCACCTTTCACACGAGAGGAGCTTACCAAATGAAAGCAAGTCTATTAAATACCAGAAAAACACAGTAAGGCTGACAGCATGGAGTTTTGCGGGGCCGTGCACATGCACGATAGATAAATAAATAAATAAATCTATGTCACCAAACATTCCTCACAGACCAAAAATTGCTCTCCAGTGCCAGTGTGGAGTGTTTGACCAGCCAGGCATCACACCCGCCTACGTGAGGGCCTCCTGCGAGCTCCATGGCACGGATAAGTCACCGCGCAGCAGCCGAGGGCTCATCTGCATGAGCACACCCTCCTTCAGCAAACAAGGCATTAATGAGGGCAAAAATCAGCAAGATGGAGAAGCAGCGCAATGCTACTGCATCCGGAGGGGGCGGGGGAGGGGGGGTGTTAAGACCAGGCTGACTGAAAAAGCCTGACAGGGTCACGAATGCTTACAAACTTTGGCTTTGAGGGCAACCATTTTGAATAATTAGGGCACACTTACACAGAAGACTGAGCACATCAAGGGTTTTTCCCTTTTTAAACCCGCCGTTACCAATTACCTGAAACAAGTATTCAGCTCAAATAGTTTTATCACAGTGTATGAATATCTCAGTGTATTCTGTCACCATTAGTTCCTTCAGAAGCCATCTCTCTGGTCAAGTCCTTAACAACACTAATGCCTTCATCATGAAACTAACTATTAAAAAAAAAAACATATCACATATGCCTCAAAGTAAGCTGGCACGAAAAATCTGATTCTAAATTTGAAAAATAGTCCAAAGAAATTTGTTAAAGAGGAACATGATCACAGATGCAAACTCTTTTTGCAGACATGTGCCATGATGGAATTCATCTGAGCTGAAGACAGACAAGACCCCATGAAGCCCAATGCCCGGTTCTGAACTCAGACCTTCATGGGCATTGACAAGGCCTTGTGTGCTGATCATCTCCTTATGACAAAGTAGGGCTGGGCGATGTGCAATATATCGACACTGCATGTCATGCAAATGCAACTGTCACACCGCAAGGAGGGCGATGGTCTATTGGGTTGAGATTGGACTTGGCCAGTACCAAATTTTTCCATGCCATCATACTGTCCAAGCATTGTACCATCATACAATATTTTTAATTAAAAACATTGGTATTTTTAAAACCAATGTTATTTTGCAATACAATTCAAGTATTTTCATATCGTGCCAATAAAATTCGAGGAACGGGTGGGGGGAGGGTCCTCATAATAAGATTCACTGAACAGTGATTAAGGAGTTCTCCCAAAATATTTTTACTGTCAACAAAAGAAAGACAACAAAAAAACAAAATAAAACAAAAAAAAGTTTACTGCTGCTCCTTTTGCATGTGCTCTCCAAGACAGTCAATCATTTTCGTTCTTGCCGTTAGGCAAGACAGTGTAGTGGGTTTGTGAAAAATGTAACAATGAGTGAGGAGGAGAAATGTGAACAACAAATGGTCACAAAGACATTTGCCCATTCAGACAGATGACAAACCAAGCAAAAGCAAGCGATTTGTCAGCACTGCTTTGTCAGTGCGTTGGTGCAACTTGTGGCAAAACTACCAACTAATTTGACTTCCATTATCATGCAGCTCTAGGACAGAACATGCTGAATGAAGTCTAACATCTAAACACTCAGACTGAAAACTCTTAGTCCCGAGTTCATCACCCAAGTCGATTAAGTGACATTTCCTGTTACATCTGCTCTATACATGAGCAGAGCTATAACACCCTGCCCCCCATCTCAATTATTAGGACGTGACAAGATTACATCACAGTTACAATGGGACTTACCCTTCAGAGTTATAGCTTTCAGCAATCTCAAAACAACTATTACTGCAGACATGATCGCAAATAGCTCCAGAATACAAATTGAGGTGTAAGTAAATGTTTCTAGGGAGTGACATGAGGGCTGTCAACAGTGATTTCTCTGTAGAATTACGTAATGACTTAGATTTGGACTCAACAAAAAGGGTCACACACAGACACTTGAGCCTATTCCAATATAAAAACAACATATCCCCCTACAATACTGAACACTGAAGACATCTTAATAAAGAATGAATGGAGCATTTTTGAATCCAAAATATTTCATTTCATATAGCGTGGCAGGTCCATGAACTTAGTTTCAAAATTTTTATTTTAATTTGAAAGCAATTTATACAACTTCCAAATCAAAATGCTTTATAAATCCAGTTTAGATCCATTTAGCGAGCTTGGTCTAACCTCTGCAATACATTTTATTTAAATGAATGCAAATATTTTCTGACAAACTATCTAAAATGTTCAACTAGTTAAAGGCGACTGAAGCCAACATCCACTGCCACATCGACATTTTTGAAAACAAATGTTCCATTCAGCATAACTTAAATCCAAATCCAAAACCAAAGCTTTTGTCTTAAAATTATTGGTATGGCGGATCATATCACATAAAAATTTATTATTTTTTAGAATTACAATTTTCATAAAGTTCTCCAAGTAATACTTTTAACTGACATGCTGATCCCAGAGATGGGTTACTGAGTGGGAGACTAACCAAATTACTACTCATTTTAGATATCAGGTTCAATAGTTTTTGCTGGTATTATTTTGGAAGATAGTTCCTAAATGAGTGAAACAATAGACAATGACAATCTCAAATCACAAAAGAGTTTCAGTGTTGCACAAAAGTATTTCCCTTTCAGGCAATACTACATATGAATGTGAATCCGCAAATATTGCGAAGTCCTTATCTATAGTGAAGCCCATGAAATGTCGTCACAGAGGAAGAAAGCCACATAAAGGAACAGACGGGGTCAATTACTGCAGCAAGAGACCAAGCCAATTATTAATTAAAAAAAATACACCAAAAATATTCAGTCGCAGTAATGTTATAGCACAGGAAGTACAGGGTTTATGATCAAGCTGGGTTTTCCATGCCTGTGCCCAAGGCATGTCATCGAGGTGGGAGCCAAGACCGAGGCAGAGATGGAGACCGCTACTCTAACCACAAAACTCACACCTCACTGCAGGGTACACAAAAAAAAAAAAAGAGGCAACAGGACGCATGACCAACTCCACACTCAGACAGTCAGACTTGCATGCATACAGCAGATATATATATATATATATATAAAAAACTAAAGCCAGAACCCTCTCATGCGAGCTCACACACACACCACAGAACACACTGCCGTAAAAGCAGACATACACGGCACACAATCTTGGTTTTTAGAAAGAGGGACCATTTAAATATGTGAGTACTACTGTTTCAAAATATCATTTTGTTTTAAATTATTAATGTAACTAAATCAAGGCTTACTGGGTGAATATTTTAATTGTAATTGTTAGCAATTGTGGAACCATTTCCTGATACCAGGTGTGAAATGCTAATTCTCTCAGCGTTGTGCCTTTATGAAATTAACAGGTTATTTACACAAGCCTGCCAGGTCTCCTTCCAGTGACAATCTGATGTATTTTCCAACCATGTGAAACAAGATCAATAATACTTTAAGGAGACTTTCTTCTGTGGGTATATAATGTGGCATACTAGCAGACAACAGACAATTTTAAAATGAAAAATCATACATGCCACCACCGCCCCCCCATCTGGTCTCTTTTAAAGGAAACACACCAATATGTCTATCAAAGAGACCTCTCAAATGCTTCTAATGATAGAGTCATCTACCCTGGTTCTACATGACTACAGTGCATATCAGTGGTGAAACTGCCGAACTGTTGAGCTGGCCAAATATCCTAGTAGATCTGTATGAAAAAAAAATGAACAAAGCAAATTTGATAGGTGTTTCTTTATCCAATCAGATTATAGCAGATATAGCAGCCACAATTTAGTGAAAAGCATCACCATTTCATGGAATGCAGGCACCCTAGATGCAGAAAACAACATCTATAAAAAAATAGCTAGCAGTGTCAGCAATGACCAATTTACTAGCTTCACACATGTAATATGGCAGCTGTTTGCAGTAATGGACTACACATTCCATCAGCATCCAAAGCCAGCATAGTACACGAGACAGAAAAAACCCGAAATCTTCTCTGATTGCAGATGACTTCTTTTGTCGGCAGGTTGCTGGAGAATTCCAGTTAGAGCTGGAACCCCAACGTTACAAATTAAAATCTTAATCGCCAAAGCTTCCAGCTGATTAAAAACCCATTAATAGTAGTTTTTTGTGCTTTGGTCATGGCAGCATGATTAAAAAAAAATAAGAATATCAGTTACTGCTCAAAAAGGTAACATCAAAACCATCATTGATGAAATGAACCTAATAAGGGGTCCACTGGGCTCTTAATGCCCACCATGTCAAACCACACACGCCTGCATCCCCGCTCCTCCGCTTACTGGAAAACACACACTCAAAAACAAACCACAACAATCGCAGGACTCGGATTACAAAGGCCCCCTTTAGCCGCGGAGGTCGAGGCACTCCGCTAGCCACTGAAACGTGCGTCTCTGCGGCCACAGATAACGACAAACACAGCTTTGTTGCCAAACACAAAACATGTATTCAAGAGGTATAATGTCTGATTGTCTGATCTGCTTCTGGGGTTATACAACCATCTATCAGCTTTGGTTTAAGATCCAACACCGTGCATACTTAAGAGAGGATGGGTCTCGAAAAGAAAGGGGCTATTAAAATGGGCCTTTTAGCCACTCTATCAGCAGACAAAAAAGGCAGTATTAAATAAAATTAAGAATATATATATGCACACCTCCAAAAACAGACTACATTGAGAAAAATTTACGTTAACAAAACATAATCCTTTAAAAATAAAATACCAGCTGCAGAAAAGCTGATTAAAAACACAGGAGCAGAATGAAGGTTTGTAATAGGTGTGGGAAATGTTCACTTCTCTTAATATGACAACCATGTAGCACTTAGGAACATTTCATTAGACAGATAAACAGAAACCAGACCCAACACAAAGCACACCAAGTTAAGATCATGACTACATTTAGGAAAAATAAATAGATGAAAGCTGCTGCAATGCATAACAATTTTAATTGCGAACCACAGACAACGCACCGAGCCATCGGTGGGTTTGGCCGTACACGATCAATTTCACTTTTAATTTATCAACGAAAAATACGTCTTTGCGCCGCCAGGAGGGAAAATCTAAATTACTCTTCGGGCTTTTGATTAAGGGTGTGCGAGGTGAAATATTTTTTAAACCCTGACCCTGTCAAATCAGCGTACGGGGTACAGAGAGCTGCGAAGGCGGCGTAAGGCGAATAAAAGGGGCTCTCTGTGGCAGGAGCGTCTCCGCCAGATCCCGTCAAAGGAAAGTGGTTCAACCGTAAGGGCGGAATAACGCGGCGCTGGCCGCTGGTCGCCTGAGCCGCCCTAAGCACCGTCACGACGGGCATCCCGCCGCCAACGGCAGATGCCAGGTACACGGTGTCACCCACCAGATGTCCGTAGTGCACACATACATCGCGAGAGGGAAAAATACGCGGTGTGTGTGTAAAATATAAAAATCAATTCTTTGTTTTTCCTAATTAGCTCCGTCATTTGCGAAACAACTCCCCCGTAATATATAAAAGCAGCCCGTCTGGGCGACAGCCGCAGCATTTCACAAAGCCGCTAACTTTAAAGGCCAACGGATAGACGGGAGAAGCAGAAACAGATTCCCTGCGACGAAGGGATATTTCATAGAAATAAAGTTTTAAAAATAGGGATTAGTTACCACAGCCAGGGAAAACGGGGAGATTCCTACCTGGTGCGCTGAACTGACTGCTCCCCAGGGTGGTCGGTCTGTTTTTCCCACTGTTTACAGGCGGAGAAAACATCTATTGGGGGAAATGACTGCATTTAGACTTCCATATTCGGCCAAGATCCTTTTATTCAAATGCAAATACTCTAGGCTGCAATGCAAACTTTGTAAATGCTCGGCGTTGCTATTGAAGCATTACATTCAGCTTAAATTTACCTCTAAAGAATCAGAGAATATTCCAGAATTATCTGCGCCCAAGGACACACATTTCCTTCAGTGTCTGTACTGGCCCAGTCTCTCCCTAAATCCTGACAGTGCGTCAAAGTTCAGGCATGGTCATTTTTGCACCTAGAATCAAGCCTTTTGCACTTGATTCTACATTGTTCAATTGCTCCAGTTTCAAGCGAACAAACAGGCATGAAATAAGAAGTGCAGGTGACACATATTGAACAATGTCCTACCGCGCTAAAATCCAGCAGATCACTCAATTCCTTATCTGTTCCGATAGCGGCAATCCGCTGCTGAGGGTTCATCTCGGCGATCCTGCACTACACCTAGAAAATAAGGACAATGCTTGATTTCCAGCAGAATTTTAAAACCCTTTCCACCAAACGAACCCACAGAACACGGGGCATTCTGCAACGCAAACGTCCGACCCCGTATTCCCGAAGACAAACTCTAGACCAGAGAAATGCTAGATGCCAAAGACCTGATACTTCTACGGGGCCACCTCGAATGTTTATGGGAGATAAAAGCATTACCGTAAATCACGTAAAACTCGGATAATTATAACTTAAAAAAAGTTACCCGGTAATAGCGAACCCAGAAACGCGCTGCGAGGACGCGCAGACTAGCCGGGCTGTCGCCATCCGAAGCCCCGGCGGCTCTCCGCTTCTCAGTATCGTTTGGCCGCCGAGAGCCTCCCCCGAAAGGCGACTCGGTGCGGGGAAAACGTCCGGGGAAGCGGGGCTGCTTATCCCGCCCCGGAGCCGGGCGAATGGACGGGAGAGGCGGAGAAGCCGGAGGGCGGCGTGCGGGAAGGACACCGCCGCCCGACCGCTGTCACCCGATACGGCGGCACCGTCACCTCAGTGCGCGGCGCGGACAGCGACCGTAATAACAACAATAATGATGATAACGATAGCGGCGATAACAATGGTGATAACAATGGTGATAACAGCGGCGGCTATCAAACTACGGTGACAACAACACGGGGGGGTGACGGCGAGCGCCACTCGCCCGGCGGCGGACTCTAACGCCCCTTCCCGGCTCCGGGCACGGCCGGTCAACTCGGCTCATCCCCAAACACTTGGGGGATTAACCCCCCGCGTCGGCGTGTGGCGATGGGGGGCGGAAGGCGAGGCGGACGCCCGGCTCGGGATGCGCGGGATGCGGGGCGCCGGTTAGCGAGGCCCCGCCGAGGAGGGAGCCCGGGAAGCCCGGGAGCCGCGAGCCCGGCAGCCGCGAGCCCGCCGCGAGCCGCCCCGCGCGCACCTCGGCGCCAGCCTTTTTCCATCCCAACTTCTCTCGCCCCGTCCGAAAGCCCCCCTTTTCCCAAACACCCACTATTTTACCTGTTTTTCCCCTTTAGAAATCCAACTAGGGCGATCGGAGACGAGGGCGGCGGCGGCGCTTCTCCCCTCCCGGCGGCTGACAGGCGTCAGAGGCGAGGTGCTGCCAGTGAGATTTCGCGGAATATTCCCCGGCGGTAACTTGCGAGTTTCCCTCAGGCGGACATCTTCGCTGTGCGGAGCCCGACATCACGCCGACGCGCGGCGCGGTATCCCTCCGCCGCCGCGCTCATCCCGCACGGACGCCCTACTTAGCCGTAACCTGCTGGGCTTCATGCGGACGCGAACAAGTTCAATAGCTGATCCATTTCATTCCATATATTCCATATTTTACTGAGATTAAATATCTCAGGCTTGCTTTATATTTTCTTTTATTTAGCAGGTGCACACGGCGTATTATTACCACACTACTACTTACCGCTACAGTATTTTCACATTACTACTTCCGAAAACAATACATTAAATTAACATATTACACAAGCTTTGAGTCTGTGTATGCTTAGGTGTGGCCTTCTGTACTATTAAAAATGGTTGCATTTGTACAATATGATGTCTACCTGCAGAAACATTTACCACAAACTTCGTGGCTCAGGGAGTCAGGGCAGTGATCAGAAGGTCACTGGTGTGAATCCTGTCCTTAGCAGAAGGGTCACCTGCCTGCTGTCTGCCCATAACCCCCCAAAAATGGCCAATGGCCTGATAAATGGCTTGCACTTTGACAGAGAAATTTATTCTCACCTGTATATATGTCTGTCTTAACCCCTATCCCGTGTTTGGGGTCAATCTGACCCCAGAGCATCATTAACAGAGAGAAAAATATTGTATGCAAAAACACCCATTTTCCATCAGCAGTGCCAGCAGGCCCCATAGGCGACGTGGGCCAGCACCTCCAGCGGCATTTATTAGGGGCACAAAAGAGAGGGTGAAAAAAAAGAGAAGACACACCTCTGGTGACATTACAGTTATTTACACTAGTTTTAATATCTCTTTTCTTGCAAAGCGTACACAACTTAACCGCCCCTGAAATGTTTAAACAGAATAACGATGACACTTTATTGATCCCCATGGGAAAAGTCTCTTCTTGTGGACTCCATCTCTCTCCATGACACACGGATGCATATATAGGCAAGCACAAGCTTGGCAGTGCAGGGCAGCCACCTGTGTCAGCCCCGTGGAGCTGGCCGTCAAGGGCCTTGCTCAAGGGCCCACGTGCCCAGAGCTGGGCAGAGACGTGGACCGTGGGCCCAGAGCTGGGCAGAGGCGTGGACCCTGGGCCCTGAGCTGGGCGGAGGCGTGGACCGTGGGCCCGGAGCCGGGCGGAGGCGTGGACCCTGGGCCCGGAGCCGGGCAGAGGGGTGGGCCCTGGGCCCGGAGCCGGGCGGAGGCGTGGGCCCTGGGCCCGGAGCCGGGCGGAGGCGTGGGCCCGGAGCCGGGCGGAGGCGTGGACCCTGGATGTGAAGCCAGCCACTGTGCCACAATGCTACAGGTAAACACTGAAGCATTCCAATGTATCTGTGCTTGTGCAGATGGTAAATAAAGAATAATTTAATTTCACTACAGAATCTGGAGAAGCAGATTTTATATTGAGTTTGATGCATCACAGCAAAATAATCTCATATGTTACATTTTGGATAAATTTTAATATTTTTCGAGACAAATTTATTTACTCTTTACACGGTGAAACCTATATTTCGTGCACGAATTTGTGCTTCGCGTGTAGCCGACCACGAGTAGATGCACTGAAATGTAAACGTGACATAGGTATAGCAGCGTAAGCCTCAGACAACTTTTTAGCCAAAAAACGAGGATCTTTCTCCGAAATACAAACAATACACGGGGACTACTTTCCCTTGCGCCAGGAGACAGCGGCGCGCCGCCGTCGCCCGCTCTGCTGTCAGTGGCTGACAGGCGCGTTACGGTCCGTCTCTGTAGCAGACGCACCGCGCGCCTGGGGGGGTCTGACCCGCGATCCGAACCCGCGTCGGGCGGCGAGGTGCGTCTGCGTGACCTGGGCCCTCTAAATGCAGAATGCATTCGCGGTGTACGGCCTGGATGCATCGCGAAAAGCCATCCGGCTGAATATGCGACTTTGGAGCCGGAGTTGTCGCCAAATGATAGTTTAACGTGCAATTTGTCCCATGGATTTAAATGCTTTTGCAGGCCTGCGTTCCGTCTGCTTTCTGGTCATAACAATCGGCTGCACCATATGGGAATAATTTCCTTGGGGCTTAGTCCACCTTAATTGGTTAGATCTGGTTCGTTGGGTATAATTTAATTTGGTGTTATATTTAGTTTAATTTCATTATTAATAACAATTATGTTGATACCTACAAATTAGTAAATATTGATTCGTTCTAGATTATTCTTACATAATGTTGGATTTCTTGTCCGCGCTTATTGTTTTATCAACTTAAATAGATTCATATAATTTGTTTATTCATGAGATGTATTTAAAAATTGCTGCATATTTATAGTAAATTTACAACGCAGTTATTCATACTGCGGCTAATGATTATTAATGTTGTCCGTTGCCTGATAAAATGTATATAAATAAATTGATTATACCACAGCAGAAGAACAAATTGGTATAACTGCATTTCACGTGACACAGAGATTAAACTAATATATAATGAAGTTTTATTTCCATACAAATATGTGGTATTGGGGTTATTTCAATTCCACATTATCTGCAGTTATACGACTTTGAACATAACTAACGTTCTATTACCCGCCTAATGTCTAAGGTGTGCTTAAATACCCCCAGAGATGGAAAGGGTGCAACATTGTCCCTCCTACCATCTCTTGTTTGAGAAGTGCGGAGTGCCACCTGTTGGGTGGTTCATGTATTACTGCATTTTCCCGATTGTACTATATTAAGGCGACCAAGTAAGGCGCCACCTGTTGTAGTAAAGGATGTGCATTGCAAAAGCATTCATTCAGATAAAAATGTTAAGTATTTGTTAAGTTAAGTAAAATGTTAAGTTTTGTCATAAGTATTTGACAAATAGTATACTTGGCCTACGACTCACTATGATAATAATTTTGTAACCTTATGAGTGCTCTGCTGTGTAGGTTGTCACAGGTAGGTTGTTATTTCAAATCCCAAGACTGACAGAGAAACCACGTGACCGTCAGGCCCCCTCAGCAAGGCCTTTCGTCCTGGGTGCTCACTTACAGTATGTCAGTCTGGGCAAAAGTGTCTGGTTAAAAAAGAAATCTATGGTAATTTGGTAAATGCAATGCATTAACTATAGTTCAAAGACAAAGGTTGTTAATGTTGTCAATAAGCTAAATACATTTTTGAACATCTCATAAGATGATTTTTTAAATAACAAATTACAGGCTTCCTTTCATGAATCCCTTTGGAGCTATTTGTCAGTGTTTTTTAATGAAAATTATGAATATGATTACTGATTCAAACAACAACTATTTCAAACAATAGATATATTATTATATTAAAATTCAGATAGCCAGTCGATGTTTTCCATAGCAGGTTATATTTCATGTATTTTTTACTAAATGTGCTGTATTAACACAATAACCATCCATCTAGCCATCCGCCCGTTTCCTTGGCGATGACTGCAGGGCACTCTAAGCCAGTCCCAGGCAGCAACACAGTGACTTCTTTTATTCTTCAGTGCTGTATAATGAATTTGCTTTAAATTTTATTTATTGGCAGATGAAGTGATATCTAAACGAAAAGACAGGGTCAAGCAGCCCCCCTAGCAAGTGGGGCCAAGGGCCTGGCTTAAGGGCCCCATGGTGACATCACTTTGCTGAGCCAGAGACGTGACTGGCCGACCTCCTGTCACATGGACAGTGGCCTAACCCGCTACGCCACACGAATAAATAACCTAATGAGGGCCATCAGCCAATCATGGCACCAGAGAGAAAAAAGCCACAGCCATGTTTAGGGCTTTAGCACTTTAGCTATATATATATATATACATATTCAAAAGCATATCATCTAGTCACCATCCACCCAGCCATCTTCATGTATGCTAGCAGCAAGATGTGTGGATCAGAATATCTGCAGATCATATTCCCTGCATTAGTCCTCATTAACGTCAGCCGCTCTCTGCTTGTCATTAGTGCCCCGAAAAAGACAAACCTAATTGCATTAATAAGGCAGGTAAATGGCTGTAAGGGTGTTCATTTCCATAATGCAGACTGTCAGCGCCGATAATCTGGCGTGAGTAGGGAGGGCGGAAGGTGTGCTGGGGAACACAGCCCAAAGTAAGCTGGAGACACAAAGACCACAGACATTTCTCAGCAGGAATAGTGGGTCGGCAAGCAGACACCAGCTTTCAGACTGTGTCTGGAGAAAAGGCAACAACTTCACTTTCAACACCCGTGTGAGTGACATTTAAATGACCTCATTATGATGCTGATCAAGATGATAGTAATAATATTATTATTGCACCTACAAATTTATTACAGCTCATATATTTATTAATGCTGTGATGGGTGTAATATCAAACGTAAAATCATTTCGCCTTTTTTGATGAATTATTTATTATTACTTATCAATGTGGAGCCCAGGCAGAAGACAGCATGCTGTGTCCATTTTGCGCATCTCTGACTACCCTGAGTCACACCGCATCTCGGCCTCACCTGTGCGGGACTCCGGTCTTACTGCTCTCCCAGACCCCGCACGGCAGAAGCCCAGGGGATGTACGGGGGGGCAGACGCCCGTGTGTGCGGACTTTGTCTTCAGGGGACCGTGCAGAATATTGATTATATTATCTTAGCATAAGAGGTGTCAGAGGAGCAGATTCTGGGGGGCCGACAGGGGTCATTAGGGGCCCTTGGGTATGGCAAATTATAAGTTAAATGCTTGGGGAACATTATACAATAATGAAGTTTTACTTTAACCCCCCCCCCCCCCCCACCCCAAGGGCCCGAGGTGGCATTTTGTCAGGGGTCCCGGCCCCTGTGAACAACAGCGGAATCTCCCACCACATGCCCGCAGAACGGCAGCTCCAGCCCACTTCTGTCATTTGCCATTCCCAAGAGCCACAATGTATGTTAATCCTATTAAACAGTGTGTGTTTCTGCAGCGAGGGGTCCTTGTTTTTCTTGATAACAAAAAGTCTGATGTATTAAGCTTTCGGCTCAAAGCTGCGGAGGCCGAATGAGGAACTTCCTCCCAGCTAAGCTTCGCCCAGCGGAACAAACAGAAGATTTTAATTTTCATTTTCAGATGCATAATGGGATTTGTGCAGCTTCAGCACCTCCATTACACTGTAAAACTCACTGCAAGTCACTGGCGAATCTGCAGGGAACTGCATTTTAAGGTGCACTTAACCCGTCTCCCGTGATAATTTCCCCATGTGAAATTTGCCTACCGTTTAATGATGCTCTGGGGTCAGACTGACCCCAAACACGGGATAGGGGTTAAAGAGCATATGTACAAAGGTAACATACTTGTTTATTGATACAATCAACCTGTGGTACCTCCTCCTCATTTCAAAGTCAGGACATGTAGATGTAAGTGAACCACAGGGCAGGTGGTTACAGCCGCTACACACAAATGGCATTCTGTGTAAGTGCATGCCATGGAGCCGGGGACCATTGGGGTAGGGAGCTGAGCGACAGAGGCATCGGGGCAATGGCACGGATGGCGGCGTGGCTCTCCGCTCTCCGGCGTGCGTGACTCTGTTTGGGCATCAGCCTGTCGTGAAAGGAAGACTGCAGAAGAGTCGCTCAGTGACAGCTTCTCGGGGACGCTGCCAAAAGTGTTTCCAGAGAAGACAAAAGCCCACCCCAGGAAGCACCTGCTTCTTGTCTCGGTCGAGGTGTCACTCGCTGCGTGCCTCACGTCTGTATACAAGCTTGGCAAGAGCCCTCTAGTGCAGCGTTTCTGAACACGGTCCTCAGGGACCCTCGGACAGTCCATGTTTTTGCTCCATCCCTGCTCCCGGTAGGAGCAAAAACATGGACTGCCTGGGGGTCCCTGAGGACTGGGTTGAGAAATACTGCTCTAGTGTCCCTAGGAGGACCTGGGCTGTCTTCAGAACACAGACTAGGACTCAATGTTGTATCAAAGATCTAGCCCATAGCTATGCAAATCTCACACCCTCTCATCTAAACAGCATCAAATGAAAAAAGCCATAACCCAATCTCAATACCAGTACATACACAAGTACTGGCTTGATTTAAAAGTAGTTTGGTTAAAAGCAATCTAAATAGCTTACTCTCTGGGCTTGCCAGCAAAGCACTGCAGTTTTAATTAGCAACTTATTTAGCTGGCTGTAGAGGCAGAAAATTAAAAAGACTGAAGTAAACAGCATTTACAAAACACTTTTCATGTCAGACTGATGACTTCAGCTCCTAGTTGAAAACCCCAGACAGAAATAATTGGATTTGTGTACTTAGGACTGTATTATTGTATTCTGCAGCCTTCAGGGATGCATATGGTTTTAGAATATACATATGGTGGATCTTTTTTTGAACTTTGAACAGGCATTGTATAGGTGAGGAACTAAATCTGTATTCAGTATTCAGGTGATGAATCCAGTACTTCTAGGAATTGTACCAGCTGGTGAGTGAGGGACGAGTACAGCTTAGATAGCCGGACAAATGGCAGGGCCATTGTCCCCTCATCACAATCACAAGCACACTTCCCAAACCATCAGGCTGTCCCCCGCACAATCAGGGCTCCCTGAAACACAAAAGATGTCCAGCAAAGGTTTTACCTGTAAGATACCTGCTGCACTGGAAAATATTTAAAATGAGGTAAATTCAAGGTCAGCAGCCAAGTGTGTGCTTGTTTTCAGGAATTCAGCATATATCTATTTTTGAGGAGCAATGTTTCATGTTTCAGAAGGAGGCAGTAGGTTCTGAGATACCATATGAGGCCTATTCCTGGCTCTCCGCTTGAAGTTATTTGGACATTAAGTTTCCTTCTAGTGACTTGATGAGGAGGCAACGTCTCCAGAACGTTTGGCTGACTCATTGCTTGGCCTCAGTTGCTTGGCATCCTACCACCCATCTTTGGGTCACTTATACGACCAACAGTTGGATCCTTAGTAATACTGGCAGTTGGCTAAAGCCTCGTCCAAAAACATTGGTGTCTTGGACTAGCATCCAATCCACAACGTCCCTTGCTTGGTGCCTCATGCTTCCTTGGAAACAGCTAATAGATGAATGGATGGATGATCAAAACCTGATCACGACTGAGAGTGAACAGTGCTGGTGATGCATGAGACAGGCAAGACTGCCTTCTGTCCAGGCACCACCGAGTGTGTCCTCACAAAGTGCCTGATGGTCTGATTCAGGTCCTGCAATGGTCCAAACCTTCTGTGCTGGACGTCTACAGTGGCTGCTGGATCCAAGAGGCCACTGGCATCACGGAGGACCCATCGCACTCCTCTTTGGCGCACAGTCGTCTGGTAGGAGGTTCTGCAGCTGCCAGACCAGGACAGCAAGGCTTTAAACCAGTTTTTTTCTCCCCACAGACTGTTCTGAGTCGTCTGGGCCCTGCCAGAGTGGCTCTGAATAGGACTGACAACTCTGCAACAAAAATCTACTTATTTATTGTAGATTCTGCTTAACCCTTTTCCCGTGATAATTTCCCCATGTGAAATTTGCCTATGATGCTCTGGGGTCAGACTGACCCCAAACATGGGATAGGGGTTAACTCCATGCCAATTTATCATTCCCTACCATCCAGGTGGCCAACTGTATTTCTTTTGTCTTAATGTCCATGCCTTACAATGCCATATTTATATGTCTCAGTATTTATATCTTATTTATTGCTTCTCATTTGCACCACGACCAACGGGAGAGAGACGTATCACCTCAGTACTTGACCCATGCATCATATATCTGAAGCTGACATTGGAGATAGTTCTGCTTAGAAACGTGTTCAGGCAGATACAGGGCCACCTCGGTATTCCGGACGGACCACGTCCCCCGGCACAGCCGTGCGGCGCTCTGTAAAGGTGGGATCTTCCTTCCTGCTTGGTGGCGCTCGACAGAAAGGGTGGCGGAGGAGACAGCGTGCAAAGCAAGGGGGGCTCGGCCATCTTAACAGATTTCCGCCCCAGATGGATGACGTTATCGTCCGGGCTTCCCATTAGGGGCCGGCGGTGAGTAATGGTGGGTAGTTTAAGCGGCATGAGAACTGTTCCTTTGATTAAATAACTCTAGCGGAGAAGGGCGCGGAAAGAGCCTGTGTAAGCTCTTTTAATGGGCAAGTGCGTTTGTATTGCGGTGGCTGCCTGGCGGACGGGGTCACAGCTCCTGCGCACGGAAATCCCTATTAGGCGAGCTGAAGTAGCAGAATGTGAGGAGTGAAAAATGGGCGGCAGCTCGTCAGGGCCGGGGCCCACGGGCAGGGCCGGGGCCCACGGGCAGGCCCGGCGAGGCGGGCCTCAGCGCATCATTAAGCAGGACCCGAAAAAACACACAAAGCTTTGTGTAATTGGCGGCATTAGAATGGTTATTATGCACGGTTAGGAAGTGAGACGCAGGGAGGCTCTCCGCTAATTCGTCTTATCTTCTTTAACAACCTGCTGGGAGTGGAGGCGAGGTCCCGCTGGCCCCCGCATAAAGGCTTTTTCTAAATCAGGCAGTAATCTGGCTCATTACACCGCGAGGCGCGCTCCCCCCGCCTCCCAAGTAAGGTTGAGGTTGAACTGCTTAAATTTTTTATTATTGCCAGCTAAACACATCTGACAGAGCAGGATTGATTTTCGTGTCCACAGGAAAAAAATCACGGCGCTGGCAAATTAGGTCTTCGGCCTCGAAAATAAGCGCTTCGGCAATTAGGCGTACCTGAATCTAATTAGCGGCCCGTTCGTTTGCCGGCGATTCGTTAGATTTATTGGTCGTTAATGCGCTTTTTATATTTCGCAGTTGCCGGGAGAATAAAGGAGCGGTTTTGACTTACATTTAACTTCTGGGCTCGTCCTTGTTTTTTTAAGAACAGGTTGAGAAAGTTTGCTGTTTTGTTTTGAGGGCGGCTCGGGCGGGGCTGGCCGGCAGACGCCCGCGTCGGTCGCCGGCGTTTTCCGCCAGGATGAGCGCGGAGGTCAGCGCGGGCGGCGTCACCCTCAGCTGGGTTACCGTAACATTACAGCCGCCCCCCCGCTGCCTTTGAGGCCTGCCTCCCCCTTAGCGCGTCTTACAGCTTGGGGGGAGTGGGGGGGCTGAGCGACAAGGGATGGGAAAACCGCAGCACCTGGCAGCAGTGCTACCCCCCCGCCCGCCGTCCACCACCGCAGGGCCTTCCTCACTTCGGCTTCACGGCGCTGCACGCTCCTACCCCCCCGCCACAGGATGCTCTGGGCCCCCCGCCCCCGCTCGTCACGGGGCCCCCCGCCACAGGCTGCTCTGGGCCCCCCGCCCCCGCTCGTCA
>JAODKK010000019.1:13037455-13049478 GCA_026774405.1 Petrocephalus microphthalmus
CTGTGATATCCCATCCTGTCTGTACACCACCCCCGTGCCCTGTGATATCCCATCCTGTCTGTACACCAGCCCCGTGCCCTGTGATATCCCATCCTGCCTGTACAGCAGCCCTGTGCCCTGTGATATCCCATCCTGTCTGTGCCCCGGCCCTGCGCCCTGTGTTGCCTGGGATAGGATCCAGGCTCACTGAGACCCAGGCCTGTGGTTGGAAGGTGTATACGTCACTTGAGATGTGACATAAAGAATTCCTCTGTGTTCCTGCTCAGGATGCTGGTTCGGAAGATGGATTAACGGGTGGATGTTCCTTTCTGTGACATGACTTAGTAAGTGAATTGTTTCGAATGGGTCTGCTGGAGACAAACCGGACCTGTCATGTGTGGCCAGTACGAAATAGCATATGCCTTCGGTTCCGTAAATGGCCAGGGATGGGCCCATTTGCCACTGCATCTCGCAGGAGGCCTCAGCAAAATGGACAGAGATATAATACTTCGGTTTGTGAAATGGAGCACACTGAGGATGGAGTACACTGAGGATGGAGCACACTGAGGCATCGCAACCTGCCTCGCTAATAGAGGGGAGATTTCAAATCCCCAGCCTATAAATTGCTTAAAAGTGTGATTTATTGGGAATAATCCATCCGTGAAACTGGGAGGCGTGAACTCTGAAGGAACACGGGACCTTGCCCAGGTCATGCCGAGCGCCGGCATGGTGATGTCACCGAGGACGGCCATCCCGGAAAATAACGCAGCTCGGCGTCGAGTTTCCCTCGGGACCCCCGCGTTACGCACTATTCACAGGGGAGCCGGAACATTAACCTTCCCTCCCCTCATCTTTTGTTTATGGGGGCATTTTAAGCCTCGCGTCCTCCTGAGATTTGAACGCCTTAAAAAAAATCGATGCTGGCTGGTTCTTATGCAAAGTGACTCTTGCGTGAGTAAGAATTGAGCCGCGACCCGGTCAGGCATCATTTACTTTGTGATTAATAACGGGCAAAGTTTGAGAGTGTTTGGATGGTGCGGCGCTGCGGCAGAGAGCCTGGGGCCGGGCTAATTCTGGGAAGACGGGAAGAAGCGAGGCTGAGATTTGGGACACAAAACAGAGGAATGAGGGATGCTCACCTTCTGCAGGACGCCCACTTTAAGGACACTCCGTGTTTCGACTTCTTATCATGACCTCAGACCTGGCTTGGTTGTACAATAAAGGTCGAGGTGTTTTCTTAACCAAAAGAGGAACCAGAACAGAAACAAAAAAGTATGCTTTCTCAAAGACAATCTTTGATGGTGGCGTGAAGCTAATTTGCTTTGACACATCCACCCTCCTTCTGCGTCCACTTAGCCTATGTGGGATGGCGGGGGGTCCAGAGCCCATCCCGGAGACTATGGGCACAAGGCGGGGAATAGCCCAGGATGGGGCACCAACCCACCATAGGGCACACTCACACACCAGTCACACACACATGCACACTTATGGGCTATTTGGAAACTCCAATTAAGCATCAACATGTGTTTTTAACTGTGGGGGGGAAACAAGAGTACCCAGAGGAAACTGGGTGCATTGGCAATTTTCCTGGGAGGTCAGAGGTGCAATTGGTGCAAAAAGGTTAGTGGCACATGACGTGTGTGGCAGCCAGTCTGAGGTCCACAGTGCGTGACTGCAGTTAGAGCCCAAATCCACAAGAGTCTGGGAGAGCATTGCTGCCTCCCAGAGTGCCTGCAGAAACCAAGGGCTACCCAACAGGCCACAAGTCAGTCACACGGACAGAATAAAAAATGCTAGCTATCATCTCAGGTTTCCCCTTCAATTAAATTATTTGTTTTGTGAATTATTTGTAACTCAATGCAGGGTTACTTTATAGTGAAGTATTTAAGGGAAACGTAATACCCTCGAACAGTAACAAGATGTTCTGTTGAGTCAGATTATTATCTTTCACCCTGTTTCTGTCTGTGTCTTTTTGCATGTTCCTAAGCTATCATTGTAAACATATTCACTATGAGTTTTGCTTTTTCCCAATGGAGAAAGGAATACATAAAATAAAATAACCTGGAAAAAATGCCAGTGTCAGGACATCTGGCACTGGAATCACACGGTGTGAATAATTACACCAGCAGCTGACTGGCCAAGCAGCTTGCTGTCAGGTTGTGCTGTTTCGGTACTTGGAGCGGAGCTGTGGCAGTGCCGGCCAGCCCGTCCCTGCGCTCGGGCCCCAGAATAATCGCCTGCTACAGGCTAGCGGCTGCCCGCGGCTGCCCGCGCCCGCGCCCGTCGCCCGTCGCCAGTAATTAAGGAGCGGTGGCTTCTGCCACCTGCCCCGGTCTCCTCCGCATGGCACCGGCTATTTCATTTTGCTGACGTTGTTTAGCTAATCTGTTAATATAAATGTGGTCATTTATTAGTGACGCTCTCACCCCGAATCAGCAGAAACCAACAGAAATATACAAAGCACGCCTTTCTTCTCTCCTCCCATTGGATAGTGACATGCAGATGGCTGGGACGATGCCTCTGATTTGCC
Source organism: Petrocephalus microphthalmus (assembly GCA_026774405.1). Taxonomy (NCBI): domain Eukaryota; kingdom Metazoa; phylum Chordata; class Actinopteri; order Osteoglossiformes; family Mormyridae; genus Petrocephalus; species Petrocephalus microphthalmus. The sequence continues at coordinate 13,039,965 of JAODKK010000019.1, forward strand.
CACAGCTTGTACCTATGTCTGCTTCCCGAGACGGACGGCCTCATCCGCGGTGACACTCTGGGATCCTGTTTCTGGGGTGACGCTCCGTCATCCTGAGTGCTTCTCGAATTTTGTCGACCAACAGTTGACAGTGGGCAGGACGCTGCCTCAGAGCGGCCATCGCCGTGGCCTCCATGACCTGGCAGTGAGCCTACAGATACGTGGGCAGCTGGGGTTGAGGTCTCCAAGTCCTGCCTAAGATGGAGCATGTGGGTAAAAAGCCCAAGGAGATGTGGGAGAAATCCTCATCTGAGGCAGCCATTATAAGGCGAAACAAAGGGGGAACATATCCACAAAATGAGTGATCTACATTGGGAGCAGTGGTGCCTTTAAGACGGCATCCACTTTAAGGCAGGTTTAAACCTTGTAGTTCATTGCCACATACCCTTTGAGGTAGTTACTGGTCACCAGCCATGTTCTACTAGCACCCTTTAACTCAGCTGTGAGGAAACCATAGTAACTGCTGGCCTGGGGTGCGTTTCCCAAAAGCATAGTTGCTAACTACATTAGCAATTTACATAGTTAGAACCATGCAACTGAATGAGTCCAGCTATATTAGCTGCTAACAGGAGCTTTTGGGAAGCGCCCCCCTGCATGATGCCGATCGCCCCTGGTGGTACATCGTAGGGTTGTTGCATCACAAGAGCAGTAGATCCAAGCATTAATTACTAATTTAAGATTTTTGATAAATACATTTATAACAATCAAATAATTGACGTTGTCAATACAATCTAATATTAAAGGTTTGTACGTTAAATTAGAGTTCCACACCTCTTGTGTCATCTTCCTGGAACACAATGGGTCTTATTTTGAGTCTAAAACAGATCCGAAGAAGTTTGAGAAGATGCACTTCCTACCACTTCTGTGAAGAAAGAGGACCTGCAGTACATCAGTGGGGCCCAGAAGCTTCAGATTTCTTCTCTCACCTTCCCCTCATCACGGTTACCGAACTTCACCGAGGTTCCAGAACCTGGTCCTGGTCCCTGGGCCGTCACCACCGGGAACCTTTGTAGCTCCTGGCACTTTCATGTGTCGCTTTCACACCACACAACAGGAACTGGATCTTTATGCTTAATAAGCATGGGGGATACAAAAAGCTTGTAGGGTGAACTACACCGCCATGCCAAATCAATGAAGGATAAAAAAGTCCATTTATTAGTTATTTGTTAGTCATTGGGAGACTCCATTGGGGTCAAAACAGAGCTCAGTCTTTTGTTTATATTTTACTTATATGAGCGGTGACAGGTTTATGATGTTAATTAAATATGGCCAGCACATCGATCTTTTGTTTTTCACAGAATAAAAAAATTATGCAATGTTATCCAACTAATAAGCACTAGCAAGTTATATTAGACAGAAGTATATCAGTTATTGATTGGATTTTCCGATGCAGAAATGTGGAGTCGCAAGCAAATATTGATCCATGTATTAAATGTAATTGGGATACAACAATAATTCATCTGCTCAATTTCTGCTCAGCTACATTGCATCTGAAGAGGGAGATCCACTGTGGTGGGTAATACAGGAGCCAGGATTACATTTTTAACAATTAAAACTCAAATATTTCCTGAAAATGCTTCTTCAGTTAATTTGTGGTTAGGTCACACAAACCTTGCTATTCATCGGAAGTATGAGCCAGTGAAAAAAAAATCATCTCTCTCTCGCTCTCTCTGAGGGTCTTGCAGGAAGTAAATACAAAAGCCACAACAATAAGCAATAGCCTTATTTTCAAGTATTTAATAAACTGTTTATGCATTAGGATTACAAGGAAACCAGTACCAATTTTAAACATGCGGGTTTATAAAACTCTTCCTTTTTGTGAAAGCACTGTATGAAACACTAATTCTTTATTTAGATAAGCCAGCAGGGTATCCAAACATCCAACATTTACTCTTTGCACTGAAAATGTGACAAAGGTGGTTTTATCCTTCCTGATAAAGCCATATTTCCTGTCTCAACACGCCTGTGAAGAGCAAAAACAACCAGTCGCATGACGGAAGGTACTGGGGGAGACAGAAATAATGAGGTCTGACAGTATAAGTACAGCACAGAGCACTAACAGTCCTGGCCATTTGCAATACTCTATAAAATCCGTGTCACCGGTTTTCTCTAAAGTGTGACCTCCATCTGAAAACATCAGAGGTTTAATAGACATGTTACAAATACCCCAACATTTGATATATCTTCCATGTGCATGCCTCTCCCAATGACCCTAAGGCTGTGGTTACTCCTGCCCAGTGAGGGGTGGGATTCTACTGCCACCTTGTGCTAACTAAGTGCATCTGCAGTGCAATGGAGGTCTCTTACCAGAAACGTGTGTTTGGAAAACAATGTTCCACACCACCTGTAGGCTTCCGTAAACGAGTGCGCCTGAGCGACTAAACATTCCAATGCACCCGTTACACATGGCCAAAAAAGATGTTTAATCTTGAAAACACGTGAATTTCATACACCGACGGGATTACTGTTATGAACAAATATCAGCCAATGAATGGCTAGCAACAAAAGAAGAATAGCCAATGAGCTTTCCCCATGTGCCGGACACTTTAGCCAATCCCGTATTATCTTATTTGCAAGCCGAGAGTTGTTCTGTCGCCAAGACAACAGACCTAACGCGCCACCAACACACGAAACATTTCAGGCTAAGCTTATTTATGCCCAGGGTTGCTATTGGTTCGCGTGAAAGATCCCGGGTCAGCCTTTAACTGGGACCACACTTCGACATGGTAATAGCATTTTATTTCTTAACAGTCCTAAGTAGAAAACCAGTTCCGTCTTTTTAAAAGTTACTAGCTGCATGTTAGCATAGTTAGCATGGCTACTCCAGCATTTCTTGACTGCTGTCCTTAATGATGTAGCATCGACATGACCTTTGCTTATCCACTCTGCAAGCTTTAACCAGTCCTAGTCTTCGATAATTTCCTACCGAATCCTTTCCTTCTTTGTAGGTAAGCAGCTACTGAAATCTAACGATTAGGACTATTTTGTTAACAGCAGTGACATTATGAATTAATATTAATCAATGCATTTGACTGGTATCCCATACATGTTCTGACCTGACCCGTTGATTAACCCATCATCACCCAATTCCTTAAATAATCAGTCCCTTGATTCTTTTATTACTGCAGCATAAACCATAACAGATAAAGAACTTCACACTTTAAGAAATAAACGCTAATACTCTGCCTAATCATCATATACTCAATTCTAATAAACACGTCAGCCATGCTCGATTGTGATCTGGAGAGGGAGAAGCTTATCACACACGGCTCTGAGAGCCACGGGGTACAGAAAGGGGTCTGTAATGACTGCTCCGTGCGCCCCCTGCCAGCGGCGCCACGCCACGCACAGCCAGCAGCAGAGGCTGGTCGCGGAGTCCCGGCGGCAGGCGGAGCAGCGAGAGGACTGGCTGAAATGCCTGGAGCAGGACAGGCGGATGCAGGCTGGCTTTCTGGATGAGGAGAGGGTGGAGAGGAAGCGGCACGTGCGGAGGGCGCAGGACGAGGCGCAGGAGCGGCGGCTGGAGCACGGCCTCCTGATGGTGCGTGCCTCTGAATTTCGGGCTCTTCTGTAGTTAAGCTCCAGCCCTGCACCGTGGTTGAATGGATGGTTGGATGTTTCTTGGTGAACCTTCTCAACAAATGTTTTTTTTCTTTTTAGTCTGGTACTTTCACATTGGTGGCAGAAGCATTGTTATAGATCTGTGGATGGTCACGGCGCAGAGGGTTACGCCACGAAACCGGTAGACCAGAGTTGAAATAAAAAAGGAAAGCTTTCTGTAATTGGCTGAGCACTTCCAGAACGGGCGTGAGGAGAACGTCAGCTGTCCCCTTAGACTTGGGCATGTCTCGCTGTCGTGAATACGTCCATCTTCACTCACAGGCGGAGAATGAAAGGATCGTGCGGGAGAAGCAGCTTGAGCAGGAGGAGAGGATGGCCAGGGAGCTGGCCCGCATCAGCAATGAAAAGCTGAGGGACGAGAAGCTGAGGCAGCAGATCCGAGAGAGCAGGTATCACGCCACGCGGTACACTGTGCCCCACGCGGCCCTCCCCCTTAAAGAAACATATTTCCATAATTCGCATGTCTGATCGAACATTTCAATATATATTTAGCTTGTTTGATTTCTGTATTTTTAAAGCATTGAGCTCCGTGAGCTGGAACTGAAGCTGAAGGCTGCGTACCTGAACAAGGAACGAGCCGCGCAGATTGCGGAGAAGGAGGTCATGAGATGTGAAACCATGGTAATCACTCGCCAAGTACCGCTGAAACGTGCGAGTAGGAATAGGCTTGGAGTTGGAAAGTATTTAACAAAATTTTTGGTATGATCCGTAGAAAAGTAACATTTTCAGCTCAGTTGAAGCACACATTATAAGTCTCATCATGTACATTTTCCAGTTGTCAGGTTATTCTGAATATCCCACAAAGTCAAGGAACTATTTTTGTGCGGCAAAGTGACGTGGCCAATTCACCAGAAGTTACAGTCCCTGTGATGTTAAGTAGCGCCTCTGTGGAGGGTGATGCTCTCAGCTCTTGTGTGCCTCAGAGGGAGGAAACTGACTTGGCGCTTAGGATGAAGGAGGAGCAGGTGCAAGCGGCTGAGGAGGAGCAGAGGCTGGAGGAGAAGCGCTGCCAGGAGGTGGCACGCTACCAGCAGGAGCTGGAACGGCAGCTGGAGGAGAAGGAAGGCAAGAGGCAGGAGGCGTACCAGGAGTTCCTCAAGGAGAAACTCATGGTGGACCAGATAGTCCGCAAGATCTACGAGGAGGACCAAATGTAATTGCCTTGTTCGGGCCGGGTGCTTTGGTTGGGTGCGTCTGTACCATAGATGTGCTTTAAAAGTGACGGGTTTTCCTACAGGGAGCAGCAACTGAGGGTGGAGAAGATCGCAGCCACCCAGAGGTATGTGGAGGAGTTCAAGAGGCTGCAGGCCGAATGGAGACAGATGGAGAGGGAGAAGATGGAGGCCGAGAATCGGCGTATCCGGGAATACGCGGAACATCAGCAGCACAGGGAGGAAGACAGGATGGCCAAGGTCCGAGAGCGAGAGAAGGCAAAAGAGCACCTCCATCAGATGGTAAGGCGTTAGGGGTTGGGCTGGTGTTCTCCTGGGCAGGAGACCCCCATTTTGAGCCCGGCGTGCTGTGATTAGAGATCCTACGTGGAAGCGGCTGAGACGTGACCATAGATGGGCCCGTTTGTTCCAACAGCTCGCCAGGAGGATCGAAATGGAGACGCGGCAGCGGGAGGAGCTGGAGCAGGCCCGGGAGGAGCTCTACATGGAGGAGCAAGCGGCGGCCGCGCGGCAGGAGCAGATTGTGCGTGGCCGTCAGGGACACGTGTCGGGGCTGGCCTTCTCCGCACAGAGCCCTCGAGGGTCAGCTCCGGTGCCTTTTGACAGGACGAGATGGAGAGGAGGATCCGGCAGCGGCTGGAGCTGCAGGAGACCTGCCGGGAGCAGGTGGCCCTCAGGCAGCAGCGCAGGCGGGCCGAGCGCGAGGAGGAGGAGGCCTTCAGGCTGGCGATGATGGCCAAGTTTGCCGAGGATGACCGCCTTGAGCAGATGAGCGCCCAGAGGCGGCGTATGAAGCAGCTGGAGCACCGGCGGGCGGTGGAGGAGCTGCTGGCGGACAGGAGGAGGCGCTCTCGCGCCGAGGAGGTACCTCATCGACATGCCAGGCTTCCTGACAGAGGAGCGGGTCACGTGACCAGCCGCATTGATGTACTCCCAAGCGAGACGTTTAACATGCATTATCCAGCTGAAATATGAATAGAAACTAATCTAAGCCATATATGTGCCAAACAAGTCATTTAAATATAGATGCAAGCCAGGTGGAGGTTTTGTACTGATTCGCCACGGTTTTGTTTTCTCACCCGAGGAGCGTGAGGCGGAGGAGAGAGCCGCAGAAGGGGAGCGTGAAGCGGCACGTTTGAGGATCATTGAGGAGGAGAGGCAAAGGCTTCTCAAGCATCATGCTGCTAAATTGCTGGGCTACCTGCCAAAGGTAAAAAGGAAAAAAAATGCTAAAAACAGGTTGATTGTTTTTTTTAAATCTGCTGTTATCTGTGTATCTCTGTAATTATTTTGTTCTTAGGGAATTTTCAAGGAAGAAGACCTTAATCATTTCGATGAGGATTTTAAAAGAAATTTCCAGAAGCTGGAAACCAACACCTTTTCAGATGAAGACTGAGGAACCGAGTGACATTAGGGAGCTTTTCTGACAGACACTAGATGGCAGTGTGACTTAAATATTTGTGAAACATTGGAAGTTTCTCTATTAGCCACAGCTGAAGACTTTTTGATGAGTGCATTGCATCGTAAATGGAAAAGACCCCATTTGTGCCTATTTATTTGTCTCTTGTGATTGTAGAGGACCTCCTCAACAGTGAGTTAATGGAGAAATTATTCACTTTCTGCTAATTAATGCTTTGTTTTGCGAAAATGATTACCTGCCAGCAGTGTTGGGAGGGTTACTTTTAAAATGTATTACACTACAGAATACAAAACACATGCCCTAAAATGTAATTCGTAACCTATTCCGTTAGATTACTGAATGTGAGTAACGTATTCTGAATGCTTTGGATTACTTCAACGTTTTCTTACATTTTACAACGTTATGAATGTCGCAATCACACTATACTTACTTAAAAAGACAATTCTGTTATTTTCTTCTACTGAAGCAACTGGTTGAATGTATTAAAGTATCACGGCAGATACGTAAAAGTTGGTGAAACCCTGGTGATGGTTCCATTACACTTACAGATTCACCGGCCACATCTATTTAACATGTCCAGTTTATCATTCAGTGGAAGCACTACCATAAAGCACCATCGTAAAACCAATCTGCTAGCAATTTCAATAGCACGTCCCGAAAGTAAATTATAAAAATCCAAAATTCATAAATGTGCTTGTGCATAAAATTGCCGCGGCAAGAAATAGTTTCACGTTTTCTGCAGTCAGAAGACTGTCCTTGTCATGTGACAAGGATCCAATCAAAAATGCTTTTTGGGAACTGTTACAATTGAGTCAGGATTGCGGACAGCGTAGCAAGTAATCTTTGGGAAATGATGCTTTGGGCGCCTCGCCGGCGTGAATGACCGCCGCTTCAGTACAGTGTTTGAGGAAGGTGAGAGGGAGGGGGCCAGGGGTGGGATTCGAACCCACGGCGACCGGGGGAGACTGCGTGTGAAAGGCAGTTCTGGTTTTTCGCACTGACGCGGCTTGACGGCAGATCCCAGCCCGCTGCACCCTCCATTACAGCCTTTTCTTTCGTTAACCTGCCTGCTTGGTCTGTAGCGCTACTTCCCCGGCACCTCAGCCGGGGCCGGGGCCGGGGCCGGGACCCCCCCCCCCCCATGTGTGTTGAGTTTGCACATTTGTTAAGGTCATTGCTTGTCCGTTGCTGGCATCCCTTCTCCTTCTTCGCTGCTTGTTGTTGCTTTCGGGCTGCGTTTGCGTGCGACCCGAAGTCCCGAAGCTCAGCATCTCGGCTTTATTATGCCCGGATTACAAAGGAAGGCGCGCGTCAAACGGCGAGTCTTAATCAGCAAAAGCGGGTGGGCAGCGATCTGGTTGCACATCGTGAATTTGCAGTTAGCACTGTTTACAAAACGAAATGTCTGAACTAGCCATGTTGACTGTTAGAGTACTGGCGTGTTACCCTGTCCCGTATCGGACTGTGGCAGAAATAAAGTGGGCTTTCTGGATGCCAGAGATGGGTCAGTGCTGCTGTCATCAGCCGCTTCAGGATTCATTTTACTCAGGAAAGCTAATCGAATTAATGCGGCTGCATTGGAGTGTTTTTCTGAAGTGGGTTTCATCCACCCATCTTCTGTTACTGCTGGTGCTATTCAAGATTGTGAGGGGTCCAGAGCCTATGGGCACAAGGCAGGGAATACCCCAGGATGGTGCACCAACCCATCACAGGGCACACTGACACACCATTCAGTCACACCTATGGACAATTTGGTGACTATGATTAACCTCATCGTGTTTTTTGGACTGGGGTGGGAGCCAGAGGGCCGGGATGAAACCCCCTGACGACACAAGAAGAAAACACAAATTCTACACACTTGGCGCCTTGGAGGAGGAGAGGTGTGAGGCAACGCTGCTGACCACTGCACTGCTGGAGGATCCATCTCACCGTTCATTAGCAGCCTACTCTGGGCTAAGAGCTGGTCCTACATTCCCCTGGAGCACACTGCATCACCGAAACACGGAGTGAACAGAAGGGTTCTTATTTGGCAGAGGTACAGCACAGTTGGGTAACAGGGAGCCACTTTGACTGAAAAGAGGAGAATTGTCAGTTTAATGAGGCTGTGAAAGAAGAGAATACCAGTCTATATGTTTTGCCAAGTGTGTGGGACAAGTACAGTCAACATGAATACTTCTGGTCACCTGACCCTCCCAACACCCAATCATGGTTTCGGGTCCCCACACACATAGAAATAGGCTTATTCAGGTTGTTGTGAATGTATGTGGGTCCCTTTTAAATGTGGTTAATGTCCCTGTACCTGGCTGTATCTCCAATGAATACATTTACAATAATGACACGTATTAGATTTTGAGATAGTGAATAGCAGATGTGTCAGCTGATTGTCAGAATCATGCCCTTTTGGTGGGTTGACACCAAAAAAAATAACACTGGTTTCACTGGTTTGCCTGGCAGCCAGTCAAACGTGTTCTTTGATGGAATCTCAAAGCGTGGATTTTTAAATTATATAAAAAAAACCTTTTGTTCATATTATAATTAATAGCCAGATAAAGTAAACAAGCCTTCACTTCCTCATTGATAAGTCTCAGTGCACTCCACTTAAGGCTTAGTCTGTTTAAGAAAACCATCACTGGAAGCATTGGCCAGCTTAGCTGGACCACAAAGAAGGACTTTGTCAGGCAGGATGTTGATGTATATCTCATCTCTTCAGCTAATGGGTGCATTCTGCTTGCAAATGGAATTCACAACAGGAAGCCGCTCACTATGCAAAGCTAATCTGGAGGCCGGCTTTGTTTCTGAGGCGACAGGCGAGAGAAACTGAGGCTGGCTGGCAGTGCTGGTGGTCTACCGACATTTTAACTGAAAAAAATCAAAACTAAAATGGGTCTGACTGAAAATCTATATACACATATTTATGATATATTGACTGACAATGTAAAATAACATCCTCCAACTACTTATCCTGGTGAGGGTCATGGGGGGGTTACAGGTAATGGGGGGTACATACAAATATTATGGGTATTTTAGAAAGACCCTTTTACTTAACTGCATGTATTGGACTGTGGGAGGATACCAGGGCACCCATGTGACTTTGGGGGGGGGGATTGTCATTGGCAGGCAGGTGGTGTAGTGGTGAGGGACCCAACCGCGTAATTAAATGATTGCCGGTTTGAGTTCCCGACCCTCAAGTACCGCTGAGGTACCCTGAGCAAGGTACCGTCCCCAAGCACTGCTCCCCGGGCGCTCACGTAGCTGCCCCCTG
>JAODKK010000019.1:13052430-13065678 GCA_026774405.1 Petrocephalus microphthalmus
CCCCAAACACACACAGGGATGTCAGGAGGACCACTTCCTCTGTAAGGTTAGGGTTTGGGTTAGGGTTAGGGTTTGAGTGGAGCGTCACGTGGCTGCACGCTGTGACATGTCCTCTCCCTCAGCGAGCTCGGCCCTCTGCTTCTGGAAGCCGCAGCTTTTCCCCCCGATTTTCTCTGTTAGCTTTGACTGTCGGCTGCTTGCTGAAGCCTTCATGCTAAAACCAGCGTTTAGGTGTCACTGGTTGCAGCATCTGGTCCCACCTGGGGTGCGCCCCAGCCCTGTGTTCTGTGCTGCCTGGGATAGGCTCCACCCCCCCCACGACCCTGACCGGCATAAGCGGCCAGATGATGGATGGATGGTTGCCGTAAGAGTACTCATGATTCTCTTTTATTCTAATAATGAATTAGAATCAGACAGTTTTATGCTGCTAAGCCCTGGCCAATGGCCTTCCTGCAGAGGCCACCAAGTGGGGCCCTCTGGCTTTTGTGTAACAGCCTCGGCTTTGTGTCGGGAATCTTCTCTCGTTTTTCGCTGGTGTTCCTGTCTGACCAATGAGAAAGCGTACATCTAACGCTAGAGCTTGTTTGTTAACTAGACCTTGTGCAGGATTTCTGTCTGCAGTTTTGTCCTCGTGGATCTCTGGAAACTCCCCCATTCCCACATCATATCAGAATCTTTCACTCATCGATGTAAAGATCCTCACTGAGATGACCAGTTACCAGACTCCGCAGATCAGTCGCTAGGAAACGAGATAACGGAACAGCTGCTTGGTCAGAATTCTGACATTTCTTAAAGAAATTCATTTGGAGGAGGTGTTCAGAGAGCGGGGCTGTCACTGAATCAGAGAAGTACGCAGTGCGCTGTGTGCAGTGCGCTGTGCGCTGTGTGGGGGTCAGGGGTCGGGAAGCCCCCATAAACGCGCACTGGTGGGTGTGGGATTAGAATTCATTCCTCCTTCATTTGGTGTTAGAGGTGGAATATGGATGCCCTTCTCCTGTTATTAGTTAGCGGTGTCGTTGTCCACATTGACTGCCTGTGATTACAGATCAGGGTGTGAATTCGTCTTGCTCTGAAGGTCCTTTGAGATCCCCTGCAGATTAAAAACACTAATAAAATTTATAATGTCTTGTGCTTAAGAAAATTGCATTTTGTCTTTACAGCAAGATGTTGAGAAGTTTACAGACATTGAAAAACTCTACCTCTACCTTAAGTTGCCTTCTGGTCCCAGCAATGGCAGTGACAAGTGGTAAATATCCCATAATGCCCTGCTCCCCACCTCCCGCCCTCTCTGTCTCACTCATCTCCCTCCAGTGTGATGTTGTTGAAACGCCCTCGATTTGTCGCGGTATTCAGCTCGCCGCTCATCTCGCCCTCATCTTCCCACAGCGAGCCGAGCTCTCTGTCGTCCAGCCGCACGCAGCAGACGCACGCCTTCAGCTGGATCCAGAACCACTTAGAGGAGCATGCGGACACCTCCCTGCCAAAGCAGGAAGTCTACGACGAGTACAAGTGAGGAGGGGCGGGGACCCGGCCTTTTGCTCTGCCTCGCGGTGACTCCCGGTGCCGCCCGCTAATGACACAGCGCGGGCACGGGATCTGCCGTTAGGAACCCTCCGGGCTGAAATGCCAAAGCGTGACCCAGTGCCAAAGCTGCGCGTGTTTTGCTGTCCCCTCTTGCAGAAGCTACTGTGACAATCTCGGCTACCACCCTCTCAGCGCCGCCGACTTCGGGAAGATCATGAAAAACGTCTTTCCGAATATGAAGGCGCGACGGCTCGGCATGAGAGGCAAATCCAAATATCCTTCATCCCGATCTCTGGTTCGCGGTCAGCGGGGGGGCTCATGACATGATGGCCTGGCTCTCAGTCATGCTGCTTGCCGAAATCTCAGTTTCAGATGTGACTAATACACACGTCATGGAGACTCTTCTAGCGGTTGAGAAAGAAAGAGACTGACTGGTCAGACGAGACGGCAAGGCTGGCGTGCGTGTGAATCAGGCTCCTCCCCCAGGCTCCGTCTCCTGGGCTTTTGTTTGGCGGCATGGCGGCTACAGACCTGACTGACTTGCATGTGCTGCTTGCTTGCAACCATTTAGAGCCCCCACTCCTGACCCGTCGATTTGGAGACATGAAAATAGAATAGAATAGAATAGAATAGAATAGAATAGAATAGAATAGAATAGAAAAAGGATAATTATTCACGGGTGCGCAAATAATGTGAACACATTCCGCCCGTCCGCATACTGGGGGAGCAGGGCGCAGGCCTCCCACCGTCTGGAGAAACCGTGCAAAACGTTTTGTTCTTTGTGCTCGGCCTTTGTTAACACAGTAAAATCAGAGCATCAGCTTGAGTATATAGAGGTTACCTCCTCTGTCATGGCTCACAAGCCTGTTAACAGTGTCCTATTGTGACATATTTGGGCCTGGCAAGCGACATGCTGCCGTTTAGGATGGGATTACTCTCACCCAGTTCTGAATCCATTGGCACAGTCAGTGGCACACTCTATGCCCAGCTGGCGTGACGTGTGCGGCCCGGTGTGTCCACCGAGGGTTTGTGCCTGAACCAGCCACTTCTCTGAATGTGCTCTCATGTTCCTCTGTGGTCTCGCTGCTGGGATCTCGCTGCCACGGAAACTGTGCAGTGATGGTTTCTTCAGCCGTGTTGTGTGACCCTCAGATCTGTGGGACATTTAGAGCTCCAAGGCTGCCTAGGCCTGGGATTCTGGTGGCTGGTGCCTCCCTCATCCAGGCTTCTCTTTTTGCTAACTGACCTATGTGACAGGCAGAGCTTATTGTGGCCCCCATAAACCAGCGGGGCAGCCCTGTCCCAAAGGTCAAAGGTCATATACAGTTGGTGTTCTCTGACATGGCACCATGCTGAAGTTTTCTTTTAATCAGTTTTTTTTCTGAGGTGAAATTTGACCGGGTTTGACCAGTACAAGTTCTTTGGCTATGCTTTGAAATTGTGCCGTGTTTCAGAATTTTAGCACAGTGTGTGGGCCCTTAACTACAGCTTACATACTGCTATAGTGGACTTAGGAAAAAAGCCTTAATCCGTATGCCGTCTCTCCCCAACCTGGATGTGCATAAAACAAGCGACGGGGTAAGTTTTCTGGCTTCTGGCCCCGCTAATGAAAACTGTGCTACTCTGTGCGTACCTGGGAGCAAATTCCACCCTTCAGGATTGGCCTGTGTTACTTAGCAATAGAATGTCTGTGCCTGACTCAAGTAAAGCTGCTCTTGGAAAATTAAATCTATGCCCAGGCTTTCAACTGCCTTGTAATGGTCAGATGTCCCACTCAGCTCCTCTTCTATACCGCCGTTTGCAGCCCAGAATCTCTGTTCTGTGTTAGAACTTCAGATCAGCATTGGTTAGAAAGCAGAACAGCTTCTATTTGAAGTGTTTGTCATGTTGGGGGAAGGGTGTCAACACTCTCATTGGCTGGTGGAGGCAACGCTGGCATCCTGATTGGTTGTTTTTGTCAGTGTGAGGCGCTGGAGCCCTCGGGGGCACCCTCCGGTGCTGAGGACGAGGTGCGCCTGGCGGCTTGTGGCCTAGTGTGTGAGTGGGCCCAGAAGGTCTTGAACCAGTCGTTTGACTGTGTGGAGGACCTGGCCCACTACCTTCTCAACAGCCAGTACATCGGCACCAAGTCCATGGCGGCTCTCACGTCCACAGGTACGGGTCGGGGTCTTCCCAGGTGGGGGCTGGGGCCTCAGAGAAAAGCCGGGGGCTGGCTTGTAAGGGCAGTCTAGGTAGCCTTGTATGAATGAGTAGTTACATTTATATAGTGCTTTTTAAGACACCCAAATCACTTTACAGAATCAATGTGGGGAGCCACTTCAACCAGCACCACTGTGATGCGATGGCAGCCATTCTGCACCAATCACACACCACGCTAAGGTGGCGAAGGGGCAGGAGAGAACTCACCAATAAGACAAAGGGGATGATTAGAAGGCCGGATTTGATAGGGCCACAGTGGGCATTTTAGTCACCACCTCAAAGTGCCTCTTTCGAAAGGTGCCCAGCGACCCTTTATGACCTCAGAGAGTCAGAACCTCAACCTTACAACCATTTTTACAGCACAGTGTCCCTGTCACTGCGCTGGGGCATTGGGATCCGCAAAGACCACAGGGTGGGTTGACCTGTAGGCCACACCGACAGCTCTTCCAGCAGCAACCCAGTTTTCCAAGTTGGTTTCTCCTCTAAATACTGGCCAGGCCCAAACCTGCTTAGCTTCAGATAGATTACCTGGTTTGACCTGCAGATGGCTGCTGACGGACAGTGGATTCCAGGATAGGGTTTGGTGCTTCACTGCAGTCGTCAGTGAAGAACAAGTCCAGTGAGAGTCTCCCCAAGTTCTCTCCTCTGGAGGTGTCACAGGTGGTCTCTCACCTGGTGCCATTAGTTGTGAAAGGAAATTGGCTGCACAGTGGAACTAAATGTCCCCATTAAAACGTTTTTCATTCTCCTTCTCCCTCTTTTCTGGTGTATGTACTTCCCAAGCACATTTTCTTCTGGCTGAGTAAATGTTATTGTTTTTCATACTGGAATTAAATTCTGTATCTTCCCCTAACCTGCGCCCCCAGGTGGGATGAAGACGCCAGCACAGCCCTCCGCCTTCCTGTCAGTGGATGACAGCAGGTCCTTCCAGGCCCAGGCGAAGACCCTGCCCTCCCCCACCGTCGACGCCAAGCAGCAGCTGCAGCGTAAGATCCAGAAGAAGCAGCAGGAGCAGAAGCTGACCTCGCCTCTGCCGGAGGAGGCGCCGTCCCAGGCCACGTCCCAGGCTTGGAGGCCGGAGGCTGGCACACCCTGCACTGGGCCCAGCATTCCCTGCGGAAGCCCCGCGCTGCTCTCCCCCCAGCCGACCATCGGCATCGTTGTGGCTGCAGTTCCCAGCCCCATAACGGTAGGTGGCACGGTCCGTCATGGCGAGCGACGTGCGGCAGCCCACGGACACACCTATGAACGCTCGCCGCTAGGACCGGCAACGTCTCTTTGCCCTCATTTTACTACCAGCCGCGACGCACTTTGGTGTAACGCACCTCCTGTTTTCGATAATGGGACATTATATGCATTAGCATATATCCTCATAGCTGAAACGGAATGGTTGAGGGTGTTCGACTCACTGCTGCTAACGCTAATGGCAGCACAAACGATTGGGCTGCGTATGGCGGAGTACGTCTTGCTTGGCGGGTAAATAACAGAGAACGGTGTGCAGTAACGTGGGACACATTGGCTCTAGTGCTTAACACTCATTCACACGTACATATATGTCCAATATGCCTGGGCATATCGTTGTTGTTGGTTTCTCCTCGCGGCCTATCTAAATGCCCATGGCTTTTTCACTTCCTTCCTCTGTAGGTACCAAGGTGCAGACAGCTGACCTCTCCCAGCCCCCTGGGCGCAGCAGAGAACAAAGTTCTGCCCGTGAACTTTCAGATGGTTTCCCAGCCCTTCCAGCCAGCGAAGCAGACCTCCAAGGCGCCGCCGAGCTTTTCGGCGAGCCCCGTGTGTGAGCGGGTCGCGAGCCGCCCCCGCTATCCCCAGATCCTCCCCAGGCCTTCTCCCACCAGCGCCCTGACGCTGCGCTCGCCCCAGACTCTGCTCATCACCAACAGTCCCATCAAAACTGTGGTGCCCGCATCCCACGTGGCCCCCATCAATGTGGTGAAGATGACGGCCATATCCCTGCCGGCCAGCAGCACCGCCGGCACCGCGACCCTGCGGCCCGTTTTGACGGCTGTGGGCGGCAGCGGGCTGACGGAAGAGCGGCGGCCCCCGCAGGTCCACGGCGGCAGCCAGCCGAGCCCCCTGCAGTCCCCCGTGCCGCCGACGTCTGGATGCATGACCACCAGCACCTTCAATGTCAAGATGGAGCTGGAAGCCATAACTCATGATAACCGGGCCCCTATTGCCGGACAGTCGAGCGCAACTCAGGAAGCAGCCGGTGATGCGAAGGGCGCGAAAGGTGCGAAGCCGAGGGCTGCCAGTGAACCCACATCCCACAGTAAGGGATCTCTGGGGCCAGATGGGACAGCCAAAAACAAATGCGGTGAGCCGTTCCATCTCAGTGCCAACGCTGTGACAGCTCCTGCTGGCAGCAGTAACCACAACAGCAGAGGTGAAAGCGCTCTATATGTAACGATCCCAAGCCAGAGCGCCTGCATCGCTCTGTCGCCCCGCCCCAACACCACTGCCACAGCGCTCAAGGAGGCCTCCTTAGGGTCCAGGAGTCCGAGGAAGCGCCCCGCTGCCAGTTTGGACTCAACGCCAACAAAAGTGTTCATTACCCAGCAGCCTGCGGGCGGTGCTGAGATCCCCAGTGCCACGCCAAGGAGGGTCCCTCGGTCGGAGACCCCTGCCAGGCCTGAAAGTGCGCCGGCGGCGAGCACCTGCAAAGTGACGGTGAAGCTGAACTCCACCGTGCCGACCCGAATTCTGGCTCGCTCCGATTCGCCCTTCGAGAATCCCAGCAGCTTCCAGGGCGGCCCGCAGCTGAAAGGCGAGGGGCTGCCGTCAAAGCGCGAGGGCGGTGGCCTCACCTCCCGAGCTGCTGCCACCTCCGCCAGCCAAGCACTGTTAGAAGAAAGTGCCGGTAGCCTGTCGGCCACACGCGCCAGCTTGGCCTTGCCGGACGCCTCCGTCATGGATGAGCTGGAGGACCCCGTTTGGGAAGAAGGGCAGCTGGGTAGTCTTCACCAGCAGGCGTGTGTGCATCAGATGCTGGAGCGTAAGTCGGTGACCACGCCAGTGATGGACCAGCTGCCTTCAGAGCCCCAGGCCCCTCCCACAAATGAGCTCACACTCCACTCGGTAGTCGAATGTACTGGGAGCCAGCCCAGTGTAGATTACTTTCCATTCAATGATGATGACATGACCCAGGACAGCATTGTGGAAGAGCTGGTGCAGATGGAGGAGCAGATGAAGCTGAACAGCCTGCAGTCCTACGGCAGCTGTGTTGACGTATCTCTGCAGAGCCAATCAGTAGGGCATGGTACTGCCCTGCCCGGTCATCAGATGGACACTCCTTTCTACCACTCTCTCCATAGCAGCACCACTCCCACGCTCACACCCACACCGACGCCTACGTCGGAGATGATGGCAGTGGGGCTTAGCTTGACTCGAGAGAGCCCTTGCTCTCGGCTGGCAGCCTCCACCCCTGTGGATGGGGCTCTGGGCAGTAATCGGCACACCCCGGTCAGCACCCCGCACTCTAACTGCAGTACTAGTGTCCCCCCAAGTCCAGTGGATTCCTGTCGGAACCCCTTCGCCTTCACGCCCATTAACTCCAGCATCACGAGCTACCATAATGCCAGTATTGTTTCAAGTAGTCCACTCAAGCCAATGCAGAGGCCCACGGCTACTCACCCCGACAAGGCCAAGCTGGACTGGATGAACAACGGGTATAACAGTGATGGAGGTACCTCAGCCATCTCCAGCAATGGCATCAGCATCCTGCCAAACTACCAGAACTTGGTGGAGGACCAGTTCCGTAAACCGCACGCCTTTGCCATCCCTGGGCAGTCCCACCAGTCACAGGCTAGGCACGATGCCAGCTTTGGCCGTCTGACACCCGCTTCCCCGGTCCAGCAACACGCCTCCGTCGTTCCAAGCCAAGGCAAGGAGGAAGGCTTTGCCGTTCCTGCCCCTCTGGACAACAAAGCCGTCGCCTCGTCGGCCGGCGGTACCTTCCGCTGTCGGAGTGTGAGCCCAGCCGTACGGCAGCGGACTCTCAGTGGCAGCAACGTCTACTCCAGCATTTCCGGCTCCACGCTCTCCCCCTTCAACTCACCTGTCACCCCCGAGGTGCTCAACATCTTTGCCAACAGCTGTCCAGACATGGACGGCAGTAACATGGCCCAGAGGAGCCAGTCGGTCCCACTTAATGTGATGATGCAGACTGAGATGTTGCCAATGCAGACCACTAACAACAGCACGAAGATCACAAGCGTGCTGCTGAGCAAGATGGATCCCGACGGCGACGACGCCGTCCGAGGTTTGGGCGTCAACAACATGCCTTCCAACTATACGGCCCGCATGAACCTCACCCAGATCCTGGAGACCACCAGCACTTTCCCAGGTGGCGCCGGCCGTCAGACTCTCCTCAACGCGAACGTCAGCCGCAATCCCAGCCAGTTCCAGAAGCCTAGTTACCTCACGAAGAACACCAGGAACGAACAGATGAGCTTATCCCCCAGGGAAACCCCGGCACTGCCGAGTCCCGGGGAGCAGCTGGCCCAGCGGGAGCTGGCCGAGCATCTGAGAAAGGAGCAGGCCCTGCTCGAGGCCACGTGTGAAAGCCAGCAGCCTTTGGACTTTGACAGCACTGTCAAGGACCTTCTAGGGGATGATGCATTGAACCCTGGCTCCCAGCTTGTGGGGCAGATGGTCTCTGAACTCAGTTCTGTGGAGTCCGATTTCTCTAGTGATATGAGATTGACCTCTGAACTCTCCAGTAGCATCAGTGACCTGGACGCCAACCTGCTCTTTGACCCCGGTCAGCAGCAGGGACAGTATGAAGATTCTACACTGGAGGACCTGAAGAATGATCCCCTGTTTCAGCAGATCTGCACGGAGAACTCTGTCAGCTTCGACTGGCTGGAGAGCAAAGACCAGCACACAGTGGAAATGTTGGGCTAACGCTTGGTTTATTTTTGGGTCTTTTTTTTTGTTTGTCTTTCCTGTTCTTTGGTAACGGCGATACTGCAGGCTGCAGTGACACTCTACACACCAGTGAGACGCGACAGCCAGATCTCAGATTGCTGCCCTGGTCAGTGAATGACTCTGCTGTCCTGGTTAAGTGCCGCTGCTTTCTCTCATTGTCCGTCACGCGTCCCCAGAACCAGAAGGGGCCCTTTCACCATAAGCAGAAGTGGAGTTTATCACAGAGATCAGACGGCTTTCTTGCACAGTTTCCCGCTCCCTTTACCTTCTTGTTTCTTTCTGTTATTTCCGCCTTGGAAGGAATCATATGTCTCTGCAGTATTTTAAACAGATCATCACGCCGTTCCAGACTGTCGCCCGGCCGTCCGGCGCGTCGGGTGGCCGCAGAAGCGTCAGACGTACAACTAATTCCTGCATGTGAACAGTGGCGGCAGTTAAACTGAAACTGCGTATAGGGGAAACGGAATCTGTTTTCACGCGTTTTAAAACCATAGCTTCTCGCGTCACGTCAGTCTCTCGGCTGAAAGGCAGCCATCTGAATTGTAGGGAGGCACTTCCTCGCTACGGCTCTCACATCCGTGCAGAAGGGAAAAACACGTGGGCGTTGGAAGGGAGGAACATACCAAAATAAGTGACAATATTGTCTATTGGCTTAGTCTTCTGGGTAGTGTGTTGTAACAGTACTGTGTTTTCAAAAGGGAAGAGCTTGCGTTCTCCTTCAGAACATTTGGGAATCTGCTGCGAGGCCCCATAGGTGATAGATGCTTTCCACGGAGCTGTGACTGCAGACTCTGCAGACCTAAAGGTCGAGGGTCACATGCGGTGTTGGGTTTGCAAGCTGAAACCTCCACAAGTCTCAGTGAAATACTGCGGCTGTAGGGCAGAAAAGTCTGTGGCGAGATGCAGGCTGCTTGCTTCACGCGTTAACCGAAGGGTTAACTGGAGAATGAATTTCTGTGACTTCACACGCCGGCACATCTGGTGTGAGTGTTATAGTTTGGTGTTTTTTTATTAGTATTTTTTTTTTTTATAAAAACACAAATGCTAAACGCACCATTTGGAGAATCTGTCTTTAGCAGCCCCACTTTTAAACGACTGTTTGGGTTTTTGTACAATAGAAAACAAATATTCGATGTTGCGTGTTGCACCAGTGGCTTTATGGAGGCCAAAGCACATTACTGTCTATGACGGAGGTATTTGGGGGTAAGCAATGTAAAGTGTCCCGTCCTTCCTGGGTGGACAGCTTTGTATCTATGCAGGTCTGTGTGACAGTCCCCACAACTGCCAGATGATGGGTTTATGGCTCTTGATTGTTTAACTACAAGTAACTACTAGTTACCGCATATTCCGCTGATCTAGGTTATTACAGAATGGTCTATAAGAATTAAACTCCAGTTATATGTAGAAATTATTACAAGGTTATGAAAGATACGCAAAGGTATAAAATACTGAATATGTACATCTAGAGTACATGGGCGTGAAAGGCAGTAGGTTTTAAGGAAACCTTGGGGTTTGCATAAATGTTTCATGTTCAGGGGACAGACAGCTGCAGTGAAGTGGTAGTTAAGCTGAAGTTTTATTTTTGCTTCCTTTTCATTCACTGCATTAAAAAAAACGAAGCTAATGGGACAAAAATGAAACATTTCAGATAAAAGTGGCGTTTGCCATAGCCCCACCAAAGGCACCCTCGCATTCTCTCGCCACTGGCTGCACAGATGTCTGTCTCATGCATGGACAACACCGTGTAGAGCGGGCAGTTTTGTTGCAAAGAGTGGAAGCTTACACTTTGAGATTCCAGTTATTCTGGCCAAACCTGGGGCTTGGGGGGGGGTCTGTGAGATGGTTCTAGGTATTCCTAGCACACTGCTGGGTTGGCACAGGACAGGCGGTGTCTCACTGGCATTTTAGTAGAATCAGCCTTACGTTGTTACCAAAGAAAAACTGTTCAAGTCAGCATGACAGAATGAAATTTTCTTACTCGCACTGACTGCCCCTCCGAAATACACGCTTATGATTCACGCGTTTCTAAACCTCTGATAGACACGTTTGTGGTAGAGACTTCACTGTTTTACAGGAAGGGGAGGCATGGATGGTGTGGCTTCGTGGCGCTGAAATAGATAGGCGTGGTACCTCCTCTGAAGCACTAGGAACCGGGTTATCGTAGGTAAGCTAAGAGGCCACAGTACTGCTATGGTTTCTGAAAGCTCATGTAGCGAGGTGGACTTGGCGCAGGTTTTGTTGACTTGCTTTAAATCGTGCTATTCCTCGTTGAAGCTTTTTTTTTTGTAAATATCACTGATTTGCATTAGAAAATCCAGTGTAACGAGACACTGCGTTGTTATGAAGACTTCTGCCTTCAGAATCATCTGCGCACCTTCCAAAAATACTGTGCCGAGCGAGCTGGACGACCTGCTTCTGACCCTTTTTTTGTATCTGTCTTGGGAAATGTCCTTTATTCCCCCCAAATTCTGTAAAAATAAGCCTCCTGTGCCAATATCAGGGCTGTGCTCTGAGTGACAGCAGTAGCCTGGCAGTTGTGGAGAGAAGAGGCTCCAGAGCACGTTGGCGGGTGCGTCTGTCACCTGGGACGAGGCGGCAGACGCTGGGAGTTCAGGTCAGATCTAATCGACCTTTCACAGGCTCACATATTTGCACTAAACTTTTTAATGAACCAGGGGTTTGGCATCATTTTTAAGACAAATGCAACAATTGAAGACCACAGAAAAAGTATTTTTTATAACAAGCTTAAAAAATTTAAAAATGACGTTTATATGTCTTGTGTAGCAATGTGCTTTGATCTCAGTGAGATAAGTACTCCACTTGTTCTCATACATGAGAATATAAACTCGATTAAACGTTTTTACAAATAAGGTATTAGACATTTCCTTAACTGTGTTGATAAATAATTACTGTGTGCATGTGTGTCCTTGTAACCACTTCCTTTGGCTGTAACGAGCAGTGGTTCTGTCAACCATAAAGGTATAGCTAACTCAAAAAAGTCTGGTCTTTGATGTTTACTAATATCAGTTCTTGTTCTGTTAATGCCTGTTGGCTTTTTAGTGTTTTAAAGAAAAGGGTGTCTTTGTGGCAAAGTTCAAGGTATTTTTTCCTGGAGAAACAGTTCAATGTGCACTGATGTCTGGACTATGAAGAAAATACTCCTTGTGCTACTCCGATGCTGTACGACTCAGTGACCCAGTAGAACCGTCTCACAGTACCTTCTTCCATTTTGACTGGTAGAACCTCACACCATGTTGTCAGTGCTGGCGCACAGCGGACCGCACGGTCTGCTCATTTTAAAATGGCATTTCTGCAGTTTCTCATTTATTTCCTCTTTTTTTTTTTTTTAATTCAAAGTGCTCACCGATGTTGAGATTTCTAAAAGTGGTTTCAAAAACCAATAAATTTTTTTAAATACTTGATCGATCGCAGGGTGTTTCTGTGTGTGACCAGCTTCGCCTGCCCCTGACTTTCCACTTTCCATCTAGCGTCTGGCCTGTATTATGGTTTCCATAGTAACAAACCCCATGTGAGATGGGTATCATGACGGGGCAGCCCTCCCCTCACCCCCCCCCCCCCCCATCCATCCATGGGCCTCTGCATACTGTGTGTGTACACTGACATCCATCCCATGTGGACATGTCCTGCTTGGTGGTCAGGATGCTTCATGTGCCATTTTATATACAAAGCTATACGGTACCATACATTTGCCATGAAATGTGAATGTATACTTCAATTATGCAAATTATGTTTAATTTAACTTTCTGTTTATTGACTTTCTATTATTTATTGTATGCATTGCCTAGACTGTTAAAAATGTATTTTGTTAGATGCCCCCCATATGTCTGCACGGGGGTTCTTTGAAAATGTTTTCTTAGCCTTCTTCCAGTTAAATTTTCATTTTTATAACCTTTCACATATCTGCTCCATGAAAAAGCATTTTTTGAGACTTAAAGTTAACTAAACAGTTGCTGGATTTCAATAGAAAGGGATTGATGGCTTAAGCTATCTGATCTGAGCTAACATGCAGCCAAATTTCAGCCACTGTCCTGTGATGCCGTTTTGGGCAGTTTTCATTTTTAAGGACGAATATCTTGTCTAACTTCAACCCTAAATGAGGGAAATGCAGCAGTGACATCTGTTGGCTGTTGTAGGAATGACAGGCTAGACGACTCAAATAATCCCAATGGAAATACGGACAGGAAAAGTCTTAGAGGAGCTGATAACCACATTATTCCAAAGCGATTTTATTTTATTTGAGGGCGGGGTAGATATTATTCTTTGCTTTTTTGATCCCCTGTTTAAAAATGAGGAGCGAGAGAAAAAAACGGGAGGAACCGCCTCTGGGCTGTATTAGGTGACATTACAGTTATTTACACAAGTATTATTTACTTAAAAATAACTACTTTTATTGTGAAGCAGATGCGAGCTATAGCTAGTTAGTGATGGGAATTCCGGCTCTTTCAGGAGAAGCGGCTTCTTACGGCTCGGCTCGCTACATTTTTTGTTGCTTAAATTAATTTATTACCAAAAATAATGTAAGATGAATTACTAATGTACAAAACAAAAACACAAAAC
>JAODKK010000019.1:13378354-13394650 GCA_026774405.1 Petrocephalus microphthalmus
CAGCAGCTCTGCAGACACACTCGGCACACACGTAACTAACCGGCAGCTCTGCAGACACACTCGGCACACACGTAACTAACCGGCAGCTCTGCAGACACACTCGGCACACACGTAACTAACCAGCAGCTCTGCAGACACACTCGGCACACATGTAACTAACCAGCAGCTCTGCAGACACACTCGGCACACACGCACGACTCTCACGCCGTGCACTTCCGCGAGAAAAGGAGGGACATCAGGGGAAGGTCGTCCTGATAGATCCCCTGATGGATGAAGCACCTTCTCTCCTCACCGTCACACTCTTCGCGGGAGAAGCTCCTACTGAACCAACGCCGCTGTCTCTTTAAAAGACAATTTACACACACAGTGTGGGCAGTCGATCCAGCTTTCTGATTGGTCAGTTTATATTATTTATTTTGCCGCGCTAGCCAGTCTGGTAAACTCCCAATTAAATCCAAGTATTTGGAGTGCCGGAATGCACCAGGTTTTCTTTCCTACCTGGTCTCCGATGAACCGCACCTGATCTCAGGCAGATAGTAACTCGTCAGGCGGGATAGAAAACCTGCAGGATGCCGGCACTCCAGGATCAGGGCTGCTGACCCCAGTGCAGAAGGCGGCTTATATCCAGCTATCAGCACGAGGGCAGAAGACTGTGTTATTGTCAGTGAGCTGCATCATAGCGGCCCAGGAATCCTGCCCGTAACCCTCGGGCCAGACAGCCGCACTGCTCTCTATAAGGACACCTGTAAGGAGACAGACCATTTATCATTTGGGAAGCGTGTTTTAATAGCGAGAAACAGTCTGGTGGGGATGGCAGGTAGGAAGGCTCTTATGGGAGGCCTAGGTCCCCCCCCGCCCTCAGGGCATGCCTTCTGTGCCGTTGACTCCCTGGAACATCTCTGTCCAGCGTTCCTTAGACACTTGGCTATTCACGGAGAGACACTCGCTTATGGACTTGATGCGTCGATTGGTTCCTCCTGGATAGCCTTGCTCCGGGCGAGCAGACCCCCACAGTGGGTATGTCTACATCTCCCAGGACCTATGAATTATCCAGATGGCTGAACAAAACACATTTTGATCTCATGTACCTTTTAAAAAGTATGTGTAAGAATACAGAGCAGGTCTGGACTCTGGCATGTAGGGTTACACAGGAGAAAAGAAGGTAGATGATGCTGAGGTCTGTTTCCGTAGCGCGTCTTGCTGGCTTTGAAGATGATGGGCTTCTGGTCCGTAGTTCATCCTCCTTCACCCCATTCAGAAAAAGCTACTTTCACTTTAATGAGCTTGTTTCTCCTTAGAGTAACCAGTGCGATACAGTTTACCAGTGTTTCCCAACCCAGTCCTCAAGGAGCCCTGGAGCTTCCCCTCAGATCCCAGCAAACCTGTACCAGGTATTTGGTGTTCCTGATTGGCTGGGAGCTGGGAGGGAGCAAAAATGTGGGCTGGCCGGGGTTCCCTGAGGACGGGGTTGGGAGGCACTGCAGTCGACCCTGGAGCGTGTTTCTGCTCCACACCCTGTAAGAGTCTAACCCGTCCAGCAGCGCAGTGATCCACCCAGGGCGGCTTTCCAGCAGAGGGTCCCACCTTCCAGCAGAGGGTCCCACCTTCAAACCTCACACTCAGGGAGCAGCACACTGCCTGACATGCCACTGTCCCGCAACATTGATCAATTACAGAGATATTTTTAAATAATTTTGGGATGTATTTTCCATCCCTGCTTGTCCTATGCAGAGTCACAGGGGCCTAGAGCCTATGATGGAAGCAGTGGGCACAGGACAGGGACCGGCCCGGCAGGGGAGTAATCTGAGAAGCTGTGTCATCCTCGCCAGAACTATGTGGTGTCTCTGAATTATGAAAACTGGGTGGGACTGGCGGCGCGGGACTGGCCGCGCGGGACTGGCGGAGTGGGACTGGCCGCGCTTGACTGGCCGCGCGGGACTGGCCGCGCGGGACTGGCCGCGCGGGACTGGCGGCTCGGGACTGGCGGCGCGGGACTGGCGGCTCGGGACTGGCGGCTCGGGACTGGCGGAGTGGGACTGGCGGAGTGGGACTGGCGGAGTGGGACTGGCGGCTCGGGACTGGCGGCGCGGGACTGGCGGTGAGACGCCCAGCAATGCCAGCTGCTCCACACTAAAGATTTGGATGCGGCCTGCGTCCTGTACATGGCAAATGGATAATATAACTCAAGAAATGTCAATAGTCCAATAGCGGGCATCACATGACCTTGGGATTTTGTAATCTCTCTCTTAAAAGGTGATGTGTTCTGTCTGTGCTGTTGGGACTAATGGTGGATTAGCACCTTGAAAAGGAGATATTACCAAAACTCCTTTATTTCAGGGGAAAATGAAGCCAATATTCTGGCACAGCGGAATAATACAACTTATTTCTGAAATCAGACTATTGACCAATCAATGATTAATACAGAGTTGCTTTGTTCTTTATTTAAAGCCAGTGTTTTAAGTAAGCTACATTTAGCAGTCTGACAGAACCTACCAAACGCTGGTGAAATAAAAATGAATTGTTTGTAAATGTGCCCACATGAGAAACACAGACAATATGTTAAAACAATTATCATTGGGCTGCGTGAGGTTGAATATATAACATTTTGACACCTGGCCATAGGAAACTAACAGCCTGACTGTCCACGGGAAATCAAATGAGGTAAACCTTACTGCTTACTGAGGTAAACCTTAGGATTTACTGCTGCTCTCATCATCCTCGCTTGATTTATTTTGCTTTTATGCCTTAATGGATATTCAAACTCGTCACCTTTGTCGAGAAACAAAACATTTTAATCCTCCGCAACCAGGCAGAAATAATTTAACATTCTTGTAAAAATGTATCGAACAGATTAAACGTTATAAGGGCCAGATCCGTGTATAGCGTCCGTGTACTTACTTGGAAACGAAATTGCATACATCGTGCTTTGACATTTGTACGGGAACTAGAAAGCAGAGTTATACATTTTCACTTTTCATGCGGGACATTTAATACTGGCCAGTCCATTCCAACTGTTATTAATCACTGCAAGCGATCGTGCAATTAACAAAACCGATGTGCAGGGCTTTCCGAAAATGTCCCGCGTTTGCCATTTCAATCCCCTTCTGCGGCAGCCGGCAGCACCGTCCTGGGGTCAGTGACCCTCTGGCCCTCCATCATTTGAATGTAAGCCGTAATTGAATGACAGATGGTCACCTTATGCGAGCTGGAGTGCAGGAGCCGAGCCGACTTGCGGCCGACGCACGCGTAATGTCGGCGATCTGGCCGCGTGTCCATCGCGACACGCATCGCTGTTCCCACACTGTCGCGACACCGATGACGATTTGGAGACGGTGTCGGCGCGAACTAAACAAAATGTATTCCGCAAGAAAGTTTGTCTTTTTATGTAGAATACGACATTTATAAGCGCCCACGCAATGGGCAGTGTTGGCTGATTGATGTTTTCCTTTTGTAGCGTACTTTTATTTTTCAGTATGACGCGCTGCTTGAGCTGAAATTGTAACGCGATGTAACGCATTATGCATTAGTGTCTGCACGATAATCCCAGCGGTTAGCCAATGCATCCGTGCCTGTTTTAGTCGCCTAAGTCACGTATAGCTGCAGCAGCACATACGCCATATTATGGGTTACCTTTTAAGCCATACAGCTATAGGCTTTGTTAAGTACAGTAATGGGAAGGTATGCAGATTGTATCCGTCTCTACGGTTTGAAGTCAATTCTGCAGCATTTAGAGAAATATCGATACAATATAGAATACAAACAAATGTGCATAATCTCTCAGACCAATTGCTTGTACCAATTGTAATATAACTGATTAACACAAAAAGGGGGGATTTCAGTCAGCCTTTTAGTGATAGTACATGATTATAAATATAGTATAACTCGTAATTTCTGGTTCATACTCAAAATTTTAAAACATATCCACTGACTGCTGATCAAGACATCAAGTTTTTAAATGCATTATACTGCATATGCCTTTTATGGGTGATTTATACTATTACGGAGGCTGTACGGTCCTTTACTTGTAGTATGTTGATTATATTTAGACATGAAATGGCGCTTTGTCATACAAATTAATCTCTTTTAAAACGCCAGGCCTGCCTACATTGGGAAACATTTAAAATTGAGAGGGGAACAGTGACTAGCATCAAAGTATTTTATGCGTTTTCTTCGAAAAAGAGATTTACATCCTTTAAAAAAAAACACTTGCAGGTGCAGGCCTGAGCCCGAATATACACTTAATTGTCGAGAAAGCTGACATCAGCTTCCGTTCCCCGGCTACTACGGATCGAACCTTTCGATTGTAACTGAAACAATTTGCATACTGATTCCCCTTCATAGCCCCGGAGATCCATAACAACCCAGGCAGCTATTCAAATGGAAGTAGCATCCCTAAATGCAGCAGCCGGGAAGCGCTGCACGCCGCGAAAAGGGACGACGCTGAGGATTTCCCTCTCCGAGCACCAGCGATTTCGTGCTGGGGATGCCGCCGAAAAGGGCATCTTATTCCCGGCGAGATGCTGACGGAAAGCGCCGGATCCTGGGTGCGCGACCGGGCGGCCGGGGGGCTCCGGCGATGTCTGCGCATAGCCTAGTGATGCGTGTCTCCGCTTGCGAATCACACCGAGCAGAAATAAGTTGTGGAAAGGAGCGTTGTTTTAAATGGCATTACGCAGGCACGATGGTGCCTGGGGTGGCGATGAAATGCGTCTGCTGTCTGGAGGTAAACGGCGAAATCGGCTAGTACTGCCGCGGATTCTAGGGGCGAGAATGCCTTATTAAAAAAGGTCACAACGAGCTAGGTTATTTTTAAAGGGCGAAAGTGGATATTGCTGGGATGGGTGTTTAAAGTGATTCGATGCTGTTCGGCGACCTTGCAGAGTTTGGTGGACTTGCCAGTGATGTATGAAGCCCCGCGGAGCTCAGCGTCACGTAACATCAGCTGGCCTTGCAAAATATATCATGCGGTGCTTAACAGTAATTCAGCAATGTGCTTTAATTATATGTATTCATTTAAACTTATGTGCATTTTATGCGTTCATTTTTGCGCTTGCTACATGCGTATATTTCCCCGTTTTGCGCAGCCTGCATATTTATGTCTGGTCTAATTATTTCTAGATTTCTAGAAAGGCACTTTATTTGGTTAAATGTGTTTTGGTGGTTTAATCACGCCTGTGCCGCCTAATGCTAATTCGTGATATGTTATTTTAATGATGATTGTGTAATCATGATTTCAATGCAGTGTTCAGTGTACGAGCAGTCGGGTTTTAAGGGGCTTGCCCCAGCCCGTCTTACTGCTGTCTTCGCCCACCTGTGCTGGCCACACGAACATGTCTCATTTAACAAGCATCCAGCCGCAAATGTCACCACACAGCGTAAGAAGTACCGGCAAAGCTTTACTGGAATCCCATACCGAAATTTTGAGATTTTTTTGCCGTCTCGCCAATTACGTACGAGTCAATTTCTCTTAAACTTTCCAAACATTAACCCTTGGCGCACGCTTGGTCTGTCATTGCGATGTGATACCTGCGACCCTGAAAATAACATCTCCTGAAAACGATAAACACAGTAGCCTAAATTATATAAAAACAGTTTTAAATCAAATCGAAAAGAAAGAACATTTTAATTACCATCTAACCTATTCTCTGTATTAGATGTTTTCCTGAATTTGTCTGTGTTCAAAGGTAGCAAGTAAAATGTGAGTAAACAATTCTAAACACTCACAATATATCTTTTAAGTAAATTAGCTTCAGTTACAATTATGCTAGTAGAAAGGGGCGCTGACGTCACTTGTAGAAAAAAAATGAATGTCAGTTTAATTGGCTTATTACCCATTATATAAGGTAAACTTCTGTGCCCCTTATCCAGAAGTATAATAACTCACTCATTTCATAAAATAAAAAAAAATGTTTGCCGGATTTACTGATAAGAGTGGACGTGCAGTAAAGAGACAATAATCTAAGTGAAAGTGTGACGCGCATAGTTAAATGGTTTTAATTGGTCTGGCATTTCCAAGCCTTCGTGTTTTATGAAATTAAAGATGCACGTCAACGTGCCATTTATTAAAATTGGATGGTCCCTCCGCTCGTCACAATTCAAGCACTTGTTGAGAAGTTGCATAAACGTAATTTTGTAATGTACAGCGTTGCTGGATTTTAAATACAACATTATCGAATTAAGTGTTATAAGACTATCAATTACCACTTTTGTGAAGGGCCGTCACATTAAACATAGACTCCATGGTTACATCTAGCAATATCACTGAATGATAAAATATCTCAGTAGAAGCTTACATTGCCGTTTTGTTTTTCTCAGCCAATATGAAAATATTAATGGAGGTCTATATTAATCTTTGCGTCACTTCGACTTGAATTTATTATAAATTGTTATTAATAACAATTAAGCTCTCTTTGCGGAACTAGCTTCCCTACTCGCCTGAGCCCTGTATATGCAAATAGGGTGTTTTCGGCGTTAAATATGTATTGACCGCGGACCGTGACAGTGTCAGTCCCGGGCGTCTGTAACCCTATGCTAAGCGGGCATTGATAATTGCACCGTTATCGGCCCTTGTCGAGCAGGCCACAGTTCCAACTTATTTGGACTAAAATAACACCTTTTGACTAAAACGAGAGGCGGAACAGATACACATTATTCAATTGACATTGGGCCTATGTTTATTTGCTTCGCTACTGCTTGTATTTAATACTTGCTATAATAGAACGGGCTTTTAATTTTAAGTTCTAATTGTATGAATAACATTAAGTAGGCATTTGGTGTCATGCTGTAACAAAATTGATCAATTATCGGTGATAAAGCCACAACATACCTAAAAGCAGTACGAGCTTGTTGCATTAAGCCAAATGCCACATTAGAGGCACAATATTCTCATAAACAGTAAATTACAGTAGGGACACTAAACTGGATTTTTGTTGCATAAATGCCACATATTCTATGCAAAAGTAAACAATTAAAAATAAAGCGGTAGCAAAAAGAGTAATTGCATTTAATCAGAATTTACACGAGTGATTTTTTTACTGAACCAAGGTGATGTTTGTGATATTCTACGCTGGTAAAGTATACTGCCTCGTGCCACTATCAAATTCGAAGAAGCCTTATTTCAGTAATATCCAAATTTTGTAACTATTTTAATAATATTGTCATAGGCATATACAGTACAGTAGTAGTTTGTGTTAATAATTTTTAGCATTCGATTTTAAATGGTACAAGAAGTAAAACTCATTTATTAATTATTGTGTCCGTCTGAAATTAGTTTCGAATTTCATAATCCTCTTTTGTTCGATATTTTTAATAATCGTGTTGGCTCTGCCAGTACAAATAGGATGTTAAAATTTATAATGTATATTTCTGAATTTTTAAATTATTTTTAAATCAGAACTTTAATCTATTGCAGATCAGCAGTCTGCAATTAATGTGTAAAACTAGTTACAAATCGGATAAATACCATGAAAATATAAGGTTCGGCATGAAACATATGGCATAATCATTATAAGTAGCCTAAGAATTGTACGTATTTTCGTTTTAATAGTGCATTCATGACCCAGAGATGCCCTAAACCAGGGGTCCTTTTTTAAAAAAAATAAAATAAAAACGTGAGTGAATTTTCCCATATTTCAGTTTAGAGCACAGGAATCGATCGAACGCTTTGTTTGTTTACATGTTTATTTATTCACTTGTATTACCTACTAAGGCAGTCAAAAGGTTATAAGCATCACCCACTATTTCGGTTCGCAATATAATCAGTATAGTTTAGCCAGTATTTTTTTTATCTTAAAACGTGTCTTTTAGCCGGTTGCGTTTGTGTAATTGGTTTAATTTACGGGTGATAATACACATTAAGTGCATTCAACAGATGTCCCTTTCTGTGGCAACGTAAACACCACAGATAAATACAACAGATCTCAAAGCCGACAAGCTACCGGACCGTGTTCCTTTGTACGGCCAATCGCCTTCGGATAAATGAAACCACAGACTGGTCCTTCGACATACATAATTAACATTTTATAAATCGATATCTTGTACCCTGTACCATTGTGGGCTGTGTACTCTTGTAGCGGCTGGTAGAGAAAATACATTATGGTCTCATTTCCACTGCATGCACTTCAGGGTATATAAATCTCGTCGCGTGCTTACTCATTATTTTGTATTCAAATTAAAACCATAAACGGTTAACAAAATAAATAACTCGGTACATAATTTATAGTGGTATTAACTAAATTATATTTCACTTAAGCCAGCCGGTGCTGCTGGAGCGTGCGGCCCGGATCTCTAATCTCCTAATGCGTGCGGCCGATTCCCCGCGCGCGCTCATTCACCGGGGGCACAATGCCCGCCACGCGCCCAGCGGCCTTCTTCGTCGTCGGCAGAATGCACCGCATAAACCGCTCTAACACTAATCAGAAACGCTTGAATGGAACCCAATAAAAAGAAATCGCCTCCTCTTTTCCCCCTTTTTTTTTTTTTACAACTCACAATGGCAGCAGCGCGAATGGAAAATATCGATCAGCATGCGCACGTGACCATGTGCAGTCGGTGCCACGCGCGGAATTATTTAAATACACGCTTTGATTAAAATTTGCTTATGCTCATTTATAATGCCTTTATTTATTATATATTTACTTCATTTCCATGAATCTAATTTAATTCAGCTTCTCAGTTTTTTTCCCAGTAAAAATGAATAAAGAGGTCTATATTATTAAATAGGTCTATATTAGAGTAAATAACAACTATAATAAAATGTGTACATGTTTTATCCTTCTATTCCAGCGTAACTCTGCACATATAAGTTTAGGTATATTTCAATAATAAAATGCATTAAAATGACTTATTTGAATCCCTGAGCGGCTTCTGCTTCCGACCCCGAAAGGCGTATGTTTGTACTGCCTTTTACCCGGCCTATTAAAAAGCACAGAAGAAAATATTTTAAAAGTTGATCTGCTTTGCAGGAGGCTGTTTGCGTTTTAAAGTCTTAAGACGTCACCTTTGACATGCTCTCTGTTGTAAGAGATTGGCCACTACAAGCTGTCGCCGCAAAGGGGGGGGGGGGCGGGGCCCGGGGGGCGCCTCCTCTCACCCATTAACTATTCGGCAAATGTTATCAAACGTCACCGAATCCGCCCCTTCAGACTGACAGCAAGAAGCTCTCGTTATGGCCGTTTGTTTTTTAGAAAATCTAATGAAGCGGAAAAAATTATAAACCTTCTTCTATAAACAATAATTATTTAAATGTGTATGCCTTGATATATAAATTGCAATTTGAGCATTTAAAATTAAATTTAAAACGTTTAGTCTTGTGTGTTATTTGTACATAAAAAAACATTATGCGGGTTACATATTGCAAATATTGCTTTTTGTTATATGTTCTGGATACTGTGTGGCTTTTACCAAGTTTCTTAATTTGTAATATCAAATTGTACCTCAGGGTTCGTATTTACACGTTGACCTGCAAAACAATGTTATGTAAAACAATGTTAAAATACTTTGTATTAAATCGTTGTGTAAGCTTATTTAACTTTTTATTGTTCATTTGCTGCCCAAGAACTGTCCAAATGAGTTAGTTATTATCATCCAGTTGCACAGTCAGATTTACAGTATTTTCATATTTTCATCAACTCTTTTCCTCGAGTAATGTTGTATAGACACATGAGCTCTAAACACAGTTTTTTGTTATATATTCAGTTGGTAAATCGTCAAATTTAAGCCCATTTATACACAATCTCTGTATAACTACATGATTTAATTGCCCGGAGTTCATCCCTAACATCCATATTTCCATCACTGTTAATTCGTTTTGGACAGGTTCTTTGGCCATGTTAAAAACGCACTTAGCACATTGTCTGATGTCATCACGTCGCATCTCTCACGGCTTCACTGGCGACAAAGAAACACACGTCAGGCTGCTTCGGTCGTTATTGTTAAAGACCGAACAAAAGGTACATCTGCCTGGGATTTCGGCTTTTTCTCCCAGTACCCCCGGCGTACCTTTACGCAGATGCCCGCGAGTGTCACCAGGGAGTAGATGTCTCCTTTTAAAGGGATTTACGTTTGCCGTGAATAAAGACCACTTATCTGCCATGATTCCGAACGGCGCTGGACCCAAAGAGCATGCAAAGCAGCTAATTTGGCAATAGGCCGACTACAAATACTAATCGAACTAACTAAACATCGCGGCATAGTCTCTGAACAACTATTAGGAAGCTGTCTTACGATAGTTTTCTAATGGGTTTTAGGCTCGTTTCCACCAGTTTCTATTTCCGTTTCTCGTCATTGGTGAGGTTAACGCGAAGACTAAAATCTCATTCATGGAATTTTTTAAACCATGCAAAAAAAGCACATGGGCACAGACATCTATCTCAATGTTCTGAATAGATGTATTATATTATATTAATTCTTAATTGATTTTGAGAATTTTTTTCTCACTTGAATTTAAGTAATCATTGCAATTAAATTGTTAAATAGTACTTCTTTACTACTATCGCCTCAACACATATAGCAATTTTTAAATACCGAGCCAAATTATACAATTTGCGGGGGTCCATAACGCTATTGAAGCAACTTCTTCAATAGCTGACGTCAGGCAGAGAGCGGAATGTACGCGTGTGTGTGAGCTTGTGTGTGTGTGTGCTTGTGTGTTCGTGTGTGTGCTTGTGTGTGTGTCTGCGTGTGTGTGTGTGTGTGTGTGTGTGTGTGCGTGTGTGTGTGTGTGTGCGCGCGCGCCCGCGCCCGCGCGCGTGTAGTGGGAGGAGACGCAATACATCTAACGCGCATGATTCCTTAGTGGGAGCCGCAGCAGCTGAGATGTGGTCAAAGGAACCGAAAGAGCCGACATGGGCAGAGATGGCGAGGACTTCGGCCAAAGACTGCGGCCGCTGCCGCTGATGCGCTGGTAGACGGACGGGGGCCTTACACTGACACCAAAGAGGATTAAAAATAACATATATTAAAAAAAAAAGAAACAAAAAAAAAATTAAATGAAATCATATGAAAAAATTATTACGAAAATTAAAAAAAGAAAAAAGTAACATCAAGTAACGACGCTCTGCTTGTTTTGTGAGAGGACTTCTTCCCAGCTTTCTCCAGAACGTCAGATAGATGATTTGTCCAGAAGATTGCGCGTATAATGAATGCTCAGTTGTCGATGGAAAGTATTGGCGATCTGCACGGAGTAAGCCATGAGCAGGTAGCCGCCACGGAAGACCTGATGGGTAGCAACAGCCCCCATCACAGGACTCACCGCGGCAATCACATGCCGCCCCATCCCCGCTCCATGGGCATGGCGTCGATCCTAGACGCCGGGGACTACCATCACCAGCGAGCCGCCGACCACCTGCACCCAGCCATGACCATGGCTTGCGAGGCCCCCCCAGGACTCAGCATGAGCAGCACCTACACCACGCTCACCCCCCTGCAGCCGCTGCCTCCCATCTCCACCGTCTCCGACAAGTTTCCTCACCATCACCACCACCCTCATCACCATCATCACCATCATCATCCTCACCAGCGGATCCCCGGCAACGTCAGCGGCAGCTTCACCCTGATGAGAGACGACAGGGGTCTGGCTTCCATGAACAACATCTACAGCCCGTACCACAAGGATGTTACCGGCCTGGGACAAAGCCTGTCTCCGCTGTCGGGATCGGGCTTGGGTGGCATTCATAACTCCCAGCAGGGGCTGCCGCCTTACGCACACCCGGGGGCGACCATGCCCGCGGAAAAGATGCTCACGCCTAACGGGTTCGAGGCTCACCATCCCGCGATGTTAGCTCGGCATAGCGATCAGCACATGAGCGCCGCCTCCGCGGGCATGGTTCAGATTCACCATCACCCCCACGCTCACCTGGGCGCCCAGAATCACGGCCAGACGCTGGGCTCGGCGAGAGAGCAGAACGCGCCGTCGGTGCTGGGATCGCAGGTCAACAGCGGAGGCAATTCGGGGCAAATCGAAGAGGTAAATACCAAAGAAGTAGCCCAGAGAATCACCACGGAGCTTAAGCGGTACAGCATCCCCCAGGCCATCTTTGCCCAGCGGGTGCTGTGCCGATCGCAGGGCACCCTGTCCGACCTGCTGCGGAACCCCAAACCTTGGAGCAAGCTGAAGTCCGGCCGGGAGACCTTCCGCAGGATGTGGAAGTGGCTGCAGGAGCCGGAATTCCAGAGGATGTCGGCGCTCCGGCTGGCAGGTGAGCGCGCCCCAGGTAATTAGCCCCGTCCGACTCTCCGCCTCCTGCCTCCCTGCTCCCGGCCCTCGGGGGTTTACAGCTTTTATTAGCAGCCATCGTGATTCCTTTTGGCTTCCAGCATTAGAAATCAGCACCGAACACGAATCGCACTGGTTGCATAATTTTGCTTTTGTTTATTTCCCGAAAAGCGTCCCATATTAATAATAAGACTATTGCTTACTACTTACTATGGCTTAACCCACATTTGTGGTCCGATTACAGTGTGTACAGTATCTGCACGCATGGAGCCTTCCTGAATCTGTTTGTATTCATAATGCATTATTACCTGACTGCAATGTATAACAAAAATGTACTCTGTGTGTGGGGGGGGGGTCCCTTCGTGATTGCGTATCGGCGGCATTGTTCTACTACGATACTACGCGAGTGTAAGTGGCACTATGGGGCGTCTGTTTAGGCTTCACTGTTAGTTAGAATTCTCTGTAGATTTCGGGTCCTTTAAGTGATACTTATGACGTGATACGTTTCCTATTTTCGTCATTTATAAGACCGTACAGTTTCAGATTAGCCGTAAACCGGCGGGTGCGATTGATCATTTTGATGGTCCATTGTTGCTAAAATTGTTTTGTGTCGTATTTTACTGCCTTTCCAGCGCGCGACCTCCCCCTTTTGTGTAGTCCAGTCTATTTTGGGTACACGCTAGTGTCCAGTGACGTGGCCCAGAGTGAGGTTTTGTTAATTAACTGATAGGTCTTCATTAATTTGTCCCTGGAGATTGAGCGAGTCAATCCGATAGCGAGCCAGGGGCGGCCATCCATTTCCCCGATAGGCAGAAGGCTGCCTGCATCTCCGGCGCACAAAAGATCCACCATCCATTTGCTGTACCCGCTGGTGCTATTCGGGGTCGCGGGGGGTCCGGAGCCTATCCCGGCCGGAGGCTGCGGGCACAAGGCGGGGAACCGCGCAGGATGGGGTGTCAGCCCATGGCAGGGCACACTCACACACCAGCCACATGCACAACCACACGCACAGTTACGGGCAACCTCCACACAGGGTGCCCTGGCGGGGACTCGAACCCAGGTCCCAGAGGTGTGAGGCACCAGTGTCAACCGCGCACAAAGGGTGTGAGATGCATTTACTGAAACTGGAATTATGTATGTTGTATTTTTATACTTTTAATACTATTTAATACTTAGTATTTCTTCCCAAGTGTCTGAGTGTGTATGAACTGTTATCGTGTGTGTGTGCGTGGGTATTAGCTTGTATGTTCGGTAATATTCAATATGCATTTACACATATAATAATTAAGGTAATTGCGAATAGAGAGAATCTTTGGGCTTGTTCAGTAAGTTCAAGCTTTCTTAGTTCCCGGTTTCTTATTTATTTTAAACCCTCATAGTCCGTTTAAAATAAATATATATTTAACGGTCCGAAAGAGGAAGATATCTGCTTTGTGCCGTTTAACCTTGTTTTTTCTCGGGGACCTGGGGTGGACGCACTGGGCTGTACGGAATTGTTTAAAACACGTCTAGAGTTCGTCTGACTTCGATCCCGGAAAGATTTTACTGCTATTTTGTCGGCCGGAGTCTCCATTTATTCATATCGATCGATCCTGGAAACAGCCTCTTGAATTAAAACGTGTTGTTGGGGACCCTCGTTCTGTTATTG
Source organism: Petrocephalus microphthalmus (assembly GCA_026774405.1). Taxonomy (NCBI): domain Eukaryota; kingdom Metazoa; phylum Chordata; class Actinopteri; order Osteoglossiformes; family Mormyridae; genus Petrocephalus; species Petrocephalus microphthalmus. The sequence goes on from JAODKK010000019.1 coordinate 13,392,217, forward strand.
GACGCTGGACGGGTCGCTGTTCTCAGAGACAATCAGAAAGCAGAATCTTACGGATTGATATTCCATGACAAACATGACATCTTGGCAATGTCATTCATATGTTGTGTAACATGGAAATCATTTGATTTATTGTGTAGTAATTAGACTGAACTTAAATTAGAAATACATAAACATAAATAAATGATAAGTTGCAGTTATCCACGATGCACTTTAGACTTGTTTTTTAACGTTTGATTATTTTAAAATTGACATAAAACTTGCATTGTCAGTGCCATTCAATAACGAAATATTTAAATATTATGCTATTATGTCGTTATATACTTAAATAATTAACATTTTGATATTGTTACTGTTTACGTTATTTACTTTGGACCGGTGTGTGTGTGTGTGTGTGTGTGTGTGTGTGTAAAACAAGTCTTTTCTTGGAAACCGACAAGAGCAGATTTTCCAAGTAATATCGATTATTCAGATTTCGGTTGCTCTTTGCTGCGTAGTATGTTACCAAATAAGGTTTCGGCGGCGTTAGACTTCGGCGCTGCTTCGCTCATATGTACTCTAGCGCGCTTTGTTCTGTATCGACAGTCTTCGGTACATATCCATGCGAATTAATCGAATATTAATATTGGTAGAATATTGGGAACTTCACATGAAAACTATTGTATTAATTTCTTTTGTTATTATTGTGTGTTTGTTTTGTTTTTGACTTCGAAAGGATGATTCACGTTATTGTTAAAATATTAGGCTAAATACGTAGTGCGAAAATACTACTGACCATTTTGACCGGGCCGTGAGATGTGCTGATGGTAATACGCGTGTGTGTTTGTTTGCATGCGTGCGTGTGTGTGTGTGTGTGTGTGTGTGCGCGCGTGTGTGTGTGCGCGTGTGTGTGTGTGTGCGTGTGTATGCGTGCGCGTGTGTGTGTGTGTGCGCGTGTGTGTGCGCGTGTGTGTTTGTGTGTGTGTGTGTGCTCTGGGTTTTCTGCCGTGACAGTGTCCTTTTAAGTTGTTTGACTTAGAGCTGTTAAGGAAAAAACGTCATTTGCTTTTTGTTAATTCCTAGACACTTAGACATAAAGGTGCGTGCAGAGTGTTGCCACATTAAGCCGGTACCGAACAGCAGGGTAATTGCGCGGTAATTACGCGGTTTACGGTGGCGAGAGCTAATAAGCGCCACGTGATTCGCGATGGAATGATCACATTCTGCGCCTGTTCGCCTGTGCGCCTGTTCCCGTGTAAGTGGTCTGGCTCTTTGCTTGTATTTTAATTAGTTTGCAAAAGAAACACTGAGAAAATACACTGTATAAGGCACTGGCAATATAAGCTACATTCTGTAGAACAGGCCTAAAGTTACAATATATGACTAAGCACCGCGTTATTGTAAAAGCATTTATAGGTTGATCGATTAATTAACATGCTAATCAAATAAATAATAATAATAAATGTAATTATTCGTCATTGGATTTGTTTTATGTAGATATTTTCTTACATAGTTTACTCAGAAGAATACTTTCGTGTTCCGTTGTTCCGTTAAATGTTTCCATACTTCTATGTACTGTAGTGCAGAATATGGAGTTAGGTGTATGAAGAGAAAAGTAGTTTTTTTTTATTAAGATCGACCAAAAGTCGTCATTTGCACGGGAAAAGGTATGCCCATGTCGATATAATTCTGATATGTAGTGAATTATTAAACCTCAGCCAGTCACGTAACCTGAGGTTAGCGCGCTGTCGGCCGTTTGGTTTGAAGCTCATGTCTGACCCCTGCTGGCGGAGACTGACCGCCGCCAGATGCAGGAGTGGGTGGCATTGTTCATAATGAAATAACCCGCGCGCCCTAGTAAGGAAATGTAAATGAATAGTTATTTATATAACAATAATATAGTAATATATATGATTTGAGTTATTATTTAGATGGATTTGACATGGGTGACGGGGTGGTCCACCGCATAGCCCAGGGTTGGAGGTTCCAAACATACACCTGCTCGGTGTGTGGGGCCTGCATGTTCTGCCTGTGTCACGTGGTCCCCCCCCCCCCCCACCACTTACGCTAATTGTGTAGGATTCCCATGGTGTGTGTGTGCCCTGTGATTATCGGGTATAGCCCGATTTGTGTTCTGAGCTGACTGGTATAGGCCTCGCCCCCCCCTCCTCTCTAAGATAGGCATGTGGGTGTTAGCCGGATTCATGTGTTTGATCCTGTTCCCTGTCAGCACTTGGGACAGCACAGTTAACTGGCCTGAGTTAACTGGGCAGTTACATACAGATGTGTTTTAATAACTTCCCCAAGATCAAATAAAATGTCTTCTTTTTAGAATATTTATTACCACCAGGCAATGTCACACGCTTGTATTTGCATATGTTTGTGTGCCAGTGTGTGTCACACGCTTGTATTTGCATATGTTTGTGTGCCAGTGTGTGTCACACGCTTGTATTTGCAT
>JAODKK010000019.1:13474780-13487334 GCA_026774405.1 Petrocephalus microphthalmus
ACCACAGTCACAATCAAAACTATCCTCCATTTTACAGTGAGGTAACCTGAAACAGAAAGGAGAGGGGAAACCGTTCATACCATTCATCGGTCTTATTACATTTCAAGCAAACCACTGAACACTTATTACAAGTAAATAAAATATAAATTTAGTACAAATCGTCAGTCCGCATCAAACAGTACTTTAAGTACATTTAAAAGTATATTTCTTAATGTATTAATGTAGTAGATTATATCAATATCCAAATTCCACTCTGCAGAAAATAATGTAAAGTCCTTCAAATACGTTTACTCTCCAAAATACCCATAAAGTAAAATCAGAAATTGACAGGCGCGTCGGGTACGGATGGGAACACAGTGGCACACAGAGTACCGTGAACCGGCGTGACCCCGTCACTGCGGAGAGAAACGACGGTGCAGCAGCTCTTAGGCCATTAGAAAACAAACCAAGTCGGAGACGCGCACTTCCACCAGCCGATTAGATTAGCCTCGATTTGTTAGTGACCGAGTGCTCAGGAAGCGAATGAAGACGGAAGGTTACGGGGCCGAATCCCGGACTGCCGCCGCATGCCGCAGGGAGCCGCACTGGGCACCTCCGCTCCGAAGTAGCCCGGTGCTAAGGTTACGGCCAGAGCAGCTATATATCGGCGATCGGTGTTTGCATGAACGGCGCGGAATACTCGCTAAGCGGCGAATTGATCCCCGCAGCGGGTTCAGCGGCCGACTGCCGGCGCTCTTCCGCTTCACAAAGACAAATGGGTGCATGGAGAAAATGCCTCGCGCGGCGCGGCGGCTCACCCGGGGGGAACGGCCCGGCCGGCGCGTGACGTGTCCCCCCCCTCGCCACGCGCCGCTCCCGCTCCATATTTGGCGAAGCGTCCGTGGCGAAGCGGCCCGAGTTCGGCCGCTGACCGCGACCGGACCGCCGCCAACCGCCACCGGCACCGCCGCTAACCGCGACCGGACCGCCGCCCGGGCGCGGACACGCGCGTAACGGACACCGCCGGCCACGCTCCGGTGGGACCTACCCCGAGTGCCCGTTAAAAACACACAGACCGGGAGCGCAGGGCTTACGGAGGGAAAGCGGCGCGTTAAAAATGCCCAAGCCGGGCGCATTAATGCGGATTACCTCCCAGCGGACCAGCATAACTCGTCAGGCGGCTGGTTTCCTGTGTGCGGGCTGCATATTCGGGAGCGAAACGGACCCGGATCCTTCTAAAATGGCCACAATGGCACATTAAACGGCGTGTGCCGATCCGCCCGCACCCGGTCCCCGTAAAAGCGTAACGTATTCCGGACCCGGCTTTCTGATATTCCGCTTCCGTGCGGCGGACGTGCGGCCGGGAGGCGCGGCGGGCGATCGGCCCGTTTCGGTCGGATAACTAGCATTCCCGGCGGTAACACGCTAATCACACCGCCGGTTTAGCCGGACAGCCGCCGGACGGTCCCACGGAGACGTTCGTAGGCGGCTTCCGCGTTCGGAGCGGCGGCGGCGGCCGGGCCTCACGGGCCGAGGCCGAGACAAAGGCTCCGACGCTATCGCACAAAAGAGCGCCGTCCGCACGGAAGGCTGGGGCGGCAAACGGCGGCCCGCGGGCCCGCGGCTCGCCCCGCACGGACCTCCCGGAAGCCCCCCGCCGCCCGGTACCACTCACCGTTCGCGTCCGTCTCATTTGCGGCTCGTTGCGAGCGGCCGTGTCTCCGTTCGGCGCTCCGCACCCTGGGCCCTGCGACTCTGCCGCAGTCGCCATCGACTGTGACTGAACGTCCCGAAGAGGCGATTGCGTCACTCGCTGAGAGCGAGGCGGCGGCGGCGGGGGCCGCGTGGCGCTCCGCTTAAAGGGCCCGCGCTCCCAATGACTGCCCATTGTTATTATTGTTATTGTTGCTGATGATGGTAATCGGTGTGGGTTATTTTACCGCATAGTCATTTCCCGAAACTAATGCAGGTAAAATATTGAAAAAATTAACAACAATACTTTAAATCTCGTAATTTCCTCAGGTCTGCCGGATATTATATTGACTACATCGATCATGGGGATGGTGTTGGACATCCTCCATACTATTTGGTTGTCTTTCAGCAGTGTGTTAGAAAGCGGTAACACAAGATTGATTTTTGTCTATCAGTGCGGACAAGGAGATAAGTCGAAGTGACAGTGAATGATGTATGTGCCGTTTGCATTGCTTCAGAGTTCAGTTATTTCCTCCTATTAGACAAGTGCATATGTGTAAGGGCAGATAGAGGCCAAACCCTCAAATATGTTAACTGTCCATTCATAATATCAGTTAGATTAACCCACAACAGCTGTCGGTTTTGCAGCAGGGGTGCCACTAGAGACACTGGGCCCTCTGAAAGCACACAGTATAGTATATTATAATCATCATATCTTTGCCCCGCTTTATGGCACCCCTGTTTCTCAATACAGATTCACAGTGACCAGTGCCATCCAAAAAGAGGCATCTGTGCTTTAAACTTGGTTAGCAAATCATGTGGCATGCTTTGATGATGCACATAAAAACACCCACTGTCATGAGCGTGCCTATGATTATTAAAGTAAATGCATACAATAGAAAGCTTGCACACTTGTGATTTCTACTGTGGAATTCAGTAATAATTGCAAAAAAAGATGCAATGTTTTGGAATGTACCAATTGAGAAATGTCTGCTCCTGAACAAGGACCACTTTAGTGTTACATGTGTGTGGTTCTCCTCAATATCTTTGTGAAACATGCAGTTATTGTAGTAATGTTATGCTTTTTAAGAACCCAAAGATTACATGGCTCACTGGCCAGGGCATTTGGACCCTGTCAGTTTGTGCGTCAGCCCACATGTAAGAATAAGGTTCTGTAAGGACAGAGGGGACAGCAGCACTCGATTCAGTAGGGTAGTTTCAGCATCTGTTTAAATGCCGGTAGCTGGGCCTCATGCCAGTGAAACGCTATCCTTCACTAAATCCTCGTTGGACATTCTGCTCAAATTACAAGACGGTATTGTTTAATAATAATAGCACCATAGCAGTAATACCGACGCACTTTAGATGTTATGTTTTATAACACAATAGAGGGTTTTCTTAGTGATTTATTAAAAGCGTTCGTAGAAATCGAAGTGGATCTCATTCTCCATCAAATTTGTCTTGCAACTTAATACTAAATCCTAATAATTTCCGTAGCTTTGTAGCTATTACTTGGCTGTAGTATCATTGTCTCACATTTAATAAGCTTTCGATTCTAACTTAATATAAAGCAACAAAAAATGAAAAGAACTGAATACATGCATCATTACTGCCAGAAGCACTTACTGAATTGCAGTTTGCAGATACATTGTTTAGTTGCTTACCTGTTCGTTTTAAGATTTATTATACATTCCTTGTAATTCGATGTACTAGCGGAAGAGTTGCGGAACAGTTACATATAAATAAAAGGTGAACAGTTTGCCGAGTCAGTATGTAGGCCTAAATGTTTCATTTGTTTCTGAACGTACAGTTATTCCCAGTGCAACGGTTAACAAGAATAACGAGGATGGCAAAACGCTGTAGCCGTTATCTCTCCTTATCCATGAAAATAGTTATACAATACGTTAATTGTGGACTAAGTATTTAAATCATTTACTACTGATAAACGGAACATGAGATGAAAACCTTTCCAGTTAAATTAACGCTAGTATGGCGGTTCAGTAAGTAGTGATGCAGATACGCGACCCGATTCAACATTTTGCAAAACGTGAATTTGTTCCAGCCACCGCAGTTCTTCTGATACGTGACCTAAGATGTCAGAACACCCCTCCACACACAGGCACATATATATACACACACAAAGAGAATTATAATCCTAATACCACATACAAAAAATCAGATAAATTATGTATAAAGTCAAAGTTGTGATTGATTTGATTTTTAAATTAAACGTGCTCATTCTCTCACGTTGTCTGCTATTCGGGTCCCGTGACACCGGCAGCAAACGCATTTCGGATCTGTTGCGTCTTGTGTCGTTTCTTATCAGCCATAATTACGGTCGGTTGTTCCATCGTTGTTCCGTCACAGAAACACAGCGCAGCTGACTAACCGGAATCGGTAAACCGCGGCAACGGAGAACTTGGCAGAAATGATCCTTAGCGTGCGGAGGCACGATCGCTCACAGCTGCGGGGATTCACTGCTCGTGTCGATGGCGAGTTTCTTAGAGCCACGCATGACGTTCCTTGGCAGTCTTTAGGGGTGCGAGCAGTCTGTGGCGAATATGTTTTTGCACTGTCCTGCCATTTAATTGCTTTTTGCAGGTTTAAAAACCCAGACTGATGAAGCGACAGCGAAAATGAAAGGCTGTTTTGGAGTAAGTGGTAAATACGCATAATTTCCACGTCGGTATGAGAAGTGATAAAGACATGCCGGTGACTTAATAACAGCTGATGTGTCTGAACCTTGTGTCAGTGACCTTCTATATGCAATCTTCATCTGTTAATAAGGGCAAGCGGGCGCCTTACCACACAGCAGCAGGAAAGTTCAGTAAAGTTTCACTGACCATGGTCGGGAACCTCCGAGCGCTCCTGCCAGGTTCCGGCGTATATTCCGCCGGCGGCAGTTACGCGTCTTTGATTGAAGGTAGCCGGAGGAATAGGGGAGTCGGTGAGGCCACCTGGTCATACGCACCGCAGGAAGACTGTTCCTTGGAGAGTCAATAGATCACGACGGGGTAAGGGGAGGAGATTACTCCCTGTATGGTAGCCGGACTTTCCTTCCACAGCTCTGGACCTATGGCTAGCCAGTCTCAGCAGCCCTCCCCCCGTCCCCAGCTATCTCACTCCCTCAACTTTATCGACTCTTTCAAAATACAGTACGGCTGTTTCAAAAGCTTTTCAAATTACAGTACTGTAGGCCTACACATTAAATTACTGAACTGTGTATAATTCAAATACAGTATAATATAGTCCAGTGCTGTGCATAAAATACAGCTTATTGTAGTTTCCCTTCTCCATCTCGTTGGTTCATTTTTATCAGTTCATCATAAGCTTTGACGAGTCTATGTTCGTCGCTGAGTGAAAATGCCTTTATCCCGTCATGTTTTCTGTGCGCGCAGCATTAGCCTCAGGGAGCTAGCCAGAAGCAGACGAGTTACCCTAACGCAAAGAAGGGCAACAAAAAAAGAAAGAAAGAAGACAAAAGTAATTACAGTGGTGTTAATTTATTTAATATCTTTTCGTGTATATAAAAAAACCAAAATGAACAATGTAAATGGAGTATTTGATTACTATAAATGAATTCTTTAAACAGTATTTGTACAGGATTTATTCTGTCCCAAGCTTTTTGATCCATATAAGCGGCTGATCACGATAACCGTGATCACTATAAGTGGTTTATACTGTATGTGGAACAGTGATGCTCCTGTAAATGACATGCTCGTGCATTTTCACTTCGCGCACAAGCAGGTCTGTTTCCAATGACGAAAACCCATCTGGGTTGCCTGGTAAACACACCAAGATAATAGTAGTTCACCATAGCGCATGCACCCCTGCCTTTTAAAGGTGAACTGCCATTCTATTCTGATTGGTTTATTGCATGTTACACCTCAATCATACCTCTGAATAATCAAGAGTCAGGAAACCTTTTTGCGCTTTGTGCTGGTGCACAGTCTGGTTTTCCGCCATAAAAATTGAATTTGGACCAGTCCATAAATTTCAGTTGCGCTTTGCTCTTTGCGTTAGATTGTCAAAATAGAGCACACTGTGTTATGAAATACTGAGCTGTGTGTACTACCCTTGGTTATGGAACAGGAATTCAACAGGTTTCATTGGAGTGGATGGGATGTTTTTACAGTGCAGAGCATAATTTGGTAAAAGGCCATGTGCTGAAGTACCAAGTACTAGGAGGGTCCATCTGTGTCTGAATTTGTTACTGTATCTGTGTAACTTAAGTAAACAAACCTAGTGGTCAAATATGAGGATAAAATCTAAGATGAGTGAGCTGACATAGACCAGGACAGTGATTGCTCCCAGTCACTCCTGTAAAATGCTGGCCTAAATATTATGTAATCCTAATCCAAGAACAGGAATTTGCCCAAAATAAAAATACCAGTACCTATACGTAAGTGTTTTGGCAGGTCATTTAGTGCTTTAAGGAGCTGAGTGAGAAGGGCCACTGCACTGAGTTCACTGATAAAAACAAGGTTCTCCTCTCATAATCCCCTGGTAATATCGTCCTGAGCCAATTACTGGATAATGCACTCTTTGTGGCCACATTTACACCTCTCCTATTTAGCACCTGAGTCTACCGTGAGCCGGTGTTCCAAGTCTGAGCAGTATTCTGGGATGTCAAAGAACTTATGTTTAATAAGGCGTTCTTCAACGCTTGGAGAGGCATAATGAAGGAAGAGGGCGATTCAAAGGCCCACAAACTGAAATGCATATGAATGGGTGCAAAAACTGGAGCGAGAGCTGAATTTTATTTCCTCAAAAAATTTTGTGTGAAATGCCGTCTTTTCCAACAAAAGACTGATAGTCCCATTGATCTGAAAGTATTGCTTCTCTTATCTGAGCAGGAAAATCCATATCATACAAACCCCCTCCTTACAAACCAGACATCGTTTCTTGGAATCTCGCAGACAACTTTATCACCTTCCGCCAAAAGAGTTGATAAGTTTCTATAAAGGTTCAAGCTTTTTTTTTTTAAAATAATATCTTGCTTAGCTGGTGCTTAGATCCAGCTTGTTTCCAATTTGTTATTAGATTTATAAACTTTATTGACGGTGTCATATTTGTAATGATTATTATCACACCATGCTGTCACTGCTTTTCACAGAGTACTTCCTGATTTCTGTCCTGTGTGGCAGAGGGTTTTCCCCACATACATCCCGCTTTTGGGTTGGTTCCTGAAAGATCTGAGTTTCTCGTGAACCTCTTCTGCGGTCATTCCCATTTTTCTCATCCAAACCCAAACTGATTGTCCTGTCCAGGCTCAGTTATGGGGCAAATGGGCACCCTCGTATCCTCCACAGCCTCTCGCACTGTCCCTCCCCTGAACCCATCAGAGGCCACCATCACGCAAGCCTCTGTCTGACCTGTACCGAGAACAGAACGCTTTAGCATGCAGTGTGTCTGAATGGATCACACCTTGTAGGCGATTTGGAGGGCAAACGCAGATTAAGGGCAGCAAAGGCTATTACAGCGACGGAATCTAATATAACTGGGGCAGAGATGGAGAAAAAGATATACAGACAAGGAAGCATTTTCAGTCTTGCCTTAGGTTTAGTCATTTTTTTTTATTTTGACCACCTGTGATATTTAAAATGACTGGCTTGAAAATGTGGAAGCAAAATGAGAAAAACAACGTAAGTTTGGTGAAGCCCCAGGCCGCGGCTCAGCGCCGCTACATGCCTGCCTGTTTGTTGGACTCACTTCTATAATGTTTTGTTTGGACGTGTCGCTTGTCGGCTTGGCGTGTTAAATGACAATACACTGTTTGTGCAAGCCTGGCATGGGGCACTACGGTCATTTTTTATTTATGAAGATATCAGATGGTCCCGGTTCAGCTCCGTCTCAGTCCAGTTCCTTTGTACACTGCTCCAAGGATCTGAAATAATTACTTTACATTAACAGGAGGGTCTCACTCTAGTTTTCATGTACTGAGCTCCAAATTACTTTCCCTTTGTGTTGCAACTTATTCCAGAATAACGACTAGTTTAATGGTTCGCTGAGTAATGGCTCGCACACAAAGCTCAGATGGATTGTCATAGAAATAGACCAGATAGGTCCAGAAGTAGGAATTAGTATGATCCAATAGTAATCACAATAAATCTTAAAACAAACTTTTTTCAAACGGTGTTTAAGGTGCAGATGGCCAAAGACCAGCACCAGTTGCTTAGCAATTTATGGCTTTGTTTTTGGGGTCAACTAAGTATATTTTAAATATTTGATGAGGCAATAAAATATAAGCCAAAAATAAAGCAGTGATTAATTATAAAGCAAATGGTGTCTCTGCAGCCTGGTCTTGATTGGTACGTAGAGGCACTGCTTAGGCGTCCCCACTGCCGGTCGCTGTCACCAAGACCCTTTGCTGATGACGGCACAGCTGACCTAAAGTAATGCAGAAACAACAGCTTTTCAGATAGTGCCTTCAACATCTAAGACTTTTTTCTTGGAAGAGCCTGGACCAGACTGACGGGATGCCGTAATGAATCAGTAACAAAGGTTATTTATTCATGTGAGGGACAGGGCAGATTTGAAAATATGAAACTGTGTGTGTATGTATGTGTGTGTGTGTGCGTGCATGCATGTGTGCTTGTGTGTGTGTGTGTGTACATTTGCATACAGACACATACAAAGAAATGAATATTGACAGCATGAACTTGGGGAGTCCAGTAGTATTCGGTGAGTAACAGAATTGGCAGTAGGGATTGGCATTAGATCTGTGTTTTGGCTGGTAAATGGGTTGGAGTTTCTTTAATGTAATGTCCAAGTGACAGCTTTTTTTGGGGGGGGGGGGGATTTATGCTGAAATGCTGCCTGGGAGTAAACAGGAGCTGGAACTGTCTAGAAGAGGAGTGGGTGACTGAATGTCCCATCATGCATCTCCCCCGAACTCAATCTCCGGATGTCTTTAACATCATTACAAATGGGATTTGGGAATCCTTCCCAGAAAGGAGCCTGCTTTGTTAACCAAGCCAGCCTTTCATTCTAATAGTGTTTCTTCTGACATTTCTGCAGGCATATATCTTTTTTTTGCACAGAAGTGTCAAACCGACACAAGGCGTCTGCTGGTCTTTCTTAAGGTTCCCGCATAATCAGACCACCCGAGCTCCCACCACCTCTAGATCTGTTTTTCACCGTGGCTTATGCCAGCTTGTTATTTAGAGGTGAGACGGCGCGGTCGCCAAGGCGACCGTGGCCCTCGCTAAGTGGGCAGAGGGAGATGGTGGGCAGTTTGTTCTCGTTTGGGTTTGTTCCCCTCTGGAACAGAATGACCCTGTGAGCCAGGGGCATTGTGGGTGCTGGAGCACTGCTCTGTCAGCTGCAGTGCCAACCGCAATAAAAACAAAACTACTGGAGAGCCCAGCAAGGGCTGAACACGGCTGCAGACGGTGACAATGGTGACGAGTGGCTACACCACATTAAACGGTTTTGAGTCAGCCAGTGTTCAAGAAAGACTGTAGAACGTCTGTCCCAGTTGATCATGTTTTTCACTGCACTTCTTTGGTTCAACAGTAATATAAGAAAAAAACATGTTGAACCGTGTATCACAAAGCTATTTTTGCCACCAGATTTCAAGAACTCCGAGTGCTGTTTTCCGTACTTTAGCTCCGCTGTGCAGCACCACATGACCAATGATGTGAAACAGACGTGCAGGGCGCTAATGTGAGAATTACCCTTTTCAGTTGAAAAGGCCGCAGCTTCTCAGTCACAGGGAGAAAAGAAAATTGCTCTTATTAGAAAAGTGGGTCAATAGATTGGATATCTTGTTTTGATGGTGAGTCTCGAGACTGAGGGGGGGGGGAGTGCCTGGCGATTTCTGGGAGACTCTCCTGCAGTGTGATCCACAGGAGCCCCTCCCAGCCCAGGTGACATAGAGTAACAACTCACCCCCGCAGAACGCCTGTTAGAAATGTGACTGGAGTCAAGGCCGTCACCTCTGCTCACGTGTTAGTTATGTACAATTACTGTCACATTGAATAAGCGAGGCCACATCGGCACGTAAAACACACGCAGGCGGTCTCCACATGCGACGCCATACAGATCTGCACATGGCCGTGTTCTTTATCTTGCTTCCACCTTAAACCTTTTCGAATACTGGTGGTTTGTGACATTCCGGGCGGCGGGCACAGGACGCGTTAGGCGCCTGTAATGTCTACCGTAATGTCGGTTATGTTTCAGATAGAAAACAGGCTCCGACGAGCAGAGAGAGGAGACGTGGGCCAGGGTCGGGGAGGAGCAGAGGTCAAGCCTTGTTTACCATGATGGAAGTGGACTGGATTAGGTTTCGTGCTTGAAAACAAACCCCTGCGTACATGTGTAGTTTGCTGGGGGACTGGATGATTGTGCTGGAGGCTGAAGGCACTACGCCCCGCCTCCATGCAGGGAGCCGCCAGTGCGTCGCTTGCTTAAGGGGGGTCTGTGCTTTCTCTGACACATGTACCAGGCTGCTGAAAGGCATTCTGGGGCATTTGGACTGGCACCAGCACTCTGCAGCAGCAACCGCATTTCTGAGCTTTTGGCAGTGGCTTCAGATGACGGGCACCGTGATTGGCTTGGCATGTGGGACGCTGATCTAGCCCCGCCTCCTGAAGGCGGGACGCCTGGGAGCCCTGGGGGCACAATCTAAGAACGTGCTCCATAAAAATGTTGGTTTTATTTAACGAACGTGACATTTCTTTCCCTTCCCTTGGTGTTCCCGCTCAGCGATGTGCTGAAATTTTCCTGAAGCCATCCTAATCCGGCCAGCTTTCCTGGCACGCCGAAAAGCTTACCGGAGACCCACTTTAGCTCAGACAAAACTATTTTTACCACACATGCTTGTATGTGGACAAACATGTATGAACGTGTATTTTCCATGTTTATGTATGTTTTTATGTGCACGTGTAGGAAAAAAAATGAATGTACTGTATGTACCAGTATATTTTTCCATCCTGTTCATTTTCCAGCTGCAGCCCCTGTCTAGGAGCAGAGACGTGCATGTTTAGGTGACGGCTTAATGGTGGTTTCATGTCCCCAGAAATGAAGTGCCTAACATTTACAGCAATGGCCGCCGACCACTGCGTGTTTTAATGCCTTACATCCATCAATAGGCGGTGAATGTCGTGCCATATGCATCGCTTTTAGTATGAAGGATACTTACTCTTTCCTTGCGGCTGCACGGTGTTTACATCTGAGTATATGAATTTAAATCAAACCAAATGCTATAGATAGGTGCATGGGGACCCCAATAAGCAGGGCCCACTCACTGGGCTGGAGTAGCATTAATATGGACACTCCGCTCCTGTCCGACTGCCTGTCCCGGCAGCTTCGCCCCCCCCCACGCGGCAGCAGCTCTGACGGGCAGCAGACATGCGGCTCGGTGTCTCCTCACTGGGCCACCTCCCTACCTTAACAGTCACGGAACCCCTGGCAGTGGAATTAATGTGACCTTTAACCCAAATCATAAGCAAAACGAGCCATGTGTTACCTCATTTCCATTCCCAGAACAGCAGAGTCAGCTGAGCACTGCGGCACAGGGACATTGCACGCTTTTTGTCAGGTGGGCAGGTAGCACTGAGGAAGGGCTTTCTAACACCCCGCTTACAACCACCGAATTAACCGCGGTAGACGGCGCCGGAAATAAACGGCTCGTCAGATAATGGCTATTATCTTCAGAGTGTGAACATGGTACGATGGAGCAGGGAGACGGTCAGCTGGTAGAGGGAGAATTTCAATTCGAGGCAAGTCTGCACACACATGCACAGGTATTTACACGCATGCAGCAGTTTGCCGCAGGATTTCTGGCATGAGTGTGCGAGACTGAAGGCGTGAGTGTCACGCCAGATGCGTGAGAACTGGCAGCCCTTGGGTGGGGGTGGGGTTTGTTCACAGGGCTGAGGGGGGCTTTGCTGACCGCTGTCCTAGCTGGGCCCCCCCGGGGCCCCAGAAGGCGGGTGCGGCTGGGACTGTAGCGGAGAGCCGCTCCTGGAGGCTAAGTGTGAGGCGATGGGGTCCGGGGGCTGTGTGCTGCTGGGTGGAGCTGAGAGGGGTCTGCTAAGCGGTGGCCCAGTGGCACCCCAGCCAGGCCTTGGGTAGCGTGGGACAGCTGCACAAGAACTCCAGATACACTCTGGCTGTATTCATGAATCGATTACGCAATACAGAGGCAAGGACACTGCCTAGAGGGGCGGCTTAGTGCTCAGTCTCATAACCTACGCCTTAATCATCTATGGTAAAAAGACTCCCCATTCAGAAAAAAAGGAACTGAATTGCAGGAAATGAGTACTATTTGCTCATTGGTCAAAATCTCATTGGTTAATAAGCCCAAAGTGTGGAGTTATACAAATGCATCTGGAGTAAACCGATTTATGAAAAGTGTGGCATGAAATAATGTGCATGCTTTCCAGTTCTGGGAAATTCTCATGTCTGCCCCCCCACCTTTCAAAGTCCTACCCACCTAGGTGTGCCGTCCAGCTGTTTCTTCACCCCTCCATGCTCCATAAATGCCCGGGCTTGTCCAGAGCGTTCCTCCCGTGCTGCAGAGAGGGGCCGCAGTGGGAAGAAGCTGGCCAGATCATTCCCAGGGAAGGGACAGGCTGTTGTACCCTACATGATGACATATTACGCGATCTGCTTTAATATCCAAATGCACACACAGAAGACTAAGAGGAATACTGCTCCTTCTACTGAGGAAGCGCTTTGTTTAGGTATCTGAGTCTGGATGTCGGTCAGGGTGACATTTCTCTGTAAAAAGACCCTGAGCAGACAGTGAGTATTTTTAACACCGATGTTGGTGACTGGGGCGGGCACAGGGAGGCGCTCATAAGCGACACGGCAGGGGCAGGGGCAAGTCTCAGCAATGGTGGGGGATTTTATGGGGGGTGGGGGTGGTTGGGTTG
>JAODKK010000019.1:14711777-14723513 GCA_026774405.1 Petrocephalus microphthalmus
CTTCGGTCGTTGAGAGGGTCAGTACAGGCTTGCCAGAGAGAATCCTGACAGGGCCTGCAAGGCCTATGGCCTTACAATAGTATTGTGTATTCACAGCTTTATTGGAAAAGCACTTGATTAATTGATTTTCAGCAAGTGTGACGACTTTTATAAAGCAGAAGTTTTGGCAGTTTGGTGGTCAGGAGCATTCAGGTGGGTGTTAACACAATTCCAACTCGGAAAGACATCAGTAATCTTAAAGAATCTTAGAGAAGCAATTGTTTCTGCCTATCAATATGGGAGGGGTTATAAGGCTATTTCCAAACAATATGAAGACCACCATTCTACAGTGAGAATGATTATTCACAAGTTTTCATTTTCGAAAAGTACATGCTGAAATTGTGCCACCACAAATGAGTGTAAAAAAGTTGCAGTGCACAACTAAACTAGTTCGCCCACGTAGTCCGTAAGTACGAAGCTATCGGCGTAAGCTGAAACAGTTTTTATGGGAGTTAGCACCATAAACTTGAAACGTTGTATGTCGAGAACCTCATAACCCGAGGACTCCCTGTATTATGTAATAACCTGACAAAATGTAATAAATTTTCACTTCATTATGTAACAGCTCCCACATTTTGTAATAATCTGCCCCATTTTGTAATAAACTTTTTATTTGCAGAGTAAAATGTGAAACCCGACAGCTAAAGCTTGTCACGCTACAGGACAATGATCCCAAGCAGACCACTAAATATACAACAAATCTACAACAGAATGGTTGAAGAAGAAAAAAATCAAGGTGTTGGAACTTAATATGGCCTGCACAAAGGCACCATCAAAAATCTGATCAGCCATTTTTTCCTCCATCCTTCACTCTGCCACAATAATGATGTCCAGCACCATCACAACCCCAAAGGGGTTTACAATACATTACAGTACATTAAACAAACATAACACATTCTCTTAACAGTTAAAAAGGACAGTACACAGAATTTGATTAACCAACAAAAATCAACACATTTTATTTAACCTCTTAATCCTTAATTCCCCATTCCAACCTGTACCATAATAAAGTCCAATAACTTGATACCCCATAAAACATCTACATTTTTCCATGGGACTTGTTTGAATAAAACATCTGCAGACTTAAACTGTTCTTGCCATTTAACTAGTGAATACATAAGAACAGTTATACATAAGAGTACATTAGAACATAAC
Source organism: Petrocephalus microphthalmus (assembly GCA_026774405.1). Lineage (NCBI taxonomy): Eukaryota > Metazoa > Chordata > Actinopteri > Osteoglossiformes > Mormyridae > Petrocephalus > Petrocephalus microphthalmus. Next base: position 14,712,972 of record JAODKK010000019.1, read on the forward strand.
ACACTCCCCCACCTCAGGTCTCGTGCCAAAAGCGAGAGAGGAAATCAGCAGTAGCATTGCTTTTCCCAGGTATGTTAGATACTTATATGCATGAAGGGACAGATACCAACAAGTAATTCTTGCATTCAAGTCTTTCATCCTGCCCATCTATTGAAGGGGCCGATGATCTGTTTCCAGAATGAATTTGCAGCCCAACAAACAATATATGCATTTTTTCTCCACTATAGAGTATTTTATCTCTTTTGGGATCAACTTCTCACTAATGTAGGCTACCGGGTCTATCAGGTAGCTCCCCCTGCAGAAGCACAGCTCCACTTCCAGTGTCAGATGCATTGGTCTACAAATTAAAGGCCTTCAATCTGCCACCCTACACAGGCTGGTGTGGATAACTGACTCATTGATGGATTTTGGCTTTGCCCTTACCACAGTTTTCACCTTTCTCAGAGCAAGTAAGCCCACTCTTTCTTTTTTAGTAATGTTAGCATGCCCATGGAGGTTGAGCAACCAGTTGACCTTGGACTGCCAAAGATTTTTTTTTTACCTCTTCCTCTAATCCATTGTCAGTTGGCTTTCTTTCTTTAATTTCTTTGTCATCCCTTTCCCCTGTTTCACATTATTCTTTCATAAAGATGTTGTAATATATCACATTACTCCCATGTAAAGCACCTCTGTTGTGAAAGGTGCAATATAAATATAAATTGAATTGAACTGAATTACCTTGAACTATTAGGTGAATTTAAATTATGTCATTTGTAGCACTGATTTAATGATCCCTCAACAATATTCCCCAAATAGGCAGTACCATTGCAGTTTAACACAAAACTAGCCGTAAACCTTTCAGTTTTAATGCATGAAACACAGAATAGACAATCAATTAGCATAATAAGCGGTGCATTCTTCAGTTGTATTGTATTGTCCATTGTTTTACTCTGCAACTGATTAACTATCCAGGGGGGAAATCTACATTTTAGACAGTGAAGTTATATAATGAAAAATAAAAATAGATAAAATGGAAATGTCCTGAAAAAGACCCATATTGTGTTCAAGAACAAATTCATATAGGCCTACATTAGCTGCCCTCTTTTTTCAGCATTTCATATGGATTTGTAGGTATTTTTATACTTTAAACAGTGGTAATAATATTTAAAAAATGGAAAACTAATTTTTTTTCCTAAAAACATGGCATATGGACTTTTTACAGGTACTGTTATAAATATAAATTGCTTATAAATGCAAATTTGCCGCCATTTATTTGATGTGCCTGGTGCATTTAACAAATATAAAGGATGATTTCAACAAATTAATAAATGTCTTGCTGATTGAATTCTTTCAATGCGGTGCAACCACTAAGACCCCCCCCAAATCTACTCCGCTTTGACCTGGCCAAGGTTCTGCTGGCAGCCTGGCTCAACAGCTCGTCCCCCAAGGAAATGGAGGGCCACCTCTGGCCGTGTTGTTGGACAGGGAAGCATTGAGGGCTCTCCTGTACAGTACCTCTCTTCTCAGAGGCTCATGGAGTACATTCTGGCCCACGCCCACTCAAACCCAGTGCATCGTCAACTTTGATGATCTGTTAGTGCATGCCACTGACTTTGTCAGGGCACTGCTGAACATAAAAACTGTGTTTTCTGCTGTCCAACAGGCAAGATTACAGCTTGAATCCACACATGTGCTCCCTCCTCCAGCAGCAGACGCAACTTCCTGCGCAATGTCATCAATGGGGAAGATTGGCCACTCCTGCACAACGTGACATAGATATGCAGTTTCCTGGGGCTGGCATCATACTATCGGCACTTTGTGAACAGCTACACCATCTTACAGAGAAGGAAAGCAGTTTCGCATGGATGGATGCATGCAGCTTTGACTGGTGCTTGTCGATGCTCCTGGGGTAGTGTACCCAGACGCGTGTCTGAGCTGGTGGTTCCAGTTGTGGACAAACCATAAGTCCCTGCCATGGCTCCTGAGCTTCTGCAGCCGAGGGGGACAGATGTCGGGCAGGTTAGAGGCACTGGCAGAATTTTACTTTGAGATCCAGCATCGCCTTAGGAAACTGCACAGGATTGCAGATTCTCTGTCTCGCTGGGCCTCCACCACTAAAAGCTGTTGCCATTGCTGCCAGGTGGAGAAAAAAGACCAGCTCATTACAGTGGCAGCACCTGAACAGAACCAGACAACCGGCCCTCCAGGATTATGATCACCAGCAGCTCACTGCAGAGCAATGCAGCAGCCCCATGCTGGCCAGGGTAAGGGCCCCCTAGGTGAGGGAAGGCGAGGGAACTAGCAGCAACCCTGAGGAAACCTCTGAGAAATTAAATCCGCAAAACCGATCCGGATCGGAGTCCACTTGCACAGCGGGATGGATCTGGAACAGATAATGATCACCGACCCGTACCAGATCCTGGCCAGACTCTACCCATATCTGCCAATTCTGGATCTGGCCTGGATACAAATTGGATCCAATCATGAAAAAAAACAAGGAAGCATGTCCCGCAGCACATCATTGATGAATTGCTGGAAGGCTGCGGGAGCATTGCACAGGCCGAAGGGCATGACCAGACTCTCGTAGTGACCAGTGGGAGTGATGAATGCCGTCTTCCACTCATCGCCCTCCCTGATGCGCACCAAGTTGTAAGCACTCCGGAGGTCCAACTTAGTGAAGTGGGTGGCACCAGAGAGGGCATCCAGGGAGGTGTTCGTCAGAGGAAGGGGGTGATGGTTCTTGCTGGTGATCTGATTGAGCCCCTGATAATCAACACAAGGTCGGAGACCACCATCCTTCTTCTTAACAAAGAAGTACCCCGTGGCTGGTGAGGAGGAGGGCCTGATGGTACCCTGGCGGAGAGCTTCGGTGATGTACTCCTCTATCGCCTTAGTCTTGGAAGTGGCAAGAGAGAAGAGCCTGCCACAGGGTAGTACCACACCTGGCAGGTCAATAGAGGTCAATAGCCAGGTCATAGAGCCGATGTGGAGGTAACTTCACGGCCCTTTTCCTGCAGAAGACCTGGGGAATGGCCTCCCGATCGACATCAGGGGCCTTGGACTCCCTAGAGCATGTCCCAGTCGTTGCCTGTAGGCAAAGTTCAGAACATGTCGGGCCCCATTGCAAAATCTGATGTTGGATCCAGGAAATGAGGGGGTTGTGCTGCAGGAGCCACGGGTGTCCGAGGATGATGGGAGGTGAGATGATGGAAGTGACCAGGAACTGGATGGTCTCATGGTGCTTGTCGATGGTGAGGATGATGGGTTGAGTCTGGTGGGTGATGGGAATGGTGGTGAGGGGCTGACAATTGACAGCAGTAATCTGAATCAACTGGGGTAATGCCTCGAGCTCCACCCGTAAGTTGGCGTAAGTTTGGTCAATGAAGCGCCCTGTGGTCCCTGAATCAATAAAAGCCGGGGGGCTGGCCTCGGACGTGAGCTCATCCACTGGTCAATGCGAAGGGCTAGTTGGATCAGGCCCTCTAGGGTGGCTGGGAGCTCACGTCTGGCAAGCTCATCCCGGATACAGGGAGCCAGCCCCTCATAATAGGCTGTCCAGAGAGCGGGATCACCCCAGGTGGTTTGCACCGCGAGGGTACGAAACTCTGCGGTGTAATGACTCACAGATGAGCCCCCCTGCCGCAGATGGTACAGCCTCGAATCGGTCTCCACCTCGCTATCCGGCAGAATGTAGTGCGGAGGGGTGGGTGAATTCTGGGTAGGAGTGACCGATTTCGAACGGATGATGGCCCACTCAGCTGCCTGCCCGGTGAGAAGGGAGACAAGACGTGCAACCCACTGGTGATCTGTGGAGTACCTGGCTGGCTGGATTTCAAAAACCAGGTCCAGCGTAGTTAGAAATACATCGCACTTCCCGTCTACCCCATTCCATTTTTCCTGTAGTGAAATGTGGTGTTCAGGGGTGGGGGAGGAGATACCAGAATCCACGTTCTAAATGCGCACACAATCAATGAGATGAACCAAAGACTGGAGTACTCACAGTACCGGTGATGGCGGTCGTAAAGGACATTGGTCATTTCACAATGACTGAGCGGCGATAAAATTAAGTGTTCCTCCATTTATCTCCCGGACGATCGTCTATTTCCAGGTCCTCTTGGTGATTGTCTTACCGGTGTGCGTGACAGATTATTTAGTACCTAAAATAGTCACACACATTTAAGATACAATACAGGCATGAAGACAGGAAAATAAAAGAAAATGAAAAAACCCAAGCCTGTTTGTAGCAAAAGCCGTTTTACTGGTACCACGGGAATTGAGCGGCTTGGAAAGCTTCAAGACGGAGGAACAGATGAGGTAGGTTGCAGTGGTTTGGAGTTCCAGCGTTGCCAGAGGAAGTTTGAGCATTCCCAGGTAGCTCAAACCACTCTCTGGGATGTCCACGATGTCCCGGTGTGGTTTCCAGAGGGCTCAGCAGCATTTATCAGCTGTATTAGCTGATGTGCTCAAGACTGAGCTATTCCCTTTTCAGTGACCACTCGACATCCAATTAATAGGACTGATATTTTACTGTCCTAATATATCTCCATAACCATAGTGTGCTACTAGGCTAAATTTGTAATTTTTTTGTAATTTTTTCCTTTTTCTTATGTCCCACCTCACTTCTGGTTTTTTCCCCTTAGCCTCTGACCTGACCATAACCGATCTCAGAAATGCAAAGAAATAGAGATTCACAATATTGTCAGTGAGGATAAATCAAAGCAAACAAATCAAAAATAAATTACAGCAAATGGGAAAAACATACTTCTTTATTCTAAAGTATTATTTTAAGCCTTAACAATTATCTACTGGGTTACACCTGTCTATATGCTAATGTAATAACATAAGTGCCCGTTTACCCATTCTAGATTTAAATATAGCAAACAAAGTGATTCATTAACAAATAGTTAACAAACTAAACTAATAAAGAATATTTAACAGCATTTACTTACAGTGTTTGTGTCTGTAGACGAACATCTAGAACTGTCCAGGACTGTTGCACCCGTCGAAGCTGCACATGTTCAAACTGAAAATTGCGAGCTTTCCGGAGGCGGAGCGAGTCCAGGCGGGATGACAGAAACAGGGATTTCAGCTGGCATTGCTGCTGTCAGGGTATGTATTGTAGGATCACACACACATACAGCACGGGCACCCAGATGATGGCTACAAAGAAAACCAACATTCCAAGTTTTATGGCCTCTGAAGGCATACGTCAGCAATATTACAAAGGGGAACCAGGGGTTCGAATCTGTGCTTGGAGCCCAGGGGAGACCAGCATTCCAAGTTTTATGGCTCTTGGATGAAGTTAGGGACCTAGCATGCTGGGGGAAGACAGATAAGGTGTGTGTTTGTGGGGGGGGGGGGGGCTGCAGTTTCCTGAACAATCCCCCCCTCCTCACACTCACCCACAATCTGTGAATTAGAACAAAGAGCCATTTAAAAATACATGCCATATACGTCTATTTGCATGTATGTTTGCTTTCAGTATTATTCAGCATCAGTATTTAAACGTTTGATATGTATGTGTCTTTAGACAATCACGATGGTTTTGTATTACTTTTATAAATGTCCCATTATATCTTCCTCACTTGGACAATTATATATATACAGATAGGTATACACTATGGTTACCCAGCCACATGCTCATGTCTCTCTCAGAGAAATTGGGAATGAGTTTAAGTAGCGGAACCAAGTGTTTGGAGGTATTTTAGAGTATAAGAGTTATTTCCTTTGTGGAGCTAGGAAAAGCCCCCTCCTCTCTCCCGCGCATGCTGGAGAAACTCTGGGGCTTATCAAGGCCATAAATCAGCCATTGGTGCCCTTTTTCTTCAGTTTCTTTGTTCCGAAAGAAACCAAGAAATGTATGTTAAACTTGTGTGTTAAACTCCTGTAACAGCCAAATTTACTACATTTTATAATTTGTCAATGTTTAATCAATACTGTTCTTTTACGGTAATAATAACTGTCAAACCAATCCCCAACTAAGACATACTGTATGACATGGAATATAACATTGGTAAAATACAACTAAAAGAGCCATAACTGTGAGATGTGCAACTCAATCATGCATTCTATGCGTTGATGGTAATAATTAGTATGCACAGGATAAGTTAAAGTATCAATTAATTAATATAAATTGTACAAGGTTTGAACCTGAATTGGGATGCCAAGATAAATTAATTTAATCAGAGTCTACTCTAAAGTTGGTTTGAGACAGGCCGTAAATGTGCTTCATGCTCTGTTTTTGATTTCTTCTCTGCTGGTAAGGTAGGACTCTGCCTTTGTTTACTTTCTGTCTTGGACAGAAACTCTTGTAGTGCCTGCTAGCTTCTGTTAATCAGTTGTTTCAGGTAGCCAATCAAGTGTAGTTTCGGTCTCCCTGAAGGTGTAAATTAGGGGTAGGGCTTACTGAGTTATATTGAAGGTGATTCCAGCTCAGTACTCAATGTGCTTCAAGCTCTGTTTTAGATTTCTTCTCTGCTGGTAAGGTAGGACTCTGTCTTTGTTTACTTTCTGTCTTGGACTCAGTTGAAACTATTGTAGTGTTTGTTAGTTTCTGTTAATCAGTTGTTTCAGGTAGCCAGTCAAGTATAGTTCCGGCCCAAGTGTCGAATTCTGGGTCATCCATATTCATGGACCTTGGACCATAAAAAGCAACACCCAGAAAGTCTGACGGAGAGGCCCAGCCAAAAAAAGAAACTACGGAGGGAGCCCCACCGAAAAAGAAATGACGGAAGAAGCTACGAGTGAAGAAGAGAAATCTGCCGGCAAGAACTCCAAAAGCCTCTTCAATTCAAGTCTCATCACCGAAGAGCTGCTCCCAGATCAGCGCTTCCTCCCTCATCACCTCTGCAACCACATAAACCCACCTTCTTCACTCATTTAACTGGTTCCAAGTAATCTGTTTTATAGTTTGGGTTGCCCTAAGCTTGCTTTTGCAGAACAGTATTTTAAGAAGCCCGTGTAAAATGATAGAGATTAAGCCCGAACCTGATGGGACCTGGCTGAGCGATTTTAAGAAAAAATCCAATTGCGATTTATCCAAGATTTTGTGATTGTGATTTCATTAGCGATTTTTTTTTTTAAACTCAGTTCAATATTCACTATACAAAAATATGTATGTATAAAAACTAATTGAACACAACTGTACACTGAAATCTGAACTGCGCTATACATTAATCCACAGATAAGACTGGAAATATATTAATTGAATTCAAAATGTATTTATTCTAACAAAAATGATATAGAGCATACACCTAATAAACAATTCTCTAGCAACCAAAACATGGTAAAGTGATTGCATTTTTACATGCACATTTTAAGTTTCGTGTTTGCAAACAGCGCTCAACTGCTTCTTTACCCTTAGTAACGTGCTTCCGGAAAGTCCCATGTACAGTACACAAGGGTCAAATTAGCACAGAACACTGACGCATAAAACTAATATCACAAAAACATTAGGGGAGTCAATAGGGCTTTCGGGGGATGGGGTAATAGGGTCATACAACGAAGGGGCAGCTAAATCAGAATCAGACATAAACATGTTAGATAAGTCAATGTCCACAAGCTTGCGCTGCTGGACACAAATAAGAACACAAGTGGAAAACACCAAAGGAAACTCATTAGCAACGTCATTGGTGCTCAACACAGGCTTGGGGATGACCTCGGGTAAAGAGAGAACTCTCCCACCCTCAGTGTTATTCCCGAGAATAAATGCAACACCAGAAACCAGGAGTTGCATCTGGATCGCAACTTGTCCATAACCTGAACAATCAGTGGTACGAAGGTACACTTGGTGCAACGGAACACCAGCAACACACAGATCGATCCCTTGTATTAAAAAATCACTGCCACAGTAGGCTGTGCCGGAGAGTGGTACAATCCCTTCCACCAGAAACGATTGAGCAGCACCGGTGTCCTGCAGGATAGTCACAGGCCGTTGCATGTCACTTTCAGTAAGCGAAATAAAACCGGGGGAATACGAAAGGCTTAAAGGCGGGTTCGACAGTTTGGGGCAGCAGAGTACTGTCCAGGCTTGCCGCTACATGTACCTTTTTAGCAGTAGCACGGGCATCCTTACGCTTGAGCACCGAGCAAACAGAAATCATGTGACCCATTTCATGACAGTAGAAACACTCTCTCCACAGGCAGGGCAGACGAAGCAGACATCCCAGGAGTTGCCACCATGTGATTGGCTGATCAGTAATTTGCGTCAATGAGCAGTTGGACAGGTTTGCCTAATAAAGTGGCCGGTGAGTGTATATATCAATTAAATGCAATGCAAAATAACCCTGTACCACAAGGGATATAGAATAGCATATATCATACGAACTACTAAATATATAGAAAAGAAATAATAAAATATAGACAATGCAAACTTATAATGAGCAGCGATAATCAATTCATATTGGCCAATAAAACGCATAGGCAGCTGCAAAACTATTTACACTCGGACATGCTATCATCACCCACCTTTAGCTGGGCAGATGAAGTTGTCTTGGATACTCTGCCCACTTCATATCGACGTGGGCCACCCGTTCCACCTTGGTCCCTGGAACTTCAGCATGGTTGAGGGTCATTGGCAGCATCAGCCACATCCACCACCTGGACCATCGCGTCATCCTTCACACATAAAAAGGGAATCTCACATACATTTTAGTTTTCCCCTTCTCCTCTTTGAGTGACTTGTTGGGGTCGTGGAACTTCTATTACAGTACCCATATGAACAGGCTTAACTACTAGCTGGGCAATCCGGTCATGTTTTTCCACTGTTACCGGTCTATCAGATGTGTTTTCCAGCACTACCTGAATGAAACCTTGATAATCTGAGTCAATTATACCTGCTAAAATGATGACCCCTTTAAGAGCAAATTAGATCGCGGACATACATGTCATTAGTGCCCTAGTGGACATTTTACTCCTATGCCTGTATCAATTTGTGTAACAATGTGAGGCAGTAACACTGCTGCTTCCACACAGTACAGATCCAATCCAGAATTGTTTTAACCTCACTACCTTGTTTGCGAGGGATATAGGAAAAGGCTGCATTTTCACCTTCCCCACCAATACCGGTCGCGTCAAGCGAATATAACTGCCTCCTTCTAGTTTTCCCTTTCTTTGATTTTCTGCTATCTTTCCTTTGTCTCCTTCTAGCTGGTTCTGGCTCTCCCCCTCCCTCATCAGAGTCCGAAGCATCTGAGGAGGAAGAAGTGTCATGTTTCTGACACTTCTTACACTGCATTCCAGATGAAAAGACTGCAGCAGCACTGGCCTGTTTCCCTTTCAGCAGCCCCTTCTGCTGACACAGCTTCTGTAATTAGTTAGTGGGTTTCCCCATCAATATCCGCGCGAGGAATGACAGCCTGTTGCAATAAAGTCCACAGTTTATTCCTACGCAGTCCGTCATTATTGTACGGAGTTCGCTCCCTGGGTCGCCTATCAACATCAACTCGGTGGGACTTATCCCACTCCCCAAGATCTCCTAGTTCTCTCAGCCTGAATGCCACATCACCTATTCTTTCCTCTACCATACTCAACAACAACGACATCACTGCTGCTTTGTACTGAGCGGGTGATGTTTTAATGAGAGCATTCTGGGTTAGTACTGTTAAAGGTAAATCATCCATCGCATCCACATGCCCGGTATACAGACCCGCCCTCATAGTTAATTCTCGCATTCTAGCAATTGCTTCCGACAAGGTTTTCCACTGGCCTGATTTTTCCAGCCAGCTGCTTTCATCAGGGTATCGCTGGTTCACCCCGCTGCCTATAAGGGCTAGGAGGGTAGTGTCACTACCTCTCCCATCTATTGGCGACTGCCTGTGCTCACGACATTGAGACCGCACTACAGCATCGGTGCTTAAATCACAAAAATGGTGATAATCCATATGATCTATGGATATCTGTGCCGCACCTGGATCATACAGCCTAACCAACCATTTATCTAATGGTTCTAATGGTCGCTGCTTCATCCGCTCCCATAAATAACTAATCTCCTTCTGCATGAAATCCTCCACAAATAACTCAGACTGTCATGGTCTACGACCAGAAGGATCTTGCACTTCCCTTCTCCGCGAAATAGGGAGTGCAGAAGTTGTTAAAGGAGGGGGATCTGCAACCCCCGTTACTTGTTGTAGGCGTTGGTGTAAAATATCAACCTGACCCTGTGCCAGGGTCATCCGACCTAATGTTTCAGTTAACTCTCTCATTTGTCCCTCTTTCTCTCTTTCAGCCTGGTCTGCACGCTCATACTGCATTCTGTATGCAGCCAACACGATCCATAGGCATCTCCTTAGAGCACGCATGGGATCCTTTGCAACCAGAACCTTTTTAAGGCATGACAATACCTGCTCTGGCTCGGCTTTTCCCAACACGGCAGTCCAGGAATCAACAGGCCCTCCACCCTTCCTTATCTCCTGGGCTAATGCGGCAAACTGCGTCTCATCCCACTCAGGGAGCACTTCAGGCTCGGGCTCTGCTTTCTTTCTCCTAAACATTTACATTTACATTTACAGCATTTGGCAGACGCCCTTAACCAGAGCGACTTACATAAGTGCTTTAAGACTCTAC
>JAODKK010000019.1:14941240-14951409 GCA_026774405.1 Petrocephalus microphthalmus
AACCCCCCCACCCCGTGGGCCTGCAGTGTCCTCAAATGGTAGGCCGCATTGAAATAATATGTGGGAAAGCATTGGTGAGTCTATACTGCAAAACGGCTGTAGATGTTTGTCAGAGTTATCAACCCGTGTGTGTGATTGTAATTATGACACTGTGGGGACCCAATGTCCCCACAATTTGATGATAACCTGCTATTTTTTACCTACCCTACATTTCACCTTGTTTTTTCAGTCCTCACAAGGATAACTTCAATTATATAAAATCTGTGTCTGCAATCAAAAAACAAAAAATGCCAAAAGTCTCACATTTTGTTTGGCTACTTATAGTTAAGGTTTGGGCTGGGTAAAGGGTAAAGGGTGTCATGATTGGGATCAGGGTTATACTCATACGAATGAATGGAGCGTCCCCATAATGATAGGAATACATGTACTGTGTGTGTGTGTGTGTGTGTGTGTGTGTGTGTGTGTGTGGGGGGGGGGGGGGGGGGGGGGTGGGTGTTCAAGCTTAGGTTAGTCCCCACTTCCTGCTCCCTTTAAATCTGCAGTTAGCCAGGATTTAGGAACAAAGCGGTGGCCTAAATTGCCTGGTTTCCATGCCTCTCGCGCTGCCTCCTTCCGTAGTGGAGACACTGAACAGGAGCCAGACAAAAATGAAACCCGGCCAGCCGCAGGACAACAGCATCAGCAGCAATTAAAGTGCCAGTGATCAAAGGGAGTTTAAGAGGATCACAACTGCATCTGCATGTTTCCTCCAAAAGAACATCTACACACACACACAACAAGAAAAAAAGCCACCTGGACTCAGCAAACAAATGGAGGGCAGGCTTCTCACAGACTTCAGGAAACCAAATCATCCAAGTAAGCAGTGAAATAGGAACAAAGAGTAAATTGCAGAACAAGGACTGAGATGGTCTACCAATGTAGAAGAGGAAGGAGAAACTTCTTCTGAAATCCAAGGTGATTCCATTCGCCAGGCTGAAAAGCCTAGTGAGTTCCTTATAACAAGCCAATTACTGGCACAACTTTTAAAAGACCGATTAAGAATTACAGAGAAGAGGCCAATTTCCCATATTTTGGTCTAAGTCTGCAGTGTCAGCTAGTAACCAGTCCTCAAATGCACACACAGTACCGAAACCATAAGGTCCACCAGGCAACGCAATGGATGACCTTTAAGGACAGGAATTCCCTGTGTTGGTTAACAAAAAATATGAATACAGTAAGATGAAAGATACCTGCCAAAAACAGATGCATTTTATGATAGGTTAAGCAATTATAAACTGGGTACTTTAATATATATTACCAAGTTTCTGGGTATAATCATGGAAACTCCACTTCAGGTGGGGGGGGGGGAGATTACTTTTGACAAACTTATGGTTGATAAGGTTGTAAGCTTAAACCCTGCACTCATAAAAAATAAACATCTGATCCAAAGTTGGGCAGAACGGCACATTACAAAATACTAAATCTAATACCTAACTGTACCTGATGGAACTTCCCGAATCAGGTTGCATGTAAAACTTAAGGACACTATTCAAATGACTGCCACTGAGCAAAGAGTCTACTTTCTGAAAACATGCACTCAATAACACAACGGAAGAAGATCCATTTTCTGGACCACCTTCAAGAACTGTGGCACCATGTCTTCCAAAAGATCCCGTCTTCACCAGCGTTACTTCCCACCCCATCTATAAAATTCAGCTCACCAAAATAAGTGGGAAAAATGCACAATTAAATTGAACCATTGAGCGATTAGAACAAATAGCCAAACTTCATCTGATTTGAGTGGTCCTGATCCTGCATGCAATGCAAAATTACTCTACTCGTTATTTACAAAATGTGAAATCAGTCTAGAAGTTACCTGTACATAAGTCATCAAAAAAGTGCTCTTCCTCAGATAGGCAGCTTTGCCAAACTAAGGTGAACCCTTGAACCTTCACCGAGATGCTTGTCACTTTTTCTTGGTTCCTCTCTCTCTCTGATGTCACCTTCTGCTCCAGGAACTAAACAGGGCTTTTTTTCCCCACCAGAAACAGGAGATTGTGGGATGGATGAAGGACCTGAAGGGCACAACGTTTTTCCTCCCTTAAAGGGAGAAGATGGTCCAGAGTTGTTGCATGAGTTCAGTAGCTGGAGACAATAAAATAGACCTCCAACTATGAATTAAACTAAAATCAACTGACAGGAAAACTGTACCTTTGGATAAACTGAGGAGGATGGTCCCCCAAAATTCCTAGCATAAGGTCTGAGCTACAGGATTTCCAAGTCAAAAATCCCCTTTGGGTGTCAAAGCTCATAATTCTCTCTTGTAAACACTGATTTGTGATCATTACCCAGCTGAAGCAGATCTATAAACCCTCGCTGTTTGCCATCATAAACACCTTGCTCATCATTACTCTTCCCAAGAATGCCTAATGTCATTCACAGATATCTTTAACAGCCAACAGCGAAAACATTTTGAGCCACATTTGGAACACCTACAAAAATTATAAAATTGTCTGACAACTATGTTTTTTAAATTCCCCCGGTTTCAAGTGTTCCAAGCCTGCCTGTTCCCGTTGGCCTTGTGTAGGTGTTTAACCCACAATGCAAAGACACACACTTTCCTCCACAAACATCGCGTAACATCGGCTAGGAAAGCTATCCACAACAAGCAGCGTGTAAGCCCTCTGCAGTATATCTAGGGGAAAGCCTTGAATCATCATCATCATCATCTTACACATTGGGACCCCTGGGTCCGCTGACATGGACATACAGGTAACAGCCGAGTAACAGCATGTCCCAAACAAAGTTCTGAGTCTGCCAATGACAAACGACGACATGCATATCTGGTGTCAGTCAGAATAAACGCAGGCCCATGCAGGCCAACCGCAATAGCGGGTCGTTCTGGAGCCCAAAACGTACATTTGGCTTCTTGCTGCAATCTCACCTCATTAGCATGATTAGAAACACAGATGACATGCTGATATAATCACCTAGTTCTGCTACCCCGAGCTGTTCCTGGAAGTCAAATCTCAGAGGAAGGAAAAAAAAGAAAAAAACACTTAAAAAAATGAAGAGACGCGATTAAACGGAGAGAGAGAGAGAGAAAGAGAGAGAGAGAGAGAGAGAGAGAGAGAGAGAGAGAGAGAAACCCTTGAACTTGATGAAGAGATTAACGATCACCCCGGAAATGAATGCAGATAATGTTCTTCAGAAAAAAAAAATAAAATCCTTTTTCCTCTTCTCGGATCGTCATTCAAGAGCATTGTTCTCAAGTTACCCCGCGGCCCGACAATCAGCCTTGAAGCTGTGGGCGGTTCTTGTAAAGAGCCGTCTCTCGAAAATGGGGAGGGGAATGAAAGGATGCAGGACAACCTGCACACAGGCCTCTACCGTGTTAAAGCCGTTCAGACCAGCTCAGGGCTTGCCACCTCCATTATGGGAATGTTTACACAGAGGTACAATGTGTGTCATATGTCTCCATAACACTGGATGTGAAGTCAGGGGGAAATACCAGCTTCCAGCAACACTAATGGCAGAAGCCGGCGTATCACACTGATGATCTTCAGACCCTTCATCCACAAAAGCATCAGGACAAAGGAGCCTCTTGTATTTAAAAGCAAAGGTTTCTAGCATACGGTAAATGCTTCTACAAGCACAGAATCCTACTGTGTTGCCGGGTCCCCAGGTGGAGGAGGGGGGGGGCGGGGCGAGATTGAACCTCCGGACATAGATGGGCCATGATCTAATTACCAGAGGCAGCCTACAGCGGAAGCAGAGCTGAGGGACAGGGCTGGTATCCAGATGGGAGTGAAAGGAGAGGTTAGGACCAACCCCATATTAAAATAAGATGGTAAAAACCCAGCTTCACCAGCTGGGAGGCTGGAGGGGGTGGGCAGTGATAGCTACTGGCTGGAGTTTTAAAACTTTTTAAGCATCCTTGCATCCAGTATAAGATTACACAGAAACATTAAACTTAAGGTGCCAACCAGAGGCAGTCAATTTCCTGCCAAATGTGTCAACGTCATGAATGAACCTCCATTTCATTTCTTCATTGCCCACCAAATCGCTTGTTTGTACTCGTCAATCTAGCCGTTTTCTTGCTCTAAATGTGGCCAAAACCCCGTTAATGCCGTCCTGCAGACTGACACATTTTACTCTTTGACTGCATTAATTATTTTTCCAGCGGCATCCACGCAGGAGTTCAGCGCGTCGTTTCCAGACCTCCCGCGTCTCCGATCCCGCCAGGAAAACAACAGGAAAGCAGCTGTGCCACATGACCCCGCTGCTAAGGGAGGAAGCAGACTTCAGGCGGCTCCGTGCGCTTAGTCGCCCGGTCCAAGTTGCATTATTCGATACATACGGTGCGTGTCGAATCAGACCCGATCGGCCGTGACGGCCCAGTTAACCTGGACACATGGAAGGAGCCGAACAGGCGCGGCCAGGTTTCAAATGTCCCGAGATGAGAGTCGCTTCCGATTACAGGGCAGAAGGGTCGCGGCTTCCTGTCGGACAGCCGGGCGGTGGCGGTGCCGCTACCCGCATCCGGCCTTCGGCTCGGACCGGGTCCGGAACGAATTACCTGCAGCCACGTGACCGGCGCGTCGCCGCGGCCGCACGTGGCTCTCGTGCGCGCGCGAGGCGGGCACGATCAATTAGCAAAGTGCAAATTACGTGGCTGTGCACACAAGCGACGCGCGAGCCCGAGCCGGGCTGCGTTTCCCCAAACATGCAGCTGAATAAGTCCAACTATGTTAGTTGCCAACAGGAGTGTTTGGGAAACGCGCCCCCGGTGGGTAAGTCGGGGAAGCCGAAGCAGAACACCGGCAGTGGAAGGGTTAAGCAAGATCGCCCCTCCAGCCAAGAAATTAAAGGGACCGAACATTCCTTAAATGGCGGAGGTACTTTTTTTCGTTACTGTTACTTGAATTTAGAGAGACCCCTCTCCCCGCCCGGCCCGCTCGTTCATTAACGGAAATTAAGTTGCGAAACCACGGTACAAAATGTCTTTTTCCCCGTGTTCGCTTTACGTCGCTGGCAACGCGACTGGCGCAGAGAAATAAACTTTCTCCCCATTGATATTCCACATGTGATGGGAGGAATCGGCCTGAAAAACCAACAAGCGGCACTTAATAAAGAGGACGTCATGCCGCAATGATTTAATCACATGCCAACTTTTAAGGAATATTCCCCCGAACTTGCAACGAATACATTCCATTTAATCGGCTTTGTGTTGTCCATTCCCTTGTTTAAGCGCAAAAAAGACCATTCACATGTTCAGGAAGACACATTCAATACGTTACCTGCTCCTCCTCTGCTGACAAACAGGCGGCCATTCCCCACGTCCGTGTCTGCGTCGTCGAGTCGGTTATCCTCGCAAATGGCCACTCGAGATCCCTCAAGGTTTAAGTAACAAGACCCCGTTTTACACCACTAGAGATAATCGACAGTCGCATGCGTTTAACCACGGAACACGAAGTCATGCATGGCAGCAACGATTTCCAGCCAGTCAAATAAACAGCCAGCGCGCTATGAGGCGATTCGTATATTTTGGCTTCTAGCTAGAGGCATTTTTCCCAGAATTAAGAAAATCATTACAACGATTCGGCTTCATTAAAAAAATACACGTGCATCTAAAAAAAATAGGCTGACTCCGTTATATCCGACGGAGATCTGTGACAGATGCTGAAAACCATGTTCGTCTGGCGAGCCTAATTAGTCATTTTAGAGATAAGCTAGTTAAAAAGTACGGCGCTGCCGAATGCCAGCGTCTCACGCACTGGGAGCCGGACCTCGCTGAGCCCCCTGTGTCCCCCTGCTGGTTACGCTAGCAGCCCGGGCGGCGCGAGCTCCCCCTCCATTCATAAAAACGCAACAGCAAAAAAAAAAGGAAAAAAGGCCGCGTCACAACCTCCGTCACGCGCTGGCGGCCCGTTTTCACAGCCGAACGTCGCCGGTCATGCTTCGAGTTAATTACCCCCCACGTTTATCACCGGTAAATTAGCCCCCTCCACCCGCATCCTCACCTCCACCTCGCTTCTCGTCAGCATGCCAGCACTTTCCACCAAGCCTTTCAGAGTTTCCTGCACACTTTCTCGACAAAGCCGGGGTGACAGACTCACGATTAATTTCACGGCGCCTCGGCATGGTTATAATATTACAAGATAAAGAGTCGGCCACCCTGGTATGGTGAAGCAGTCTTCATCCCCGATTAAGATTATTCGACTAATGTTTCGTTGACTACAGTGGCAACCTAGATATAAAATGTTCTTGCACGGGAACACCTAGAGGGGTACGTTATTTCATCTGCTTTTCTCACTTGTCCAGGAACCTGCATCTCATAGTGGGGCACAGTAATTTTCCCTCCATTACAAGGGCACTTCATCATGCTTGCTCACTTGGAAGGACACTTCATGAATTTTTTTCTACCAGAAAGAGAGCCAGAGTGCACCTCAAGTTTACCCAGTTGTAAGGGCACCTTATATGGCACTACATCACATTTTCTCCCCTAGAGAGGAATCCATTAGGACAACACCCCACATTCTCACATATGGGCACTGCACTGCATCACATTTTATCCACTAGACAGACACCTATTTGGGCACTTCATGTCGTCTCACTACATACGAGAATCATAAGATTTTCTGACATAAGATTTTCTGCACACACGTTTTATTTCCTTGTAAATAGCCTGGGGTGTTTGCAAAATACCCCAACATTTTGGATGTAGCTAATTTTAGGTTTTTTATGGAATAATATAGATTTGCCATAAGATTTCTTGCCTGAGCACGAGAGCCGGAATGCGTGAGTTGGTGACCCTGCTTTGGGAGGCTTAATCATGAAGGGGTGTAAGTGTATTAAGTGTATGTGCATCTGTGTGCATAAGCACAGACACATATGTGAGACTTGTATGGGGTTGAAAATGTCACTCCAGCCAGCTGACAAAAAATTGGTGACCATGTAGATGGTGGTAAACCATATGAAGGGCTGCCAATAGCAACGTTCTTGCCACTTTAAAGGCACTTTAGCAGTTTCGTAAACGACGTTTAAACTGCGGAAGATCTGCAGGGAAACGCTGGGCCTGAGCGACGTCGGAACCCACCCACGACATTTAATGTTAAGTTAAAACCTGCGATCAGATCTACCGGCCGCCCGGGCTGGTACATGCCTGCAAGACCAGGAGCAGCCAGCCGGCGTGTGCTCCTCCTGGTGGAGCCAGATTTATTCATGTATTCATACATAAGAACTGAACTATTTAGCTAAAGCATAGGAGCCTTTCAGGTTTAAAGTAGTTTGTAAAATCTGAAGTAGCTCAAAGTGTCCTCCCTGACATGGATTATCTGATCATTCTATATCAATAACTCTGATGCTACAAACTGAGCTGAATCAGAGGCAGAAGACAATGTTAATTTAAATTAGTTATTGTCCCGGTCATGAACTTTATAAATGAATGGAAATAAAATTAGATCACTGCAGGGCATGTTGCTTTCATTTCAGGGTAAAGGGATAGAATACATAGAAGTAAAACAGAAACACGTTTCCTGGAAGAAGATATACCCCTTCATGTTAGGGCAAGAGGAAAGTCCCCTCAAGCAACAACGAGTCCCCTTTGAGAGTGGATTGGACATCCCTGGGGACTTGGGAGACAATGAAAGCTGTTACAGCATTTTCAACCTGGATGGGGGGCATGGCAGGTGGTCTAATGGTTAGGGACGCCACCAATGTAATTGTATGGCTGCTGGTTCAAGTCCCTGACCCACAAGTACCACTGGGGTACCCCGAGCAAGGTAGCATCCCCTAGCATTGAATTAGCTGCACACTGCTGTGCCACGATGTCACATGGGTTAAATGCAAAGGATCCATTTTGCTGTTGTACACTGTGGTCTGTCAGCAATGACAATTAATCACCTTAAAAAAAAAGCACACTATAATTCCAGCCATAACGATGGGTACTAAATATAAATACATTTTTACCTGTTGGAAATAAAAACCTGCATGTGTAATTAAGTGTAACTTAACACTTAATTAACAGGTGTAATTAAACATTGACTCCTTACTCATGCACTTTATTTGAGCTCTGTTGCCCATATCTAGTTTCCCTTAATTTTCTATCTATTCCAAGTATAACTTTATTGTTCCTTATATTATTATTATTCTGGTTACTTTATTTATTCTTGCTTCTCACTAATTCCTACTATGGCAGAGCTGACCACCT
This sequence comes from Petrocephalus microphthalmus, assembly GCA_026774405.1. NCBI lineage: Eukaryota > Metazoa > Chordata > Actinopteri > Osteoglossiformes > Mormyridae > Petrocephalus > Petrocephalus microphthalmus. The sequence goes on from JAODKK010000019.1 coordinate 14,949,432, forward strand.
TGCATTTCACTGCAGGTTATACTTGGACTGTATATCTTGCATGTGACACATAATCCCTTAACACTCAAACAGGCATGAAATGCTGGCGTCAGCGTACCGAAGTCCATTAATTACATTACAGTAACATTAAAATTAGCCACCTAGAGTTGCATTAGTTAACTGAGGGGTAATTTAATTCACCATGCTAATAGGCATCCTATATCCCAGCTACTGTGTGAGACTACCTTTAATGTGGCTTGGCTTCAGAATCAGGGGTGATATCTGGCAGGCTTGGGTCACGCCAGAGCTACCTTTCTCAATGGGTGTGCACTGATAGATGTGCTACCACTACGGTCTCCCCCATACTCAAAGCAGCGAGAAGCTTGAAAACACGGGCCTCCGGGAAGTGTGACTTTTCGTGCTGTTCCTGGAAAGTGCCCGGTGACTCATCTGCAGACTCACCCACAGCCCGCTGAAAGCCAAAAGCAGCCTTGCTACCCTGTCTTCCCCCACACAGCGTCAAGGAAGGAGCCCAACACTTACTACCCATCGTATGAGGCTTGGCCTGCCCTAACGCCAAAACACAAATGAAAGTTAGGGTAAAACTGTGTGTGGCTTATTAGACAGCTGGAAACTGAGATTGCCCCTGCGTGCGGTGACATCTTCTGCGTGCTTTCAGGGTGACAGTACCATCTCTGCTTTGCCGGTTCACAGATTACTCATTCCTTCTGGGATTAGGGCTGCCTGCTTCCCATCAAACAGCCAAAGCAGGGCTTCCTGAGGCTTCATCGTGCCGGTCAGAAACCCCTTTCTAAGACAATGGCCGCCTCAGTCCATCCACAGAAACAATGCCTGCTGCAGGAAGCTGGGCGATTACAGCCAATGTTGTCGGTACCCAGCATATCACCTGGAGCTCTCTCCTGTACTTCTTCTAATCCCTGGAACACCTCAGTGGGTCAACACACTGACCAGAACCAGGCCTGCGCTCCCTGTAAATAATTCAATCGTCTCAAACCTGCGGTCGGCAGTAATAGGATGCTGGATACCACCCCCCCAGGCCTGAAGTACAATCCAGATGATGTTGCTGCAAAAATCACTCAGTGCTCCAGCTGCTTACAAACTTTATAATGGGTGAAAAATACAAAAGAAAAAACTTTATTAATACATTAGTATGCACACTTAAAACAACAGCATTTGAAGATAAAATCCAACAGTTTAAAATATCAGATATACTATCTACAGGCACAGTTTCTGAATTCCATTTATCGCTGATAGGGCGGAGTCTGTTCACTGTGCTAACGCAGTGGGCTTGTGCGAGTCACAGATGTGTTCCAACACTGCCAAACTAACATGCAGGGCCAGAGGAGGACACAGCGCTCTGCCTGAACACAGCTGACCTGTGAAGCGGCGCGCAGAGCGGACGACTGCTGTATAAAGCCTAAAGGACACCATGACCTCATGCTAGCTCTCTCTGACACACTCGTGTGTGAGTGTGGCCCACTTGCAGTTAATTCCCACAGCTGTGGTGGTTCCTGTGCCCACAAACAAGACAAAAGGCAGGAAGCAGAGCCCCTCAGCTCTACATGCAGGGGTCGGGGGCAGCGTTGCTCGGCTGCTCCTCCGGGGTCGACAGGTACTCCAGCTCGTAGCTGCCATTCGCGTTGGCCGGCCGCACCTCTGTGGAGACCTTCTTGTGCTCCAGGATCTGCTGGAGCTGGTGGCTAGCGTAGTCAGGCTTGGTAACGAGGGGATTTGGCGGTACCTCCAGGCCCAAGATGTCGGGCACCATGTATGGCCGCAGCCAGCCCACCAGCGGGGTGCTGCCGGGGGTGTAATGCGTCTGCCGGTGGTAGAACAAAAGCCCATCCACCTGCGGGGGGCAGTATCAGGCCAGAATTAACCCCTGTGCAGTGTTAATATCCTGTGAAATTTGCCTACTGTTTATGATACTCTGGGGTCAGATTGACCCCAATCACTGTGCAGGGGTTAAACCCCCCCC
>JAODKK010000019.1:14951509-14966072 GCA_026774405.1 Petrocephalus microphthalmus
GAGATCACACCTAAAGCCCACCCTATTTCCCCCGAGGTAGCCCGAGCCCCACCTTGAAGCTGTACTCCGCCGAGAGCACCCGCCGGATGGACTGGGCAGAGCAGTCGACGCTCTGAAGACTCACGAAGCGAAACTGCAGTGAATGTGACAGGCAGAAAGCACGTCATTGGCTGTGCAAGGTCAGAGGTCAGGGCCCAAGAGCAGGCCCCGAAGCAGGGGACCTACCGGGTTACGCTTGCCGATTTCAGACAGGCCGTCGCTTTCCTGGACCTTGGACTGCAGCCAGTAGAATCGGAACTCTGTCTGTGGACATGCAGTGACATGACAGACAGAATATGTCCTTCAATGAACAACAGAGCCCTGGTTGTTAGTCTACAGTCACGCCATTACACTATCACAAATCAGGCAGACTTTGCTACTATATAAACTACCGGTCATCAAAGAGTCAGCCAGCCTTGACTGAGACGCAGGAATGTACTTTCTAAACCATCCATCCATCCATCTATTGATCTCCTAACCGCTTATCCTGGTCAGGGTCACTGGGTAACATAAACAAATCAATAATTCCATCACAAATTAAATAAAAAAAATAAAAAAGCATAGTGGCTCAGTGAGTAGAACTGTTGCCTCGCACCTCCAGGAGGTTCAACATTCAGTCACGATAAATAGGTTGTCCATCACAGTCTGGTTTAGATCAGCCATAAAAAAAAGCAAACTGGCTACAATGATCAGTCACGTCTGCCAAAAATATCACCGCTGTCAACCGGAACGCCCTCCCGGACCTGCACTCCTCCCGTGTCAGGAAATGGGCAGGGAAAACTATCACAGACCCGTCACATGTGGGCTGTAGCTTGTCTGAACTTCTACCCTTTGGCAGGCACAGCAGAATACTGGGCTCTAAAACTAGCAGGCATGAGAACATTTTCTTCCCGCACGCTATCGTTTTCATGCATAGAAGATGCAGTTGCTGCAGCTCAGTCTGCATTACTACCCCCCCCATCATACGCATTGTATTTATTCCATTATTCCTCACACTGACCTGCACTTCTTGTATTTTTTTTACATTTATCAACTGCACAAGAGCAGTATATCAACCAGACCGTATGCGACCATTGTCTCTGGATACATCTACAGTATGTATGAGGGCCAAGCACACACTCCTTGTGTGTGTGAGCACACCTGGCTAATAAGCTCAATTCTGATTCAAGACACTGATGAGGAGAAAAGGTCAGGAGGAGGATTCAGTTGTAAACAAAATAGTAACAGAGCATAAGCCTGCATATCCAAAGACTCTGTGTGCAAACTGACATGGAGACTTCATTGAGACACACATATGTGACACATACCGGACAGTCGTAGACAGGATGACCCCTCCAGCACATCACGTCCAAAATGTAGTAAGTCCTGTCAACTTCACTGAAGATGCAGTCCAGGATTGTGTAATCTGCCGAGACACATTCCTTAAGTGGTCTCGATTCAACTACAAAAGCATCTTCAGCACGTCATAATTATACAGGGTCAGACGCAACATGTCACTATAATAATACCATTCTACTGTGAAGGAAAAATTGCAAAGTGTTACTCTATGCTTCATAATAATCTGTGACACATCCAATCCCATCGTACGTTACAGTAGACCTCTTCAGGGCCCTGAGCCGGACAGACTCACACCCCGTGAGTGCTAGGCTTTAAAACGGGACACCGTGCTAGTGAAGCATTTTGCGGTACCCTGACCCCGTCACCTACAGCAGGTGGAGCGCGCCGAGCTGGAGAGACCCGCCTGGTCACTGAGGGTCAGACCTACATGACTGACATTCCACTCAAAGTCATTATTTTAAACAAAATGAAGTGCGGTTGACGAATATGACATTTTTGCAGCTGGCAAAATTTTTCCCGTCAATATGCAGACTTCATAAACAAGTATATGACCCCCAAAATAACAGTGCCAGAGACTCACAATTTCCATTATGCTGATTGGCGGGGCCCAGATTGCAATAAATCTATACCTTGGTATATTTATTGCAATCTACCAGTTGCAGTTACAATGGATTTTTTTTTTTTTTTTAAACAGTTTTATAAACATACTCGGGAAATCATCCCACGGCCCCTTCCCGGAGACCAGTGTTTCTGGGGCCTGACTTAGGGGGTGAGGAAAAACAATAAATACCTTTTCCCATGGCCGAATTGTGTCTGTTGCCACCTGGCAGCAATGAAGGGAAGCGGTTGATGCAGTAGCCGCTCTTGGTGAAGGCTGCCGTGGATCCCTGATGACAAAGCAATCCTCATTCCAAGGAACAATCAAGGTCATCGCTGGACCAGTTTCTCACGGCATGCCACATCTCCAAAACCAGGACAAGAATGTGTGTCTAAAGAAATCGTATGCTGGCAGACAGCCTGCGTGGATCTGCGTCAGTGAAATCAGCAGCATTCCATATAAAAGAGGACAACCATCACTCATAATATAAGTAAAAATAAACACAGAAACTGCTTTGCCTAAGTGCACTGCAGTTACACTGTTGTTAGTTATAATTATTATAAGTTATGATGGGTGCTGTATTACCTCACAGTTATACCTCTTTTGTAAAGAATTTCAAAATCAGCCTCATTTTTCCAGACAAATCGGCAACACATGGATGGTACTGTAGGCATGCGAGACCAAGGTGCCGTGTCCAAGGCCAGAACCAGAGCGGGCCCCTGGGGTGTCGCAGACGAGGCAGAAGTTACGTGACAGCGCTCACCTTGGAGGCCACGATCAGGGACCTCTTCCCCACAGGACAGACCACCAGGAGCCACTCTGTGTCCAGGTCAGGAGGCACGTCCACCAGCCACTCAGACAGCATGAGCTTAGTGGGTGAGTATGGTGGGGGAAACAAGAGATTAAAGTTTAACGGTGATTATGCAGGCTAAAAGAAACTCTGAAACCACAATATGAATCAAACCTGATACTGACAAGTACTGTTGTACTAAGTGCACATCATCACCATAAAAGCTTTCTGATTACTATACACTGCAGTTCCACTGTAATCCATACTTGTTTTATGATTTTATGCCCCCTTGTGGCCAGGGAGGATAATACAATGACCACAAATGGATTCTCAATATGGCAATTATAAAAATGGCAGAGGGGGGATAAACATGTCTCAATGTACAAAGCCTCTGGCATGTAACTCAGGGGAGCTGCCTGTACTAACCTGGTTGGCATAATGCTTTGGTAACTTCTTCCTCTGCTCTATTTCCATCTCTTCTTCCTCCTCCTCCTTTTTCTCCGCCCCGTCCTCCTCATCACTGTCCACCCCAGTCCAGTCCCCATCCGCCAAGCGGCGAGCGTGGTTCACATAGTTCAGTCTTTTCCTATAACAGGGCATGTTTGTTTAAGAGGCCATTGGGGGCAGAGCAGTTGCAGTTCATAGGTAATCACAACCATGGCCAGAGATGCCCCTAACATGCAATCTATGTCTTTCGTACAGATGTCAGCTTATTTAGGATTAGTGTGCCACACTTATTCAGTCCCCATATGGATCTATGCTTTAGAGATTCCATGTCATTGCAGACCTGACAGCCCCAAACAGTGACTTATGCTCAAAGGTGACCTGATGGAGATCCAGGCAGTCCACGTGGTCCGTGACGATAGGCTTTTTGTAAACAGACCAATTTACTTGCAGTATATTTGGCCTATCTGTAAATATATTTATAAATATAAATAGAAACCATTATTTTAGCACCCCTCTCCCAAATATATTTATCACCAACGATCAAGTCAAATTTAGAGCCCCCCCCGTCCCATCGACCACCTATCCCTTGAAGAGTGTCTGCACGGCATTGTACTGCACTGCAATGCTGCAGGAGAAACAGGACTGCAATGACGGCGTATCGGGGCCCACGGCTATGAAGACGTCGGAAATCGGCTGACTTTTTCTGCAGGTCCAGGAAGCGCCGCCGCCTCTCGTCCTGCTCCAGGGCGCTGGAGCGGCTCTTGTATTGCGAGAGCCGCGGGTGGGGCGCCGACGTGCTGTTGGGTTCCTCGGATACCGAAAACGCGGTACCGATGCTCCGAGTGAGCTCGTCCATCGCCGACCGCTCACCTGGGCCGTACGGACAAGCTCCGTTTAGGGATTCCCGATCAACACACCGGCGGGACAATGATGCATCTGCAGCTTCGATTTTTAAATCAAAGTAATCATTTGTCGAACTGTTGCATTTCATAGCAGATGACCGTGCATTAGGTGAGTCCAAAGCTACTGGCATCACGCATATTATACTCAGCTATCAATGACTAATGCAAAACACCAAAGGTGCGCATTGTGAAGCAAACGCAAACAAACACATAACCTAATATTAAAGACACGTGTAGGGATAAAACATAGCCGAAACGCAAGCTCATTGACTAGCAAATTATTCGAACGAGCGACTGTTTGATTTGCTTGTATTGACATTATAATTAAAAGGCATACATCAAGCTGCCAATCTCACTAACAAGTTACATCGTATAATCAGTTTTAAAATAGTATAACTATAACTGTTACCTTGTTCGAATTTTTGCCGGAGAACAGCGGGGAGCCCGGGTGGTGCGACAGGCCGCAGGAAATCAACACGGAGTTTTTCAGCGGCACATCATTCGCTGCACAACAAAAAGCATTTCCTGAGTTTTTCGGCCTGAGCTGTACCAGAATGCGGCGACAGTGTTTTTCAGTTCAGTTTAAGAAGCTATCAGGCTGTTCAAGGCACAAGTACTGATAGTATAATTACGGTACATTCAATGATTCAAAGCAGATTAAAAATAAATAGTTCGCATTCGAAATAGGCCATTGATGCAATTCTAAACAGTGCAAAACCGATTTGCCGAAGAACCAGGAATTATTAGAGAGATGACCGGAGAGCTGTAAATGCCGCAAGCGGAATATTGTTTGAACGTTAAACTTTATAAATGAAAGTTATATGCAATAATAAGAATATTTTGACATTGCCTATAATTTCTGATACATTTTAACGGTACTTTGGGGAACCAAAAATAATTTCCATTAAAAACGTGACACCAAACATTTGAACTCCAGCGTATATTTTTGAATATTAATTTAAAGTATTGCATTCTAAGGCCGACCGATGTCCGCGTCGAAGCATGTAGGTGCCTCTCTCCGCCTGTAGGCGGCAGTGTAGCTGAGCTGTCCTCCTCCTCGGACAGAAAGAAGGAAAATCCTTTAGCAAAAACTTTCCTCGATTGTCCATAGCCTCACGTCACGGAAAGAGTTACATTTTAACTTGGTGGAGATATAGGATACTGAGAGATACGGCGGCTGCTGGCCCCAGCGTAATACGCCGAAGTGTGCCTTATTCTGCTAGGGCAGCATCCGAATGCATAGGTGTCCTTAAAATGGAGCAAGTTTGCAGAGGGACGTGGATCGAGCCCACAGTGCGCTAGGATATTATCGCATCTGGCTTTTCTTTCCTGGGCACTGGCGCTTCGGGTCGGAAGGAGCGTCCCGGAGCCGCGTCTCCCGCTGCGCGTTCGGGATGTGCGGCGCGCCGCTTCCCCGTCTTTCCGAAAAGGCTGCTCGCTTCTCCGGATTAGCCATCAGGTCACCGCTTTAACACGCACCGCTGCCATCGCAAGGGGCGATTTACGCCGTACTCCCTGGGATTAACTTTTGGGATTTACCGCTGCGACGCATCAGCTCCTAACTTTACATTTTTCTTGGGGATATATAGATATATATGTTTTTTTTCCCCCTCGCTGCCTTACGGATCCAAACGCAGTAGATGAAGTTGAGTTCCGCTTCAGACGAGATGTAATGCAGGAAATATTCGAGCCGATATCGTTAGAGGTGAGGTCTGCTCTCCGGGAAAGGCAGATATAATATGACCGCGGGGATATACTGGGGCCATTGTGGGACCGTCCGGGCTCCCTGTGTGCCATGTTTACGTCGTTAACGGGCCGTCGGTCTGGGCTCTGATCCGTCCAGCACGGACATCCAACCCCAGTCTGCGGCATTTGCGGACACCTTCGCCGCCACCGTCGCGAATGACTCTGACCTATTTGGAGGAATAGTCTGTTGAAATTAGGCTGAGGAGCAGCCCATTAAAATCAAGCGGAGAATTCAGGGCTGCGCTTTAATTCCATGCTTATGAGGTCAGGACATTTTTATACCAGCGTGTAAAATAAGCACTACGGGGATCGTGCTCTATTTCGACAGTTTTTGACTGACAATAAGAGAAGCTACATTGTAAGCGATCTGGTCCGGCTGATGTCCCAGTCGTGTGTGGAAAGGGGAATGTTTTGCACAAAGTTTCAGTCTTTGATGAACTAAGGTGAATGATCACTGGTCCGATTGTCTTTGAGAAAGAAACGTATATCGAGGTAAAGCCTAAAATTGGTTTTATCTGGGTAGCTTGAGTTGGCATAATTAAAAATACATGATATTTGTTGCACCTTCAGCCTTGGCGGTTATAACAGGTGTAGAGCCAAGTGCTGGCCTGGAATTTACAGCAGCTGAATGTGTTTTTTTTTTTTTTTAACTAAAAGGGGTTGTTGGTTTTATATATGTTTCTAGGCCCTTTAACTCTGTCCAGGGAGCAGTGCGATGATCTGCTGCTTTAGGGAGCAGAGGGTTTAATTTGAAACTCTTTCTGTTTTCTGAGATCGCAGACTGAGCAAAGTTTTCCGTCAAAATGTCACTACGGGCCAAAGCACTGTACACGTTTCAGAGTGAGAACAAGGACGAGATCAACATCCAAGAGAACGAGGAGCTGGTTATCTTTGACGAGAAGCCTGTAGATGGCTGGTTGCAAGGGGAAAACAGTCGGGGGGAGAGAGGCATCTTCCCGGCCTCCTACGTGGAGATAATCCGTCCCCGGTCCAACTCTAACATAACGGACAACTCGCTGAGCCCTGCTGGATCTCCGGGCAACGACTCCTCCTACTTCCCCCCGACCCCCAACACGTCTTTCCGGATGCAAAGCTATGAAGATGATGACTGGGATGACTGGGACGACTGGGACGACAGCTCGACGGTGGTGGAGGACGGCGATCCTCGGCAAGGCGTGGGAGCCAACGGCCACGCGCACCAGAGCTCCTACACCAACCCCAACGTCCACTACCGGCCCAAGCACCACATGGAGCGGCAGGACAGCATCTCCAGCTCGCGAAAGGGCAGCATGGTGGGCCGCAACCTCAACCGGTTCTCCAGCTTCGTCCGCTCAGGCGTGGAGGCCTTTGTGCTGGGTGACGTGCCCATGATGGCCAAGATAGCGGAGTCCTACACCATCGAGATGGGCTCAAGGGGCCCCCAGTGGAAGGAGAACCCTCAGCCTTTCACGTGCTCCATCGAAGACCCCACCAAGCAGACGAAATTCAAGGGTATAAAGACGTACATCTCCTACAGGGTGACGCCGAGTCACACGGGACGTCCGGTCTACCGCCGATATAAGCACTTTGACTGGCTCTACAACAGACTGCTGCACAAGTTCACCGTCATCTCGGTGCCTCACCTGCCGGAGAAGCAGGCCACGGGCCGCTTCGAGGAGGACTTCATCGAGAAGCGCCAGCGCCGGCTGACCCTCTGGATGAACCACATGACGAGCCACCCGGTGCTGTCGCAGTACGAGGGCTTCGAGCACTTCCTCATGTGCGCCGACGACAAGCAGTGGAAGCTGGGCAAGCGCCGCGCCGAGAAGGACGAGATGGTGGGCGCCCACTTCATGCTCACCTTCCAGATCCCCAACGAGCACCAGGACCTGCAGGACGTGGAGGAGCGGGTGGACTCCTTCAAGGCCTTCGCCAAGAAGATGGACGACAGCGTGATGCAGCTGACGCACGTGGCCTCCGAGCTGGTGCGGAAGCACCTGGGGGGGTTCCGCAAGGAGTTCCAGAGGCTGGGGAACGCCTTCCAGTCCATCAGCCAGTCCTTCACGCTGGACCCGCCGTACAGCTCGGACGCCCTGAACAAGGCCATCTCCCACACTGGCCGCACCTATGAGAACATCGGGGAGATGTTTGCCGAGCAGCCCAAGTATGATCTTTTCCATATGCTGGACAAGCTGTCTCTCTACCAGGGTCTGCTGGCCAACTTTCCAGACATCATTCACCTACAGAAAGGTAAAGCCTCCTGTTTAACTTTTATCTTCTTGAAAACTTAAATGGAGGCATAGAAGACTGTTGTAAATTTTAAAAGAAGCACATTCATTCATATTTATTATTGTTTTATATATGGATTTAAGTAAATCGCCATGCTTTTCAGCAGTCTGATGTCCCTTTGATCAGATTGAGTGCAGATTATTTCCAGGGATGGTATTTTGACTATGGTTAAAGGTCACTGAATCTAGTATTTTGCCAGAGTGGGTATGGAGACATTTCTTGTGCACTGATGTCTAGAAGTCAGGAGTAAACATGGCATTCCCATTTGGCACGGATTTCCCGGCTCGCAGTGGTGGCACGCGATGTGTTCTTTATCTGGTCATCTCTGGAATACGTTAACATTGGCTAAAAATGACAGATGTTTGGCTCCAGATGATTGGAGCCAAACGTGTTTTCTTAGAGGATGACTTTCACTGAGAAGGAAAGTAGAAATTAGCCAGCAAATATCCTTTTTTTTTCCTACTTGGTAAGTATGGAGGGGGGGGGGGTTACTCATTTTTAGTTTTTAAAGCCATCAGATTCCTTTAAAACGCTTAGTAAGACCTGTTCAAGGCCTCAGGCAGGAATTAAATTTAATTCTGCTGGTGCTCCTTGTTTGCTAAGTGCTAATAACCGAGGGGTGGGGTGGGAGGGCACACTGCCAGTGTAGCCTTGGCCTCAGCAGAACACTGCAGACTTATCAGAAGCTTGGCTTCACTCATTGTGCTGGGACTCATCTCGTGGGTCCTCTAGCTTCTTCTCTCCTTAGCTAGGACTAGCTAGCTAGCTAGGTTCCTGTCGTCTGCTTTAACTGTAAAAGCAGATAAACAAACAAGCCCAACGAAGCAATGGGACGAGTCAGAGCAGCCGCTGCCCGTTAGCATGCCTGCAGTATCACTCAGAGTCTGTCAGATCGTTGGGCTAGTCCCTACCAATCCTGGTCTTTTGGGTTGAGTCAGCAGACTGTATTGAATGTCAGGCTTGACTTAATGAATATTCATGACGATAAAAAAACAAAACAATGTGTGGTAAGATGATGCCCGTACTGAGGGGTGGAGAACAATGGCCTGGTTGTCCCTCGAGTGCTGGTCACTCTGCTCTCTCCGTGTGGTGCCCCGAGTGACTATGGCAACCTGTCACCGTGGGGATGTGTGGTGACATACAGCGGCAATGAAGTGGCACTTCCTAAGCCGCGTCGGCGAGTGGCAGGCGGCGTGCTTGGTGCTACATGCCGTAGGCAGTGGCATCGCGGGGTCTTCTGGGTAGGGAGACGGCCAGGACGCGATTGACCTAAGACATACGTCTTCATTGCTGCCGGTGTAGGAGCTTCGACCCCCGGAACAAAATGCGAAGCTGAAAACGCTTATAGGGCCAGGAAATCAATGAGGTGGGTGCAGTTCCAGATGTGATGCAAAACGGACCAGGACCGAGCAAACGGCCGCCGTGGCATCGCTGCTATGCGGAACAGATGTGCTGCAGTGCCAGATGTTCTCTCCTTCCTGGGGTATCCGTCAGGGTTCGATTTCCCATTTGTGGGCAGCATGCATCGGTAAAGATGGGTACCAGGTGTTCTGCTGGGTCACATGACCGGGCCCATAACGTTTCCATTTCAAATCTAATTTTCTGCCACGGAGGCACATAAATAAAGCGCTTCAATGTAGACGGCGGTGCGCCAGTTGTGCCAGATATTTGGTGTAGCTTGCATTTGTTTTAGTTAATTTATATTGCATCATATCTCACTTTAATGGCCTATAATGTTTATATACCTGAGAAGTCAGGGAAAAGACAAACATTTAACAGTGATGAGAGCTTATTGTTTTATGGAGGACATGCTGGTGGTGTCTGTGCACTAACACTGGAAATCATGAAGTTTTCACATCCTGCGACGACGGCCAGATGGCCCCGCCTCCTTCACGGAGTTCCCCAGGCTTTGGAGCTGACCATACAGGCCGTGACTCTGCGCTAAAAGCAGGGATTATTCATGAACCGCGTGGTTCTCAGTTTAATACTGGGCTGGCAGTGGTGGCTGAGACGCTACACAAAGGCTGAAAGCAGTGAATGAGCCACTTCTGCCCCATTGGACGGCGGTGAATGACTTTCAGTCGTTCCCGTGGTGATGGTGGGCGGGGCTAAGGGCTGAAGACTCAGTTAAACGGCAGTCATGCCTCAGCCTCCCGGTCTGCAGGAAACTTGTTGCTGTGTGGAATCCACGCGGCATGTTGGTGAGCAGGACGTGCACAAACCTGTCAGACTGGTACCTCTATTGGGATAAGAGGAGATGGGCACAGGGTGCGTTTGCTTCCGCTTGGAAGTGTGCTCCTTCTGTAAGGGAGTGTGCTGACGCCGCTTCTCCAAATGGGCTTTCGCACAGCAGTGCTTTGCGCTTTTATTCGCATGCCTACACTCACACAAGACAGAATGCATAACTGTGTGAAACCTCTCTGGTGTCCTGCCATGAACTCTGCGTGACTTGAATTAAAAACAAGTGACTTAAGGATGAAGTGATGTGAAATGTATAACAATAACAATAGCAAATACAACAACAATAATGAATGACAACAACAATAATAATTCACAATTCATCCACAATCTATCCAATAATAATAATAGTATTTGTTATTATTCCCGTTGCTGGTCTTGTTTTGTTGTTATTATTGGTCGTCCAGAATCTCCTTTTTGCCACTATGGAAATAGTCCTGTTCTGTTTATTCTTTATTTATCATATATATTTGTCAGTTTCCTGGTTCTTCTTTCAGCAAGAGATGAGTGAGGCTTGTATGGAAATTCCTGGGCTGAGGGGTAATCGGTTTGGTTTATACAGCTGAAATGTTACCGGCTCCAAGCCCCAGCAGCAGAGTGCTTTCTGACCTCTGCTCTGCCTTCATTGGTTTCTTCCTGGTTACTTTAACAGCTGAGCTAATGCCTGTCCCAGTTTTACATGTTTTTCCCAAGGCGTCTGCTGACTGTTTGCTCTGGGGATTTGATCAGACCCCCGCTCTTTAGGCTTGTTGGATCAGGCCCAGGCTTCTTCTGGAATCAGTCCCGGCCTGCGTGTACCTGAAATTTGCTAAAGGTGTTGGAGGGCGATCCGAATTTGCTCCCAACCCACAAATTTTCCCCATAATTTACCGAATGCTATAATGTGCATCCACTTTGCTTTTCTCAGGAAAGAGGAGGCCGCAGGTACGAGCAAAGCGTGCTTTGTAATATCCGTTTGCCAAATTAATATTAGAGCCACTTACCTCACTTCTTGCATGCAAAAAAAAAAAAAAAACAGCCCATGGAATGAAGTCACCGGCTGGCCTGACGCTGGGCTCATCCAGCGCGCCCCGGAGCCGTCGGCACGCTTTAGCCGTACGGCCGCAGTCGACGGGTGACGCGAGGAAATTACAGAACGGTGCCATGTAGCCTGACAGGACCCCAGAGCGGTCAGAGAGCCAGTACCGATGGAACAAAACGGCCCAGCCTGTCACTGGGGGACTGGTATGCGGACTCGGAAGGGGTGAGTGTTGTGTTCGCTTAGGTTCCCTTAGTTATACTGCTTTCCAAACTTTCCATTACTGTGGTACTAGTCCAAAAGAGCTGTGAGAAACTCTAATGGGCTTTTAACCGATACTCCTGGGCTGTTTGGGGAGGCCTTTAATAGGTAGTGTATCTAAGTTACTGGGTACTGGCTATGTGTACTCTTATTTACCCGAAACATGAATGAGAGAACCCCATTTACAGCCCAGAAAAGGGAGAGCGTATCACGCGTCCCCCTCCATCTGCCTGCCATCCTACTACTACCACCATGCTGTTAACCGCCTGTTATCTGCAGGGCGCCGCCCGTTTCTGGTCATGTGATCGCCAACGCTTTATACGTCGGGTCAGGCCTGTTAGCCCAAGCAAGCAGTGGAAATGCATCTACTGTCTGCTGTTAAGCTTTAATTTCTGAATTCTGATTGGCTTGTTCATGAACAGCTGTATCTTTCTGACAGCAGGATGGAAATTGGACATGCTTTTGCATATATTCACATTCCATCTTGCTCTCCATGAGACGCAGACACCTATAAACGGGTGAGATAAACTATTTGGGTCAGAGCACAGGGTCAGCCAGTGGCCTGCACTGTAGAGCCGCTGGGGTTAAGTGCCTCGCTCAGGGGTGAGATGGTGGCCTGGTTACTCTGCCAGCTACAGGAGTTCAGTGCACGGTCCACAGACCCCGACCAAGGTTTGGTGATTGCGTAGGGCAGTGTTTCCCAGTCACACGTTTTAGGGAAGCAGAAATCTCCATCAGGGAGTTTGGAGGGAGTACATTGGGAAACACTGGCACAGGGCATCCATCGGACTCAGGCTGAACAGACCCCTCCATTTAAGTGACCCCCAGATGTAGCCTGCCCTTCTCTGCCGAGTGTCTTATGCTTCCTCATATCACTCATACGCTTTAGCTGCACATTTTATTGAAGAAAAGCCGAGAGCAGGAGGAGATGAGAGCACATGACTTGGAAATGCGCAGGAGGCCATGAACTCCTACAGCTTTGAACTCTGGGGCTCTTGTGTAAGTTGTCATAACACAGATTCGGGCCGCATTACAAAAGCTACAGCACCCCTCCCAGGCCTGGGTGCGGCCAGAGGCGCGTCGGGGGGGAAGCTGTGTTTGCCTGCCTCGGACGTGCCCCCAGATGACGCCCCCCGTTGTCTCCCGGGGGGAGTTTAGTTAAAGCTCTTAAAGTTCTTATTCGGTACCGAATCAGAGCGGGTTCCCTGGCGGGTGTGGTCCCGGAAGTCTCCTTGCGAAATGGGGTCAGACTGATTACCCAGTGCCGCAGAGACACCCCGAGCTGGTAAGTGTGGCATGGCTGGAATGGGGCCTTCTCCATGGGGGTGCTGGCGAGCTACAGGGAGATGCTCGCTTACGGCCGGCCTCACTCCACATCAGGTTAATGCCGCTGCCCCGAAAGCCCCCCAGATTAATACTTGGATTTGGTAAAATGTCTGAAATGAAAGGTAGTCCAGAATAAAAACAAGTATCTCTTCAGCCGTGTTGGCATCTCTGTGGCCACTCCGGAGCGGGAAATGGAGCATGGCCCTTTAAAGTCCTCTGCGGGGATGTTTGTGTTTTCATGGCTTGATGGCGTGTGAGAGAGTCTCTGTGTGAGTTTCGCCACGGCACTGACGGGAGGCATAGGCCGCGAGACTTCATCACCATCCCCAGCGCTTGGCACAAAAGCCCCCCCCCCCCATCTGTGCTTTGTGTCGCTCTCAATTCGTGTTTGTTTGCCATTCGAGAGAGCCGCTCTGTCCCCCGGGTCATCCCTCTCATTGTGTGACAGCAGATGAATCACCACTGACCGGAAGGTCACCATCTCGCCCCGCTCCCTTTTACTGTTGGGATGCGGGCCATTTCAGTGAGTGACATTAAAATTAAATGTATTGGTACGCTATAGAGTTAGCTCAGAGCAGTTTTTGCATGGAGTTGGCATGTTCTCCCCATGTTTGTGTGGGGTTTCTTCCAGGTACTCTTCTGGTTACATGCAGGTAGCATGTCCTCGTGTTTGTGTGTGATGACCTGCTGTCTTGTCCTGGATGTGTAATGTCTAGTGCCTTTTACTAAGCCACATTAATTGTGCCAAGTTTCTGTTTAAAGCCAAGCTGGAGTCCTCCTGATGTCCTTTTGATAAAATTAGGTTTTTATTTCAGCCCCTCTTCAGCGCTGCTGCTTAACCAAAACCAGCGTCCTCTGGCGGGCATCCCTTTGCTGTCTCCAGCACGACATCGCGCTCGGGTGGCTCCATGGTAGGAGATGGAGGGGGCGGGGCTTCCGGAGCTCGCCGAGCGTCCTGCCCAGGGCAGCCCCAGGAGCCTGAGGTGGCTCGGGCTTCGTTCAGGCCTGCTTTTGCATTCCCTCCCTGCTCTTGAGTCACGGGTTCAACCTTTTTGTAGCACGCACAGGGCCGTGCTCTTTGGGACGTCTACTGCGCACCGCCGGTGATGTTTTGATCGGGCCTGACGCGTGCGCCTCCCGTCCGGCCGCCAGACTCGGCCGTTGCGTAACACCAGCATTCCAGCCGAAATGGGCCTTGGCCCCCGGGACGGGCTAAGCTGGAAATGGTGTTTTTCTTTTCATCCCCTCCCCTCCCCGCCCCTCGTCTCCCTCGCTCCCCTGTTTGCCTGTATAGTGTCTGCTGCTATATTGTCTGTTCATGTGGAAAATGCATTAAAGTGGGCCAGAAGCAGGGGCTGTGCAGTACTCTGGCTGCTCACTGTGTCTGCCTGGGGTGTCGGTACCCACCCAGACCACGAGGCCGGGCGGCGTGGGGGGCAAAAGCCATAAGCCGTTAAAATCTTAAATGTAGGCATTTGTGAAGACCCATCTTTGACTACACATTAAGGAAGACTTGTCTTATAAGATGTATGCACCTCCCGAGCACTGCCGGAGATGGGTGCCGGCGAGGCCCAGTTCGGTAAGGTCCCCTC
>JAODKK010000019.1:14966172-14977773 GCA_026774405.1 Petrocephalus microphthalmus
AATCTGTGTATTTGTGTATATATATATGTGTGTGTGTCTGTGTCTGTATGAATCTGTGTATTTGTGTATATATATATGTGTGTGTGTCTGTGTCTGTATGAATCTGTGTATTTGTGTATATGTATGTATATGTGTGTGTGTCTGTGTCTGTATGAATCTGTGTATTTGTATATATATATATATGTGTGTGTGTCTGTGTCTGTATGAATCTGTGTATTTGTGTATATATATGTGTGTGTGTCTGTGTCTGTATGAATCTGTGTATTTGTGTATATATATATATATATGTGTGTGTGTCTGTGTCTGTATGAATCTGTGTATTTGTGTATATATATGTGTGTGTGTTGTCTATGAGTCTGTGTGTCTGTCAGTCTGTGTATGACTCTGTGTGTATTTGTATATGTGTGTGTATATCTCTGAGTGTGTGCGTGCACCTCTGAGTGTGTGTGCGTGTGTGCATCTGTGTGTGTGTGTGTATATGTGTGCGTCCATCTGTGTGTGTGTCTCTCTATGACTGTGTGTGTGTGTATGTGTATGTATGTATGTATGTGTGTGTGTGTGTGTGTATGTATGTGTGTGTCTGACTGTGTGTGTGTGTATATGTGTACGTGCATCTGTGTGTGTGTGTGTCTCAATGACTGTGTGTATATGTTTACGTGCATCTGTGTGTGTCTGACTGTGTGTGTATATGTGTATGTGCATCTGTGTGTGTCTGTATGAGTCTGTGTGTCTGTCTGTGTTTGTTTGTACATGCATCTGTGTGTATGTGTGCACTAGTCTGTGTATCTCTCTGTCTGTGTGTCTTTGACTGCATCTTTGTGTGTCCTTATGAGTCTGTATGCATTTGCATCTCTGTGTGTGTGTGTGTCTGTTTTTGTGTGCCTGCATCTCTGTGTATCTGTCTGTGTGTCTGTCTGAGTTTGTTTGTGTGTGTGTGTGTGTGTCTGGTGGCTGAGTCAGTGTGTTTTTTTTTTTTACCCAGCCACTTCTGCTCTGACCCGCTTCCTAGTTTTTTGGTACCGCCCTCAGCTGACTCCCTGAAATGTCCTCTGGCCCAGTGGCGAGTCTCTGCCCGCACGACTGTGGTGCTGCTGATCCGTTTCCCGCTGTGACTGGAGTCTCGACCAGCGTGATTCCAGGTCCTGCTTTGTCAATCAATGGTAAATGAAAGCAGAGACCGTCAAACAGGAATGTGCCGGACAGGGCTGCTTTAACTTTAACGAATCCGTGTCCTTTTTGCCGACGGCCGAAATGCGGCAAGCCACATCTACCCATCCTTGCTGCCGTGGGTAAACACTACCGGCAAGAGCAAGTGAAGCGATTCGTCAAGTATATTGGTGCTTCAGATGCTTGGTGGTGTGTGCCCGTTCCCATGGAGGATGCAGTGGCCAGTCGGTATGTCGATTAGCCTTGTTGGCCCATTTGCTGTCAGCTGCTCTGGCAGGATTTCAGGAATTCGTTACCAGGAAAACCCACAACAGATATTTGTCAGGTATGTCTGATGGTGCCAATGCCGTTTCCGTAAGGCCGTTGCTCAGTGTCGTACTTTATGTTGACAAGAAGCTGAAAGAATGACTGGCGGGTTCATCTCACCGCCTCTTATGACGTAAACTGAACAATTCCAGTGGCGTTACGGGGCTGAGTGCTGAGGCGTTTTGTTTGTGTATGACGGGGTGACTCCTGTGTTTCCTTGGACTCCAGGCTCTCTGTTTGCACATGTCTGCCTCTCCTGTCTGCATATCAGGAGGTGAATGCAGTCCCACCTACTTGGTCACCTGACAGCCTCACCTGTATGCATACAGGGTGGGGATCTAACACTAAGTTGCTGTCATCTAAAGATGGGAAGCTGCCCTTCTGAGGGCCTCATTAACTGGTCGTGCCCGGTGTGCGTTGTCACGGGTCACCGATGTACAGGTGCTCCTGGGTGTGAATTGATGATATTAGATTGTGATTGTGAAAGCCTCTGTGTCTGTGATCAGGGTAAGTGTTGTGCTTTTTTTTTTTTGGATACACCTTGTGGATTTGAATGACTCGTTAATGACGACTCCTTAATGCGACGGGACCCCGGCAGTCATCGACCTTGTTTCCCCCTTGCCAGGTGCTTTCGCCAAGGTGAAGGAGAGCCAGAGGATGAGCGACGAGGGGAAGATGGACCAGGACGAGGCGGACGGCATCCGCAAGCGCTGCCGGACGGTGGGATTCGCCTTGCAGGCGGAGATGAACCACTTCCATCGGCGGCGAGAGGTGGACTTCAAGGAGATGATGCAGGCCTACCTCAGGCAGCAGATCGCCTTCTACCAGCGGGTGGGCCAGCAGCTGGAACGCACTCTGCACATGTATGACAACCTCTAGACTGGCCACCAGGGAGGCGCTCTACTGCCCCAGTTCAGCTCTGCCCCCGACTCGTACCTCCCACCGCTGGCTCCTTCTCACGATGCCCCCAAGTCTCACCCCTCTTCCCTTCCGTTTCTTGCGCTTGGTGCCCTCTCCCTTTTTTTTTTTTTTTATCTCCTTCCTGTCATCTCATGCCCTTACCTTCCCCGATGGTCTTCACCCTACCCTTCGCCCGGTCGCCCTTCCTTGCGGCTTTCCTCCGTGACCCGAAAGAAGAACCGCAAGGCCTTCCGTTCCTCCTCTGGGGCAACGGGGCACCGGCTTCCAGCGGACGGCTGGGGCGTCTCAGTTCAGGTGCCCGGGCGGAAGTGCTCCACAGAGGGTGGCGTTTTGTCAGAGTGGGGTGGCATCTGAGTATTTCCATGGAGGAAACTGGGGGGGCGTGACGGCATCGGCAAGCTGCGTCATCGTCACGGTCACGGCTGGATGCAAGGCCTTAACGTTTGCTTACCCACGAGACAAAATACATGTTTATTTTCACTTGTGAAATTTATGATACGACCAAACCCAATTTGCACACACATGCACACAGTTTATTTAAATCTGTTGCTATGTGTAACATATTGAAAGCTGAGGATGTTAGGTTGAGTGCACTCTCTTGTCCCCCCCGATGCCTGTAGGCCTCAAAACATCACTTGGCACTAAACGCCTCAGAATGGCCAAGTCACCAATCTGAGTTGGACGCCTCTTCATTCATCCACAGTGAAAAGGCACGTGTGTGTGGTGGGGGACAGGTGGGGTTTTTTTTTTTATACGCAGCCCCAGCTTGCTACACCTGGGGGGAAGCATGTGACTCTTTTGAGCCAATCGCATTTATTTTATACCCGCCCAGCTGGTCTGCTTAGGCGGTTTTAGGGTCCTAAATTACGTCCCCTTTAGGAACAAGGCACATGTGTGTTACAGAGGGAAGTAAAAAAAATATGATTTGTAGCAAGTGCCTGAAGGAACCAAAATGTTTTTTTTTCTGCAACGGTTAGTTGTCTGTTGGAGGTGAGGCACGTCTTGGCACTTTTTAATGATTGGTTTCTGTCCCCATTTCAGAGAAGCCTGGTCAGGGGATCTTCAGGATTATGTCATGTTGGAATTTAAATGCTCAGGCTGTACTGTTCATTAGTTCCTTATGTCGAAATGTTGCAGTGGTCTTAACATTACTTGATAATATTCTTTTTTTGCTTTAATATTCTTTTGTGTATTTTTTTATTTTTTGAAGGGACACCCTGTAGCACATAATTTTTTGTTCTTTGACCAAGAAGCGCCCTGTGATGCATAATGTCTGTCACCAAAGTCGATGCGCCCAGTCTAATTCCATGCTAACCTGCACATTAGTTTGGTGTCCTGGTTTTACAAGATCTTTTCACAGGAAAGCTTTTGGGTTAGTCATTGCACAGCTTTTTAAACATGATTAATTAAAAATGGGCCTTATTAAAAAGTTAACACCGACTCTAAGCAAATGGAAAATAAGCATTATCTATTAGTTGCTTTGAACTTTGAATTAGCTATTATAAATTTTGACATAATTTATCTTAAAAAGCAAAAAAAAAAAAAAAATCTGTTTTCTGTATGAGTACATTTTTGGGCAAGGTTTCTTAAATGTTTTTACCATAAACCCTGGTAACCGCAGAACCGCAAAGAATTTTGGCATCGTTTGAGCTATTCGGAGTCATCTGAACTGCATGGTCATTGAAAAAAAAAAAAAATGACTTCGTAAGGCTTTTTAAGGACAACTGGCTGCCTTGAGATTCTGGAAAATAAGTAGGTCACATGTCAAATTAAGCCTGTGACCAAGAATTCTGGACCCAGTTCTACCAGCGGAAGCTACAGGTGTGAGCTTGACGTCTCCTCGGTCATGTGACTTGTAGTCTCTGGACCCTGCTTGTTAGCGTGACAGGCCTGACAAATGATGAGGTGGGAACAGCCGTGACAGCTATGTCATTCATTCCGGCTACATCACAGCCGTCGCACGCCACAGCCGGGAGGTTCTACCAGACCAAAGTGTCAAACCAGTTATCGAGGTTTGTGTTTATTCCCAGGGATTGAAAAATGTCTTTTGGCCTTCTACTGTAAATAAGAACATTTTACATTCCTCAGAAAGAAATAAAAATGGAAAAAAATATATTTATCAAAAGTTCTTTTCTTTTTGATTGAATGCATTTGTGACAGAAGGAGGTCTGTGACGGTGTGGAATGAGATGGAAGTGACTGGATGATGAAAACGTCTAACAGGCTTTGCTTGCTGGGGATAATGACTCAAACGGTGGGACGTACAGAAGTGTCACGGCTGTGATTCTGGTGTCCTGCTTTGTTTGTTAATTAGATCTTGGTAGGAATGCCGAGATACACTGATGTTTGCAGTGTTAACCTGAAGGTTATAGGTCGGTGATTCCTTTAACCATGACCCAGGGGTGTCAAACTCCAGTCCTTGAGAGCTGGAGCTTGATTCAGCTCCTTGTGCTAATTACCACACAGCTCTTCAGCTAAGTCATTTGTGATGGAACAGGGAAAGAACTAAAATACACAGGGCTCCTGGACTGGAGTTTGACAGCCCTGGTCTGGCCCATTGCTTCCGGTCTCCCCTGTCTCTGATCGGATTCTTTACACTCCATTCAGTGATTCTGTCTCTTTCTTCATCCCAGCTTGCTATATCTTGTATTCTGCCAAATGAGAACCACCTGTGCTTCATTAGCACCTGGCACTGTGGTTTTATTGGCTGAGTAATTGGCCATTCCAAATAACAACCACATCAGGGTTACCAAATCGTGGTCCAGAAATGCTCTGCTGGTTTTTGCCTATCCTTGGCTTTTTAAATGGCTTTCTCACTGTTAACTGAAGGGCATGTGAGCTGACGGGTGTTGATGGCGTAGTCGTTAAATTGTATTCCCTAAAACGTTCCCGTTTTTTGTCGTTGATGACCAGGACTGGGCTGTGCTTCATTTCAGATGATGTTTTTTCCTGCACCCAAAAATGTGCAGGCCTGTCAGAAGCGCCCTGCAGAGGTTTCCCCCAAATAATACAGTAATTTAATTATCATGAACTCCATCTGTGCTGAACACAGTTAATGTTGATGTGAATTGTGCAGCGTTGTAGCCAGGGGAGATGTTGCCTTGCTTTTCAGGTTTACAGTGAGGTGCATGCTGGGAGCTCATTCACTATGTTCTTGGAAAGCTGTTGGACTATTGTGGCATGTTGACAGATAGGTGTCACTATGGGTACGGTTAAAAAAAAAAACGTATAGCAGATGAACAGATGGTCTCTTCCTCTCACAGATGGCTTCTTCAGATCCATCCTGTTTGCCTGCCTCCTTCTTGGTGGCCGGTCTATTCTCATCCTGTCTCCCCTTCACCCGTCCAACTCCTGTGTAGTTGTGCCAATAAAGCTACCTGTAGTGGCCTGATAGACGATGGCTAGGGTTACCACCTAATCTATGTCAGAAAGGACAATGAGCCACTTCTGGGTTTACAAACTGCTTTAAATACTGAAAGGTGTTTGGCTAAATGGCGCAATCATTCGTGTTTCGACTGGTTCGCTTCCTTTGTGACATGCGCGATTGTAGGAAACTGACCAACCAGCACACAGCTAGAACTTCAGCTTAAGTGAAATCTGGGTGCTTTTGATTGAAATAGTAGTTTACGAATCTTGTGTCCTCCCTGACATGGATTAGGTGGTAACCCTAATGGTGGCACAGCAATACGGACGAGAGCTGACCAAGAAGTCGACTATTTCAGGCACTAAGTGTCTGCATGATGTAACCGTACTGGGGCCGGAAATTATTTACTGACCAATGGGAAATTGCACCGTTCTGACTGGCTCCGTTTCCGTAAAAGAAACACTCACTCTTGTAAAATATATCACTGAAACTGTGGGGAATTTCATAGACTTGTGGTTGGAAGGATCCCCAATGCCACTGTTATTATTATAGCGTCGAGGGAGCAGCTTTTGGGGCTCGCCTTGCTTCTGACATCCGGGCCTCAAGATGTTTGACGTGCTTCATGGAAATTTTACATCATAAGTTGTCTGTCAAGGCCCTCGCCACGGACAGTGAGGCGAAAAGAGCTGTCTTAGGGATTTTTTACCATTAAGTTAGCTTAGCGGAGGCTAGCCTGAAAGATATTATCTGTTTTAATGGGAGACTTTAGCAGTTACTGTGGAAAATGTTAAGCTGGCTGCTGAGAGTAAAAAGTGGTTAAGTGCTGAATGCGGGACTTGCTTTGTCATATCTCATTATATTTGGCCTTCTGGGGAAAAAATGGCCACAGATGTGCAGCAGCTCCTCCCCGAGGAGTGAAAAGGGTCGTCAGTGTATCTGCTCAGGCTTTTTGAACATCTTGGCAATCCCTCTTGTCTAAGAGAGCATGGTTTGAAGGGTGTGGGACAGCAGACCGTAGACATTATATCTCCGTTTTGAGGGTGGGGGGTTGGCTAAGCTGGCTCCAGGGGTGTCCAGGACAGTACGGTCTCTTCAGAGCAGCACGTCACCGCATGCCTGCCCATAGGGCTGAGTGGGTATAGATATGCTGATTCTGCGCAAACTAAGCGGAGACATTCCGGAGGTTTCGCTTACGTGGCCCCGGTGTCCGGATGGAAACTTGTGCTGTTGGCTCCGTGTTTATGGGGTTCGTCGGACAGAAAACACGGCTGCCTCATTCTCTCCTCTCCTCGCCGCTGCCATCTTACCCGGCTGGACGTCATGTTTGTGTTTATACGTTTCTCGTTTATGTCTCACTTTTCCCCAGTGTATGAGGTTTGTGTAAACGCAGCCAGAAACAGGCGTGCTTAGAATTTGATATCGGGAATGACGGCAGTGGGATCCGGCTTCGCAGTATCGCGACGCAGCCCCCTCAAATCAAGCTTAATCTTCTGGCACACACTGTCCTGCTGTTTACACATGTGAAAAACTTTTGTGGTCAGGCACCAGAGTAACTGCTTTGAGGCCCCACCAATTACAAACTAAAGGAAAAATAGATTAGCCAATCAGATTAATTACTAAGAATGACAGTATCTGGATAGAATCAGAAGGATGATCTTATTGGTACCAGTTAAGTATGGAAGAAAGCAAAGGAATCTGGCAAGGGTGGCAATAGACGTCTCGTAAGGGCCTGCTATACTCTGTATTGGGATACTGTATTGCCAGGCAAGGTTCATCTGACCCCAGAGCATCATTAAACGGTAGGCAAATTTCACATGGGGAAATTATCACGGGAAAAGGGTTAAATGTGCAACAATTTAAAAATCCTGGTTTAAAGATTTATAATAGTTAATCTTCTAGGATGTTGAAAGTAGTATACATGCATATTTAATTTGTGATTTAAAATAAAATAATGCTGGGGATAATGAAATTGTAAAATACATACGTAATGGGGATTTCTTTTCTAGCAGTGGCCATAGGTTAAATAGTAGTGATATGAAAAGACAGCTATATTCACACCTCATAGCTTATCCATTCGGGTGCTCTCTAAGCATGCAAAAGAATGCCTTAGTGACTCCAGGCTGTCAGTAGGTTTAAAGTGAAGACTGAGAGCAGTTCAGATATTGTTCCTCATTTAAGCAGTTAAAGGGGAAGTTCAGCCCTTAGCTGAACCCCTTAGCTTTCAGCTGAACTGCCCTTTTAAGGACTGTTTGAATTGCTGGAGACCGAGAGGCCATCCCATAATCTTCTGAAAATACCGTGGGGGCACAGTTGTTGGCCCTCTTGCCTCACACCTCTGGGACCAGGGTTCTGCTCTTCTCCATGGTTCCATGTGTCTGGAGTGTGCCCCGTGATGGGTTGGCATCCCATCCTGGGTTGTTCCCTGCCTTGTGTCCGTAGCTTCCGGGATAGGCTCCAGACCCCCGTGACCCTGAATAGGACAAGTGGGTGCAGAAGATGAATGGATGAATCTGGAAGAATGGTCTCCGTAGAAACATGAGCATTCTGGGAATGCGTTGAGGTCATTCTTTAAATGCGTCAGATGTGCTTCTGTGTTGTCAGGCCAGCCGCTGATCCTAGGGGACACAATGGCTTACATCATGTAATGTGTAATTACAGCACATCACCATGGGGACAGCTTGAATCGCGTAGATTATGGGGCTTGAGCTTAAGGATCTATATCTATACAGCAAACCTTTCTCAGCCTACAAGCTGTAAAGAGCAGCTGGTTTATGTTCAGGCAAGTTCAGGCGGGCCGTGTATAGATCTACCTTTCTGTCACTGGGTGAAAGCAAAGGGGACAGGCGTGGTTCTCCCCCCCACGCCTTGTTCCATGTTCTTGCCCCGAGCCATGTAATCAAGGGCTTTATCATTAGGTGAAAAGTAAAATCAGTTGTGTGGAAGAGAAAAAAGTGCAGATTGCTTTCCAGGGCCTGCTTGATCTCTAGATCAGTATGTATTGTCACATTCCATTAAGCACTGCATTGTGGGACATAGCCACTGGTGCATTATCACGTCCACTGCCACAGGAAAAACACGTTCAATAACTGAAAAATACCGAAACTGTTAGTGCTGATTATCCTGTATGATGTACACTGACCTGACTGACAGTGGGACCTTTAGGCATCCTGCAGAAACATTTCCCACCGTCATCATAAAGCTGTGACAGATTGTGTAGACAGGGGGGTTTGGGCAGGGGTGTCTGGTGACCCTTGTTAGTGGTGATTCCTGGATTTCCTGGATTGTAGCCCTTTTCTAACTGACCTGATCATTCAGGTTACGTGAAGCTTGGCTGGGCAGCTTGAAATCCTTCCGTCTCACATGGTTCTGTACAATAACTCAACTGCGCTTTCCAGAAGCTGGCCCAGTGCTGAGATCCCGCTTAGTGTCAGCCTATTATCCAGCAGCACAGACAACATGTGCTGGCTCATGGCAAGATATTCAGCCCGTATGGGTGTGAGTGATGACGTCATATTCAGGGATGTCTGCCAAGAGAATACTCTGTCATAATGCTCGCAGAGGCGGAAACCGGATGGTTTTCTCAATGCATCACTGTAGAAAGCTGTTATCATTTTTTGTTCTTATTCCAATCCAAAGAAACAACCTGATAAACCTGATATTTGGGTTAACGTCGTAGATCTTCATCAATCACTTGTTTTTTTTTTATGCAGTGACATTTTCAGCTTAACCACGTAATCTTCAGTAGGTGGAGACGTGCAAACTGGGTGTGGAGCGTCGCATGTGGAATATTAAATCCACCCCATGGTGTAGGACAGCGACATCATTTTGCTGTCAGCATGTGCTTCCTGTACCTGCCGTGTCAGGACAGCGGCCTGGGGAAGAATCGGCCATGCGGAGCTGATTGCAAAGTCCAGAAAACATGAGCATAGAGAGTAACCAGAAGCTGCTGGGGGGGGTGGATCGTGTTTAAAGAACACAAAAGACGGGGCATGGTGTGTCGTTTAGGAGACCAGCCACAGGTGTGGGATTACTCAATTTTTTCCCCTTAAAATCATTCATTTTGATGGTTGACCACCAGCTATGTGATCTCATGTGCAGATTGAACACTTGATGCCACAACTGAAACAAGACAGTTAAACAAGCTGATTGGAAATAACGTGAATCTCTGTTCAGCTTTGCCTTTTATGGCTGAACAAAAGCTGCAGTATTCCTGCACAGTACCTTTAGCCGGTGTTCAGAGACCTGCCCCACGGCAGGCAGTCACACGCTGCTCCCGAAGAGTGCGGAAGTCTTGCACCTCTGGGGGTTTTGCCAAGTGTGGCTATTGACGTGAGACATAATCTAAGGGCAAAGAAACCCCACAATTTGCCCAAAGCTGCGTGCTGTGTCAGCTTGTGAAGCGGGGCCATACGGGCCAAAGGGAGAGGTGATGTTGACTGCATTTTTTTTTAACTTTTCGAACAATTTGAACCAAACGCACCGAACAAAGAGTTAAACCTGGTGAGGAGCAGAGAGAGTGCGGCCATGTTGAAAGGGAGAGTCATGTGACTGGCCGTATTGTCCAGTCACACAATACAGTTTCATCGAGACTACAAACGCTGCCAAAATGTCTCTTACTGATCCTCTCCTCGGAACGTTTTCTTGCATTGTCTCCATCACCCTGA
The DNA here is from genome assembly GCA_026774405.1 of Petrocephalus microphthalmus. Taxonomy (NCBI): domain Eukaryota; kingdom Metazoa; phylum Chordata; class Actinopteri; order Osteoglossiformes; family Mormyridae; genus Petrocephalus; species Petrocephalus microphthalmus. Next base: position 14,976,594 of record JAODKK010000019.1, read on the forward strand.
ACAGGAAAATGCATCCGTTTCACAGGACGGTTATACAAAATATTTCTTGATTTAGTGCATGAAGTGCACTTGATTTAATCATTCAAAAAGGAAGCTGCAATGATTGTAAATGGCCAAATTAGGTTTTCGATAAATGGGGTTATAACAGTACAGTGGAAAACTCACACTCTTGCTCTTTTGTAATATAATGCTAATTCTCTGGTGTTCAGTTTTAATACAGTCCTTTGTCCTTTTTAGAATATGATTCTGCTTTAACCAGCTTACATAGCCATGATTAAATTGAATTAAATCCACAAAGATATGAATTTGAGCAGTGAAAGCGGAACCAGCCACCACCTGGGCCTTAGAGAGCCACGGAAATCTGATCCCTATGTATTGACATCGCACAACACGGCTGCACTCCCAGAGTAAGCAGGGGGCATACGTAGCCTGCTCCCTGGCTATGGGGGGCCTGACTCTCGCTCTTTGGTCCCGTTGGAGGTAGATACGTCTCCCCCGGGGCTGCTGCGAATGGCTGCATTGAAGTCGAGCTCAATAATAGGGATTGAGCCACGATACAGTTTTCGTGGGGTTAATTAGACCTCATGAATTATTAATGATGTAATTCTAAATCCACGGACATACGGAAGAGGTCTGCTTAATTGGGGATGTCTTCTTCTCCAGTGTTAATGTCTTGTTCATCAGAACATAAAAGAAACGATGGGCCCCATCTGGCACTTTCCTGTATTCGTACCTCGTCAAGTTCTTATTTGGGGATGACCTCAGCTGCTCCATCTACCCCCCTACTAATAACCTCCTTTGATCTTGCCCTGAGATCCCATACCAGCGGCATTTGTCGACTCCAAACCCTACACAAGTGACCTGTTACAACAGCAGCTCCTTCACAATTCTAGAAACGCTGATACTAACAGGCTTTGTTGACTCTTGCATGACCCAAACTGGCTCCTTTCCCTGAAGCCTGGCAACAACGCCTTAACCTCTCTTCCAGTGCTGGGCCCAGTAACTTAACTACACTGCTTAACCTCTCACACCGACAGCCCAGTCCCCTACTGGCAGTGGCCCAAGATGCTGACATTACATTCACCCTTAGTCCTCAGACCAATGACCTCCTCTGGCTCTCCCACACAGCTGTCAAACCAGAAGTTTTATTGGCTCTTTTCCAACACCGCCCCCCCACCCC
>JAODKK010000019.1:14989713-15001439 GCA_026774405.1 Petrocephalus microphthalmus
CAAGAGCCTATAAACACGACAATGACTACAAAACAGAGTCAAAACTGCTAGGACAACAGAAAGACAACAGAAAGACACCCCATGTCAATTTTATCTGGCTACTGGCAGGCAGTAAGTGCTACATGCACTTTGGAACATTACTCAAATTTAATTTGCTAAGTGGGTGTTACGCAAAACAAGAGCCCTGCTTTTACAGGAAGATTTTAACAAAGGCAGTTCCTCCCCAAAGACTCCAGCAGTGTCTGGCAGCAGTAGGGTTTAAGTTCAGTCCTTATTATTCACATGAAAATAAAAGGAGGGATTATTTGTTTAAAATGGAGGGGGGGGGGGGGGCATCCAGTAATGCCACCCCCTGGCGGCTCCGGGGTCGCGGGTTTGCAGCCGCCCTGGGTCAGCATGTCTGGGGATTAGCTATGTGCACATGGCATTTCCTCTGGCTCTCCTTCCACCGTCTGCAGGAAAGCAGCGTACGAGTCGCGTCGCGGTGACTCTGAGCTGGCCGCAGTGTCTAATAAAGAGCCGTGCATGTACGGCTGCGGGGACTCCAGACTGATGCACTGATACACACAAGTGTTAAGCTGTCTTGATGCCCATAGATAAAGAAATGCTCTGCATTCACTAATGTCCTTCCTACCGAAAAAAATGTAATTACGGAGTTTTTAATTCATTTATTTATTTTTGCCAAGTACAAAGAGCAATATATTTAATGTGGCGATGAGGGCGGCAGGACAGAACGCTTGACCTGTTGCAGAACTGGGCGAGACAAAAAAGGAAACGGGACAAAATGTGCTGCGAAAGTGAGGAAACGTAGGAAAGAATGACTGCAGATGGGAGAGCCGTTAAATGTTGAAGAACACCTCCGGAGAGAGGAGGAGGGCTCTGCGTAAAAAATCACTTCTGCGCCCTGGCGCCACCTGCTGTCCTAGTGAGTGTACTGCATTGAAATGCCGTTTACGGCCCCGTTTAGAAAAGTGCTGAAATTGTAACATCACTCAGACAACGCAGGATTGTAACATACACAAAAACGAGCACAGTGTTCTTCATAATGACAATTTGTTTCTTTATTTCTTTGTATAACTGCGCCTCTATACATGGTTTTGTTTTTCCAAGCAATCAGATAAGTTACATTACATCCAAATGCCAAAAAAAAACCCTTTTTCATATCGGTCGGATTAACCTATCTGGGGGCCCAAGGCTGACATCCGCATGGACACTCATGTGTTACCAATTTAACTAACTGTTCCATTTATCCTGAGGCAGAGAGGCCTCGGATGTTTGCCAGGACCCTAAGCTACAGTCTGGGGTAGTCTATGTCTTAATCTGCCCATCTGTGCATCAACAATAACGAACAGTTAAAGAAACTGGTGTTAAAAATTCTGGATCTGTTGCCAGTGATTGGAAAGAACTCCATATCCACCATCAGAGAACTCGTAAAGGTAATTTGCATCTGGGGTAAAGTAGGTAACTAAATAGCTTCTGTGACTTTAAAAATTGAAAGGCACTTTAAATGTGATACGCAGAGGCATTTGAAATTTAAAAGAAAGGAGCTGCATGCGGAATATACAAGCCCAGGGTAATGCTAATCAGGGCAGTGCTAAGTTGCAGCTAATCTTACCATCCTGGAAGAGGTTTCTGAAAGAGCAACCTTAGGATGATGGCAAAGGACAGTAATTTCCTGAGATATCTGTTAACTTTACAACATATGGTAGCTATCAGCCAGTCTGAGGACATACAGGAAGTCATTTACTGAGATACCTCAGTTAGCGCTCAGCAAAGGCTTGCGAATGAGGTAAAATACATTAAACTGAAGTCCGCTTCTGGTGGATCCATTTGATCTAGCGAACTACAGGCCCATCTCACTCCATCCCTTTTCTATGGACAATTTTGCAGAGCTCCTTGCTGAACTCTGATAAGAAAAAAATGGTGTTAGAGCCTCATTAGTTATTCAGACATTCTCAGCATTAAATGTGGCTGGTCAATGCAGACGTCTCCACAAAAGACTTTGGTGTTACAGTTGAAGAGGAAACATTGACTGTTGTTCTTCTATCTACAGAATAAAATCAATATCAGACACCTTCTAAGAATAAGGCTGAAAGTGAGTCATGCATGTATTAATTATACCTTCACACTGGGTTTTTGTGATGCTATGTTATCTGGCCACAAAAAAACATTTTCCTCAATCTCTTCAGCTGGTACTGGATTCCGAGATCTCAAGACAACTAAAATGCATGAATGTCAGACCTGTATCCTTCACCTTACACTGTTAAATATAGAATATAAATACAATTTATTGCCTTGAAAGTAAATTTTGAAGAAGTACCTCTATAATTTTTAACACAAGATGCTGGTTATCACATAATACCAATGACTGAGACCACAGTAAGTAGCAGAGTCTTATTACACATAACTCCAGATTTATGGAGTAGCCAAGCTACTCATATCCGAGATTCAAACAAACATATATTCACGTCTGCAACAGAAGCTCTAATGTATATACCCTTGTGGAGTCAATGCATGATACAACCCCATTAGCTTTTCTATGCCTCATTTTGCAATTGCATGTATCTCCAGCCGCACTGAAACCTCATTAGACCTCATTAGAATTTGACCTGGTGATGTGAATCGATTTAACCCCCCCCCACCTACCTCCTTCTTTCATTGATTTAGCAGGTGCTTTTATACAAAGCCATATAGACAATTGAGAAAGATGGGCCAGACAGGCCCTGGAGCCATCTGGGTTATGGCTCTTGCTCTAGAGCCCAGCATTGAAATTATTCTGCTGACCACGGGATTCGAACCAGCGATCTTCTGATCACAGCGTGCTAACTGACTAAGCCACACGCCCACCTCCTACTTGAGGCTGACTGACCACCAGACACTCATTCATAACCTATACCTACTCAGGCAATATTGCTGAGGATACTGACACTGTCCACTGTGGGTCTACTTCCAGTCCCTGTTTCCCTCATTAGCCATCGTCCATCATTAAGAGAATTTTACATACTTGTAATTGTTTTGGACTTTTATTCAACGCTATTTACAATGACACCACTACTTGTATAAGGGGTTGGAAAATCATTTTAAGGTTTTTTTTCAGTATTGGCTTTTCTCTATTTTGGTTTCTTTGGAAAAACAAATTACTGTGAATCACTTTGTGAGAGACTTACTTGATCTGATCTGAAATATTTCCTCCCTTCATATTATGATCTTTCCCTTTTCATTAATTAGAATGAACCAGTATTTGAATTACTAATTACAGTCTATTTAATTGTATTGCTTGATCTGTAAAATCAGCAGACATACTAACTTTGCACCTTTCTATCCATAATTGACGCAATTCTTTAATGCAGAGACAAATAGGAATACTTTTCTTTTTAAATATTTTAAATAGTTCGGCATTGCAGTAAACTAAAAAGAAATGAATTCCTCACAGTACAGAGTAATCAAAATGACATAACTATCAAAGACAGCCAATATAACCCAGCGACAGGTTCTACACCAAAGCACACTGTTAACGTGAAGGACCGAAAAACATTGACAGGTTAGTGAAAACTTATCGCTTTAATATAACAACCCCTCTCCATTCTCCAGCAGCCATTTAAGAATATGATACTTACACACACCCAAAACAGATTAATATCTTTTAAGATGACGTCATTTCTTTCAGCTGAAAGCCGGGACTCCCTGATCTTTGGCCCTCCTCGTATGAAATGGCCTTGAATGGAAATGTAGGGATTGAAAGGACACTGATCTTTGAAAACTCAGGTCTGCAGCAGATGTCCGCCCTGATAAAACAGAGAAATTCCTACTGCCATTCTGTGGCCAACATGGTCCAGTTTGCGTAGAGCTATGCAGCTGTAATCACTGTCCAATTTTTGGCAGCTAAATATTTTTCTCAAATCAATTCAATTCAATTCAATCAATTCAATGAATTCAATCATATCACATTTCCCACATTTCCCACATTTTTGCTCCAAAAAACTTAACAAAGAATGATTTCATACTCAAAAACTTCTCTAAGGACAATACAGTCATTAACTCTACAGCAAAAATGTCTTAACTTAGAATGACAGAAATCCACTAAAATTTAAGAAAGATTAATACTCTGTATTATATTCTTAAACACATAAGCTCTGTTCCTCCTTGATTTCCTCATTCTTGTTGCTTATTTCTTAGTGCACAAAAAGCTATATAAAGATGCCAAAGAAATACTGACTGAGCTCTGCATTGGCAAATTGGTAAAATGTGTCACAGAACACCAAGTCTTTTGCTTGAGATGGCATGACCTGAATTCACACTACTACAGCAACCATCTCGAAATATTTCAAAAAGCAGAGAGAACGAGAGCTTAGAATGACCATTGTGGCAACTTGATTACAGGGATCATAGCTGTGGATCACATCACGTATAGCCGGTGACTTGGTATGATTCAACCACAGTTGCTTCTGAGTCATTTCCTGTCTGTGGTCACACAGACACACTCTGCCAAGAGGATTTCAGTGCCATCAGCCAGTCCAGTGAATCTACGATGTGTTTCAGGTGTCTGGGACTCACCTGCAGCGTAGAGTCGATGGGGCCCAAAACAAGACCCCAGAAAGCAAATAAAAAATACATTTATAGAAAAATAAACAAAAACTCATCAAAGGGGTAGTTTGTCAGTTTTTTTCCCTTAGAGTATACATATCTTTTATAGTGTAAATGCAGAGCCATTTACTATGTACACATCAGTCCTTTCCCCATTAATAACAGTAAATTCTTAGGACACAAAAATACTCCATTTGTTTGTTGAACTTGGGTATAGCTGACAGTTAAAAATAAAGTTTAAAAAGCTTTCATAATGTACCATTTTGCTGCATTATTATTTTCTTTTATAAACATGTTACATTTCTGTCTGTATTGGTGAAGACCTTGTGAAATCTTGCACTGTGGCCGCCTATTTTGTGTTTTAAAAAATTACTTTTTTAGACTAATACATCATCAGTGATTTATAACCTGAGGACTGGTGCATAGGCCAGGCCAGGCCAGGCCAGGAGAAGCACCAAATATTATTAGAAAGGATCTCCTTGGCATGGCTACACGATACATCGATATAGTCAGACATCTGTAACACTGTAAGGAATGATTCCAAGATATTTTAAAAGGTATGAAAATGGCAGAGATTCATTGTTTCTCTTTGTGGCCTGTTGGAAATTCTCATACCCAGTACTGATTCTTTTTCAGGGCCGGGTTTGTTGTCCGACAGTGCTGTAATAGTTCTGGGTCGGGCTCTTTGGGGTCCATACTGGACATGGGAATGTTGCTGGCCGGGTCTGTTTTTCGGAACGTTTCGGGGTTAGCCTCGCCATTTTTGGGCTTGGAAGAGACGGTCTGGACGTCATGCTTGCCAGTCTTGTTCCGCCTCACTAGGTAGTAGGCCAGCATGGCTGCGAGAATCAGAAGCAGAAGGACGATCAGAATGGGAATGAGGATGGCCCAAAGATTGTTCCGTGCTGACACCCCTTCTCCTCTCTGCTCTGGGCTGGATGGAACAGTTCCGGCAGTGTCCTTTTTGCCCGGGGGGTCTTTGAGAATGATGGCTCTGTAGGGCGCCAAAGCATTGTAGGGAGCTGTCCTGAAGACCAGTGCTCCTTCTGCAGGTGGTACCCCGTGCGCTGTGAGGAGAAAGCGTGCCTGGTTGCTACGGACCTGGTCTCCTGCCCTGGTGTCATTCAGAATCTCCAGGCCCACGTGTCCGTCCTCCAGATCTTTCTGGGAGAAGCTGTTTATTTCCGGTCGTTGTTCGCCATCGATCCGAACAAACCTGGCTCCATGCGGCTGCTGGGTTATCTTGAAATTCGGAGTGTTCTTGGTTTTGTTTGCCAGTGCTGAGGCATCCAGAATGCTAGGGTTAACTAGGACGGTCTTGCCTCTTGGTAGGACTGGGTTGTCAGGGAGTTTTACTAAAGGCTTTGCAGTTATATTTAGAACGGTGGAGACATTAGCGGCTTTGCTCCTGGCCAAGAGGGCCACGCTGTCCCTCGGGGACGTGGATTTCACAAAGCGGACACTCACCCGTCCCTCCTTGATCTGCTTTTGCGAGAAAGCCGAGGTAGGCTGTCGGTCCACCATCACGGCAGCGTACTTGGGATTGTTTACGATCTTGTAAATGACCTGCTCTTCATTTGGCCCATCTGTGGTCGCTTTCAGCATGGATTCTGTGATCAGAGTTTCATCGTCGCCCTGCTTCACCTGGATCTCCTCAGCCCTGGCCAGCTTCAGGGTCCGTGCCAGGATGCCGATGTGCAGGGAAAGGCCCTCTATTTTGTACCTGCCATCGAAAGCTGTGAACTCCATAACTCCATTGGCCAGAGTACCATCGCTGGCAAATATCACCCTCCTTTCATTGATATCTTTTTGAGTGAAAACTTTGATATCTTTTCTGGTGTCTGCGTTCATCAGGTGGCCATTGCTGGGGCCTTTGGTAACAGTGAAGATGATCTCCTCAGGTGACTTATCCTCATCAGTGATACTGAGGTATTTGTCAGTGAGGATGGCATACGAGCTCTGCACGACCTCCAGTGTCAGGTCCAGCTTTGGTGGGCTAAGTTTCTGTTGCTTGATGGAAATGTTAAATTCCTCCTCTATGAACGTCTCTGCCTGGACTTGCAGACCTCGCCCATGAGGGTTGAGCCTTACACGGAACAAGAAGCTGTCAGAGGCGGTCTCGGTCTCCTGATGGAAGTATTGTAGCTCCCCGCTATCCAGATCTTCCTGTAAAAAGTATGGGGCCTCTTGTGTCAGGTCCTGACCACTCAAGATGAGTGTCCCATGAATGGGGAACTGTTTCACCTCAAAGACAACATCCAAGGAGCTTCTCTCAGTCTCTGGGGCACTGGCTAGCAAGTTGGAGGCATCCAGCTTGGATGTGTCAATGACCTCCTGTTGACCATTCAGGATCCTGAGACCTGGGACAGTATATATAACACATGATTATTCTCATGGCCCGGGATAACATACAGACACACATTTGTCATGACTGTGAGAAAATATTAGCCATTTACTGTACTGATTCTGCACGGTAAAAGGGGCGGACAAAACAATCAAAACACCACATGGAAAAAAAACTTTAGCTTTGAATTAAATTGCAATCACAAATTCAGCTACAAACGTGAATCATACTAGACCAATGCATCTTATCCATATGTGTCAGCAGTTCAAGACATCTGACAATCAGCCTTACAAAGCTGGAATGTACACTTGCAAGGCCAATAAAAAAATGCTTAACTAGATATACAGAGCATAAAACGGTCTGAGCTGGGATTTTCCAACATCTGGCTGGATTTATATATGGATGTCTTCAGTATCTGTTGGTATAGGTGGCATCACCATTACGGCCAGTGATTGCTCTGCTTCGTTGTATAATGGCCAAGGAATATGATGTCATTTTAAAGGGCCACATCCCTGCTGTGCAAAGATGATTCCTGCATGGTGTTGGTTCCCATCTTCACAGAAGATAATGACCCCGCATAAGCTGCTACCAGATATGGGTACTTTAATGATCACCAGGGTGAAGTAAAATGCCGTACACGGCCTCCCCACTCAATGGCCGAATTTAGTACGCAGCTTTAAGACAGGTATAAATGAAGGGTTGAAGCAAAGGGCAGCCCTACTCCACATAAGGTCATTGCTGCTTCTTGCTTTCATAAAGGCGTGAATATTATTTTAAATAATAAAGGTTACAAATAACAAGAGCAAATAATACTGAAATATCTTTTATGATATTCCCAGCCTGTACGATTTACCGAAGCACTGTCTCTTTTGCTGATATGGAACGTTATTTACAAGGATAATGGATACCAGCAATATTTAATTTATTTGTGCAAAAAGAAAAAAACACAGCAGTTGAATTTAATTTAAAACACACCTTCCAGAGAAGGCGAAAAGACAAAATATTAACTAGGCCCCTGAATGCAATGTTTATAACCAGCTCCACACCCTGGCAGGGTCGTACTCGATTTGAAGCAGAAAATAGGAAACAGTGACATGGAAACACAGGCCAAATACCACAGGGCATGTACAACAGAATGTTGGTCCAATTATGTCCAATTATTTCTTAAAGTAGAAAAAAGAAGATAAAAATAAACCTGTCATTGTCAATCAAAACAGTTCAGCCCTTACCAGCTTAATTGATGTGGATTTTCCTGGGGAATCTGCCCTGTGCAGATTTTGTGTTTACTATCCTATATGTGTCCCTGCATTCATGGTTTGCAAAAATCATGTACGACATAAATGTACCAGTTTTAAAAGCATAGTCTGGGTTATATTTCCAGTGGAACTGTATTACCCGCCTAAGGTATTTCTGAATTTGTTAAATGCTAAAGTTAAATGGGTAAATAATTGTGGATTTCCAAAATTGCACAATTGTTATAAATAGAGTGAACTGTGAAACAGAGTGAGTAGGCCGGATGTGCAGAAGAGGATAGCCAGCCAGTCAGAAAGAAGAAGTTTGGCAGGGGTGTCAGGCACACGCAGCACAGCCGGAGACGAGAAGGGAAGCTGGGGGCACAGCGGAGGCTGGAACCCTGTACCTGTGTTCCTCCACAGCTGGGAGGCAGTGCCGCGGGCGCCCACGTCGTAGGACACTGTGACAGGGAGGGTGTACTCTAGATCCCGGGCTGGGTGTGAAGACAATAGGAGCTGAATGGTGTCCTGTGCCTCCCAGAAGGGCTGGCTGGGCATCTGATGCTCGTAGAAGACAGATCCAGACTCCAGCTGTCTCAACAGGGACGAATCAAAGATGGGGAGGGGGGTTCACAGTAGGATAGGCATTAGGGGGACCTCACACACAATATCAAATAGGAAAATAAAGCTGTTAAAATTATATATACAGTGCTCACAGAAAGATGTTGCAAATGTATTGGTTTTATAACAGAAGTCCATTGACAAGCAAAATTTAACATCTGCACATTTCTTCCACACAGACATTTCTTTAATTAAGTGTTTATTAAGTATTTTTTTGGCTGACTCATTCAGCTTTGTTCTTTCCATTTTGCTGTTAATTGCAATTGTAGTCATTGGCTCCCAAAGGGATTCTAAACACCAATGTCTGGTGTTTTACTAATGTGTTGCTAATTAAAAAGCAGCTAAATAATACTGCTTGTCAATTAACTTTTTGAACTATAATTTATTACTGCTTGACATTAATGTTTTACTTAACTATGGGTTGTTTCTAATTTGATGCATATTTTTGTATATTTGCAAATGACTGTACTGATTTTTGTTATGAAACCAATAAACTTTTACTAAATAAAGCAAGCATCCCACGACTTTTTGTGAACACTGTAAGTTGCTAAAATGTACTTAAAGTTATTTGAAACAAAACACAGGATATGAGTTTGTAATACATGAGAGAAGGACGTACAGGTAACATACAGTTCCCAGGCTCTCCCCACAGACAGCTAAACACCGCCCCCTCCCCCTTCTGCCAAATTTAAATGATAAAGGTTAAAAAAGGATACATTTTAAAATCGGATGGCTACAATTAAGCCTCTGTTGGGATTTTATATGGTTTATTAAAATTTACGCTTTGCTCTACCAGCTGCTCTGTATGCCATCCTGTCTTGTTAATGACAAATGCAACAGGGCCCCCTGGTGACTGAAGCCAGTATAACATGAGCGGGCTGGCTGAGTACAGAGGATCTCTGTGGGAGAAGCATGTCATGCTGATGAACAGCGGTTAGATTCCTCACTGGAGCTTCGAATTACACGTCGCCGTCACCCTAATTAGCAGCTAATCAAGGTGCGTGAGGGTCGCCTGCTTGCGATGTCGTGCTAAGTGCTGGTGCAGCCACCTTTCTCATAAAAGGCATCACTGTACAGGACGCGTCAGAGTGGGAATTAGCAGGGCAATTAGCTAAGTCAATGCTGTCATTGTGCAGTGTGATGCCAGGAGTGCAGTTATGTGCATAGGTTTTGTTTTCTACAGCACGGTAATAAATCATATGTGCTCTCTCAAGTCCTCCAGTTGATTAATGCTCCGCCGCTCTCCTTTTTGTACAAGAGGCTGGCATGATGTAGGACTGTCGTGTCCCTTTCGCCCCCTACTGGTGAAAAGGTGGCACTCGACCATGTGCCAGGTCACGAGAGCGTACGGTTCATTTAGTCTGGATGAGTTCTTCCCTTCCTTTGGCTGATACTCATTGTGTTACGTAAAATAATAAGTCATCATGAAGACTTTATACATGAAGTATTTTGTGACCTCAAATTAATGTAGAACAGCAAACTTTTGCAATAAAATTTTATGTGTTTCTTTTTCAGTTGTTGGTTCCTTCGAGTCCTATTTTGAATATAATAATGAACATATCGTCTGCATATGTCCTCACCTCGGACTGGGTGAAACTGGAGATCTCCTCAAACTGGTTTCTGTCGTTACTGGAGAGAAGCCTGCCCAGGTTAGGCCCTTCTATAACAGTGTAGGTGATCTCGTCTCCATCCTCATTGGTTACAGCTTTCAGGATGTTGTTTGTGATTGGCTGTCTTGTTCCTTAAAATAAATAAAAAAGGTTGTTATTTTGTGTGCTATACAGATCACTATTCTTCCATTGTGTGTGCTGGATACACATACTCGGTAACCACCAGCCGAAACCAGTTTGTCAGTTCCTCTGTGGCAGTGATTAACCTGCATTTAATGCTATACTGCTGTTCTTCCTTTATGTGATCAACATATTGTACTTTGCATTCTTTGGCTATGTATGTCTGCTGAGATATGAAATAAAGCCCAGAGGAATAAATTAGCTGTAACTCTTTCTGTTTTGGACTGAGTGGGTAGCACTAGGGGTTTGAATTTTGCCTGCCCGGCTATGTGTATGTGGAGTTCATATGTTTTCCATATGTTTTCCCAACTTGCTTCGAGCAGCCTAAAAATATGACATTTGGCACATTGACATCATCCATAGTGTCTAATTGTGTGGGTGTGTATGTCCTGTAATGCAATAACATCCAGTTCACTGAAATCTCATGTCCAGTGCCCAGTGTTTCCTGGTATGAGTGCCAGGCTTATCCCTACCCTGGACTGCATCGGTGCTATTGCAGGATGGATGGATGGATGGATATTTGTACTTGTTACAGTGGTTCAGTTAAATTTTCCCCATATGAAAACATATGTCTGTGTGAGGTGTTCATGTTTGGTGACTGGTAAGTTTCGGCACGGCTGAGTGCACAGCAAAGCCAAGATCAAATAGGGGTACCTGGATAGACCAAGAGGTCCGCCTCTGTTTCCATGGAGATGGTGAGCTGCCTGGTCTTCACAATAAAACGGAACAGGGGGGAAGTGTGCTCTCGGTCGGTCACCGTGAAACCAAACCACCCCGACTGGGATCCTGAAAAGGCACATGGAATATGAAAGGTGACATCACATTCAGCTTCCTGCTAATGTAGCTGTCTGCCGTACAGCTTCTCAAAATAAACATGTTAAAGTAATACGTTGATTTAAATTAAATTTTAAACATGAAACATATTTGAAGTTTATTTGTGCACCACAACAGTTCAGATTAAAGTGAGAGCTAGCATAACTATGCATTACTATAGGTGTGGTATATCACTGGTGTCCAACCGGCCGACAGGAGTGAGGAAGGGGGCTCAATATATTTTGCCATCTGAGGGGATTTTAAGTTATCGTGCGTTCCATTATCCTCGGCGGTCGGAACTCGGCGCTCGGGACAACGTCACATCCGGTAAAAATTCGAGGA
>JAODKK010000019.1:15001539-15017825 GCA_026774405.1 Petrocephalus microphthalmus
CGCGCATGTCGTCACTTCCGGCCTCGAAAACTCGGTTTTTGACTCGGATACCGACCTCCAAGGTATAATGGAACGCTAGTTCACAGTTAACTAGAATAGTCTTGGCGATCGACCTGAGGACTGTATGCTTAGGACTGAGGATCCCCTGAGGACTGTATGCTTATTACATGTACATACATGTAAAAGTGTGCAGACTTGTCTTACTCGCGCCAGCCAGTTTACAAAAGGTAGAAACCCTGCAAATGAAGCTTCATGAACCATTTGCTGTATTTTTTTACCCCACTAGATGGTGCTCTTGGTTTGCTTTGGGGCATGCTTTGAGCCCTTTTGTGAACAGAGAACACTATCTACTGTGGTCAGAAAATACAGCAAATGGTTCATGAAGCTTCATTTGACCATTACTGATGTTTATTTGTCATTTTGAGCCAACTCCTATTATAAAGGTCACTGGGCTGCTACAAGCGAGGCGGCATTCAATTTTACAGTCTGCTCATGTTCTGCTCAAACTCAGTAACGCAAATAGGAAACAAAAAGTAAGTATTCTCAAATGGCACAAAGCTCGAGGGCCAGCAAATGTCAGGGAAATTCACATGGGAGCTATGAAGGGGCGCTTACTTTTAATATCTAAATGATGGAATGTTCACTGAAAAATTATTATAAAAACTCAGCTTGTGATCTACCAGATGGACTGTTCGGGTCAGTTTGTGGAGTTACCCTTAGTGCTTAGTTCTGATATCCCTGTTTAAAACACTGGGCTTACCTGTGTGGACAAAGACCACCTCACTGTTATTAATTTGGGCCTGCGTGAAATTGCGGATGTTCTCCTCAAGCAAGGCCTTCAGGGCCACTCTCCCGCTGTATGAACTTTCAATGGAATAAACCAGCTCCTCCGGGGCTGTGTCCTTATCTTCAGAGTACAACATGTTGGCTGTGATTTCTGCTTCTTCCCCTGGAAGCAGCTGTAGAGCACCAGGCAATTAAATGAAAAACACAAGGACTGTTTCAACAACTTCCCTTGCCTGTAATATCAGGTGCAACTGCCTCATAGGTGGCTCTGGGTTCCTTAATGCAAAGAGGCTCGACCCATTATCTAAAGATGGATCACATTGCACTGAAAGATTTCCCTCACAGGGCTTTTGTTTAATGGCCTGCTAATGGCCACATCGCTGAAGGGACCATTAATGGACAGAAATGGAGCATATCTCCAGAAAGAGATTCTGAAATAGCAAAACTCAACAGGGAGGGACTTGTAAACAGGATCATATTGATTTTATCTGCTAGGGGCCCCCGAGAAACTGCCTGATTGACTCCCCTGCAACTAAAAGCCAGACAATCACCAAAAGTGGCAGCAAGTTGCAAATAAACAAGTGGTATGGTTTATCATTGTTTGATGTTAACTGTCTTAATTCTTAATTTAATTTAATACAGAAAGCCTTAAAAACTGGGGTTTCAAACACAAATGGCAATTACATCATTGCTCTGAAGTGACATTAATGTTTTCTATGTGTTTTGCCATTCTATATTTTTTGTATGTATTTGAGGTTCTGCTGCCCTCTAATGGCCATTTTGACAACAGCACCTAGATGTGACTCGGATACACCAGTAGATGGTGACACAAGCTTTGATTTAATGATTTCAAATTTTTTTTGTTAATTAACGGCAGATGCTTTTGGCATGTTCATGGGCTCTACTCTATATCAGTCATTAAAATGTATGTACAGGCAGCAGCTATGTCTATGTGCATATGATTCACTGTACATCTCTGTATGTATGTAATATTATAATGAGCCCGTTAATTTGCCATTTCATGTGGATGAGACTTATGTGAAACAAACAAATAGGGTAACCTCTATTCAGAAAAAAAAAATCAATGTTCAGCTGAACATACTAATTTGCTAGTGGCAGTGAGCATTGTATCAATCACATCAAGGCATGGTTACATTACCTCGGTGGCTGCAGAGTGGAGAAGGGCACAAACCATTTTTATAAAATTAAATCATAAAGCACACTGCCAGTGTTTTAATACTACATTTCAAATGAATACAATATGTGCTCGATCTCAAGAAGCAGGTTACCTAAACCTACAAAGGGTTCTATTTTTGTCCCGAAAGGGAATCCCTGCAGCCTAAGCTGAGGGGGCTGTTGGCGGTGTTGTGGGCGGTGGTGCAGACGATACAAAGGCAGCGAATAAAGGACCCTTTCAGTTAAAGGAGGGGTAATTGAAGCCAGCTGTGGCCAGATGTGGCAGGAACTGAGGAAGGGGGGAGGGGTATGCCCAGTAGGAGTTACTGCTGTGCTGTGTGTCCTGCCCAATCGCACAAGCCCTGTGCGAAAGCAGAGTGCTCCTCGGGACGAAAAAGCCTCCACGAAACGGGCCAGTCTACCGGTTACGAGACACATATCATTATGTCACAATTTGTGGGATCTAGGAGCGTCTTCTGATTGGCCAGTTCTCCAGCTGGCCCAACAGTGGAATTGCAGCCACGGACATGGAGTGTCCCAAAATATATGTTGCCGGGGATACGTGTAACCACAGATGGAGTTGAAACACTGAATCATACTCTTGGTTTCCAGATGATTGTGGGAAACTTTCTCCCCCCTCGTCCTCCCCCAACCCCAGCCCAGCAAATCCAAAGCTCCAGCATGCCTTGGAGCCATAAGGTCCATGGTACGGTTGGGGGTGGGGAATAGGCAATGCAGAATAGCACTGGACTAACCTCGAGACCGGTGTTGCGAAGCAAAATGGGCGGCTCGTCGTTGACAGGAGAGATGGTGACGTTCAAGTCGATTGGCTGGCTCTGCCTGCCGATTTCGGATGTGTATGCTAGCAGCGTGAATCTGTCGCTGGTGGTCTCGCTGCCATCATGTATGTAGTGGACAAGGCCATTCCTCACCTGGGGGAAGGGGGTCGGTCAGATATATGATAACCACGCAGATGCTACCAATGAAAGTACCTGCACTGAAAGAGTGACATTACTGTGACAGCAAAAGGCCCTCCGTCGGTGGCCTGATCTGTGGGGGAAGGAAAGGCTAAAGAAGGAGCCAATAATCAAACAACACAATAATGGTATTAAGGCAAGAATCTCCCCTGATTCACCCATGACACTCTCGTGACCGAATGACAGCGTGACTTTGGCCTGACCACCTCCGAGCTGATTTCATCGTCGGATTGGTTGGCAGGCCTGGCTGACGGAGTGGTTGCTGGGAAGGCCTTGTCACCATATTCCAGAAGATCAGCACCACATGCAGCCAAATGACATGGGTTGCTGATGATTGCGCACATTATGTTTCCTGCTCAGTGAGGCTTTGAGGGACGAATAACAGCACCAGGCTGTCGCATCTTTCATCTAAGAACCAATGGAAAAGGCTTTTAAAGATGATTGAGGCATGAAAGATACTACATTTTCCAAAAAGCAAATATTGAAGTGTATGATTTTAGTCAAGCCAGTTGAGAAGTTGGCTGCCATGGATTTTGTAGGAAAGCTGTATAAAAACACGCAAATGTACCGTGGAAGAAGCCTTTAGCTGTACATTTTGTTCTGCAGCACTCCATAGGAAGAGAGGTCATAATAAAAGCCCCTGTAATCATAAACATGAGGAGTTTTAACTAAGCTCTCTCCATCCTGCCTCATGCGGACACAAAAGCATCATTCAAATGCTGCCCAAACCCGTGCCTGGTGTTCTGCCTCTGGTGCTTGCAACTCATTCAAGGTTATTCACCTTAAGCCACATGCTCATTTGGAACAGCAGAGAAAAACAAAGCACACACACAGTCCATGTATTTATACTTTTATGGAGTCTCTCCTTTCATGTCTATGGAAAAACCCTAATCCTACCAATCACACCCTTAACCCCTACCCAGGCCTAACCTTAACCACAAATAACCAAGCGAAATAGTACAAGACTTTTGGCATTTTTCGTTTTTTGATTAGGGTCACAGATTTTTATAAAATTGGGTTTCCCCTTGTGGTCCCCACAGCATGATATACTCCCCCTTACACACATGCATATAATAATAATAATAATAATAATAATAATAATAATAATAATAATAATAAATAGGCCCAGCTGACCCATTAATCCAAGGCAACCTGAGATTTTTTGTGTAGTCGAATGCTCTTTCATCAGCCTGCAAAAAAGATCCTTATGGCCAGCGGTACAGCTTTCATCTCCACCACGGGACTCGTTTCGGAGGTCGATATGATATCGCCATGAGAGGGTTAACACTGAAATCCGGGGCCCAACTGTGGCCAGAAGAGATGCACCCATTCAACGTACAAATTGGCCCCCAAGCAATCAGAAACACAAATGCTCACTATGGGAGTACAAAGCTATTTCAACCTTCAGCTGGTTATCTTAAAAACTGCTATACACAACCGATCCATGTCTTTTTTATGAATATTGTTATGGATTTGAGACTCGACAATGGAGTCTATGTGACACGTGTTGTGGAAGCATTTGAGGGCTGGGCACACCTACACCGTCATGGCAGCGTAATAGGCCTATTTCTTTTGGCTCCGGCTCTCTGGATTCAGAGTCAGTTTTTCCACCCCGTTCCAAAAGCAGGCAAACAGGGTGAATGTAGCAGGGTGCTTATGCCGGTCTCCAGTGGACTGACTAACTGACGCCCCTATGCCGACTGGCACGTCCTGGACAAGGAGAGATTTTCCAACAACAACCCCTTATTTCAATTCTCCATCTTTCCATGCCTAAAGCTTCTTGGTGACTTCGTCACAGAGTGTGCTGCCACGAACAATATTTTTCCGGAGGACTCTATGCGCTAATTGCTACGTCGCCCCAGCGATCATAATTGTTTCCTGCTGCAAGTAAGACCGATGTCTAGAAAGACAAGAGAACTCCCAAACCACGTCAAACTACCTATAATGCATCAGATGAAATACAAGTCAAAATAACTTAAAGATCTGTTATTAAATTACTTGTTTGCATGATGGGGAGTATCTGAACTCTCATTAAGTTTTAATGAGGATGCCAATGGTATGTTTACTTCTGTATTTTTTAAATAGTCCAAAACATTTATTGTGTTTCCTCACAGTTTTTCAATATTCCCCCCCCCCCCCAAGGTAGCTGTTCATTGTTGCACGGAAGTTTGAGTGTCTAATTTGAATGCCACTGTATTCCAGGGTTCCCCAATTCTGGTCTTGGAAGGCCAGTCGGAAATATTACCTGCTCAAACACATCCTAATCAGCCAATTCCCAGGTTTAATAAGTGTGTCTGAGCAGGAAAATCTGCAAACTGGCCCTCCAGTACCAGATTGGGGAACTCCCAGTTGGGGAACCCTGCTCTATTTACAAAAGATACGATGAACATATATACCCAGATCTTTTCTCTATGTATTTACTGGAAATCAAGTGCCAGAGATGAGCACTTTAGATAAATATGGTAATTTTCCAAAAATACTGAAGCACCATAGTGCTATTGACTGTACCATGTTCTATTCCCCTGTTCATTAATGACTAAACAAGTAGTAACAATTTTAATAATTTTTTTACCACCAAGGAAATTTCTTTTTGTAATAGCCTAGAGCTGACTCACCTCATTCCAGGTGAAAGCACTCAGATCATCAAAGTTGTCAGAAAATTGGATGTTCCCATGTCGTGGAGTCTGCTCTACAATGAAGTCAATGTTGGTGGAACTGTAGAAGGGGTGTGAGATGTTTAAAACATCATTTAGAGCCACGCTGCCTCCTTCCTCGACTATAAGGTCCATAACCTGCACTGGAATTTCGGGTGGGACGACATCCACATAAACCCTCAGGGAGTCCAAAGTGGTGAAGCCATTGCTGACATCCACACTGAAACTGTCTTGGCCCTGCATCAGCGAGGAGACATAGTAGACCCTGTCTTGATTCAGGTCCTCCTGAGAGAAGGAGCGAATGTAGTCCAGGTTGGGCGACATTGTGCTCTCTGAGTTTTGCATCAGCATGACCACGTAACCAAGCTGGGGAGAGTCCTTGATGGTGAATACCATTTCAGAAGGCAAGATGTCTGCCTGCTCCACCTGTAAGGAAATACACAACAATTGTAATGTGGATGGATTTTATGCAAAACAATTCTGCTAAGAGTCAGTATTGGACCTCAGAGTATAAGACGTGGGACAGATGTGAAGAATGCAGATCCATCTTCATGGCCCAAGTTTTTAAGCGCAAGCTCCTATATTATGGCTTGTGTACTTTGTTCACTGGTAATAATTCATTATTTTAAAACAATGTTCATTAGAATTGCAAACACCACTACTTATTCCATCCATCTTCCATAATCAGTTTTCCAGTAGAGGGTAATGGATTCACCAGTTATTGTCATCATTATATTTAATCTTTGAAGGATAATAATACATCTTTCATAACCAATTATCCACTGCAGAGTCATAGTGACCTTGGGATCTATCCAAAGCTCATCTTAGTAAGTTTGCTATATTGCCTAAAATCTCTGAAATATATTTTGTATGCAGTTCAATAATAACTATAGAACAGAACACATTTCTATCTGAATTCCACCCAGAAAAAGAACAAAAGGGATTATGAACATACCTTTAGATGATCTTGGTTTATTTTAGTGTGCTCTCCCATGTAACATATAATCATCTCATTAGTTATAACCTTGGGCTCTGACAAGTAACCCTGCTTAAATATTTTTACCCTGAATGTGCCATTGTCTGACAAGCCTTTTGACTTTACACGAAAAATGAAAGAGTCCTTGGAGCTCAAGCTCTGTTCATCATGCTGGTATGACACAACTCCTTTTCTCACGTCTTCCTGGGTGAAGACAGAAGCTTCTATTCCACTGACAATAATGCTTCCATCACTTGGGGGTGATGTTATCTCATATTTAATCTCACTGGGATCTCTGATATCCATGTTAGACTCAGTACTCAGCAGACTTGTATTGATGGTCTTGGTGCTTGCATGGTTGATTACAGCCATAGAGTTATTCACTACACGGAGGTAAGGTTCGCTGGCCTGAATCTGAAGCAGGGCGGTGATCTTGTGCCGACCATCAGACACCTGCAGCTGGAATCGTTCGCGGTCTGCACCGCGGTGCACAAAAAGGACTTTCTTGTCCCTGAGGTCAGCCTGAGTGAAGCGGAAGAGTGACTGGGAGCTGTCCTCAGCTGATACAATGTTCCCAGAGAGGATACCTGCACGCATGTAGAGAAGCTGGGATTCTTTGAAGTCCGAGTCATCATCTTGGAACTGGATGTCATCTGTTGTCAGCAGACGCTGCCCATTTCGCACCACGTTGAAGGTCTTCTCGACTACCCGAACGGGCACATGGTCATTTACGGACATTATGATTATTTTGACAACACCCTTCAAGACTTCTTCCTCTTGGGTTTCAGAAGTTGTGCCTCTCTTGGCTTGCTTGAAAATGGTAAAAGCAAATTGATCCTCTCTGCTCTCAGATCCATCATGCTTATATGTCAGCCTATTAAAATGCAGGTCCTCACTGCTGAACACCCTAATAGCTCCTTCAAATCGAGGTTGCCCGGGAGGAGACTCTCTGATGAGACGGCCGTACTTGGGATCTTCTGTGATCCTGTACACAAAATCAGTTGAGTTTTGAGCCTGAACCCATATAATGCCATCATTAAGAATTCCCTCACCACCCTCCATCACTGTAAGCTCCCTGTTAGTTAATAATGGAACATCTGGGTCAGCCAGGATCTTTATTGGGTAGGTGTACACTGGAGAATGTTGTTCTTCAGCAAACACTTGAAACTGAAACTGATCTTCGAAATCCATGGCTCTATGGACCCTCACTTTGTAATTCAAATGACCATTTCCAAGATCTTGCTGAGTGAAACTGTTGCCCTGAGTCAGATCTTTGTTCAGAAGTTGTAGAGTTCCCATGGTTGGGGCCTCTACAATGAAATATCTCATAAGCTCCGGCATGGTGCTTTTCCCTTTCACTACAGCTTCAAGTTCTGTGTCTTTTATAACCCTTGTTCGTCCTTGTTTTATCTCTAGTGGAACAATTTTTGCCATCCTTATTTGTGATGGTGTAATCTTAACTAGAAAAGTGTTGTTCGGCAGAACGAATTTTCCAAGGTGCGCATCAAATTGAATGCGTTCCACAGCTATCTCTCCTTGGTCATTTGTCTTAGTACTAACATATCTTAATAGCCCTTGCTCCAAATCAGCCTGGCGGAATGATGTCACCTGTTTCATTGCATTATGGCTTGTTAACACTTCCAGTTTCCCCAGCTTCAAGGAATTGGTTACATTATACAGAACATCTCCATGTCTCGGTATGGCTGACACTGATAGTTGTTCAATGCTAATGGCAGAAGAACCCCCCTGAGGCAGTAGGAGGCCAGTATTTGTGACTAAGGTCAGACTGGGTTGTGTGACTTCCAAGTTCAGGGTAGTAAGTGGACCTGTAGAATGTCCATTTGATATCTGCATATCTATCCGATGTACATTTCCGCCTTTGTGAATGTAGTAAATTTCCCCATCTTTGAGCTGTCTGCAAGTGAAATGATTGGTGCTTCTTCCAGGATGCTCTATATTTTCCAAATAACCCTCTTCCATGGGTATCTTGGATGTAATGGTGACAAATAACTCCTCACAATGGATATCAGAAGCCGTGATTTTTATTAGGTTAGGACTCAAACGGGTACGCCCATTCTTTGCAATGGAGATTACTTCATTGTTTAGCTGGGGTATGTCATTGACAGGTATGATCTTAACAGGAAGGACATACTTTCTAGAAGTCTTTAAGCACTCTGGTATGTAAGCAGAACTGTATATAACAACTTCCAACTGTATCTCATCTCCATACTTTTCATCGCTGTCATGGATATATTTTATTTTCCTATTGACCACATCGAGAAGAGTAAACTTTTTGGATTTTCTATTGCCGATGTTTATATCCACTATTCCATACCAAGGGTCATTTAGAAGAGTGAAGATAATCTGAGATTGTCTGATGCCAGCCTTATTTAAATCAAAAGTTGGCTGGAGATTACTGATGTCAAGAAAAGCCTCGTCACTTTCACGGACCAGCAGAGGAGTAACATCAAGGAGCTTCGTAACGTTACGGAAGATCTCTGGGGTATTTTCATTTGGGTGACAGTGCCTTTCATTGGGGTTAACATCAGAGTATGTGATTCTAACAGAAGTAGCTGTTGTAACTGTCTCTTCATAAGAACTTGAGTAATCATAATCTCCTTCACATTTAACATGAATGTCTTTGGTCACTAAGGCATCTTGTAAGGTTCTTTCTCTGTGGTTTGTTTTTATTTCCCCCATACATCCAATAAAGGACTCCGATGTTATCTCTTCTTCCATGCGAGGGAACAGTCCACTGTTTCGAAGCACTTCCTTCACCTTCCCTGGCACACCCCCCACATACAGGTTTCCAGTCAGGTCCAGAATCTCTGAACCACTCAGCGAAACTGTGGTAGAATGACTGTCCACAGTCATTATGAATCTGTTCTGGTTAATTTCTACCTGTATACGATGCCATTGATCGTCGTCTAATCGCACTCTGGTGTTATTCAGCACGACAATTCCACTGCCACGGTCGACAAGGCCTTTGAGATGGCCGGTCACCAAACCAAGCGCTATAAAGTCATCTTGATGGCCAGAGTGGAAAATTAAAAGTGCATCCTCGATGGTGGTCTTCACAAGGAACTCCAGTACCCGCGTGTCAGCCAGGGTCCATGTTGAAAATGATATGAAAGAATCAGGGCTTATGAAACTGATTGCCTCTCCGCTCTCAGCATCAAACTCGCTTGAACACATTTCCTTGGTGTCCTGACACTCCTTGGCCTCTGAATTCAAGATATCGAAGTTGTGGGACATGAAGACCACATTGCTAATGCAGCCTCGCAGAGGAGGGACGGAGTCATCCAAGTAAGCTCCCCGCGTGCTGCCTGCACCCCCCAAAAACACTCCGTTGTCAATGTTAAGTGTTTCCTGAGTTCCCGAGGGGAGACTCAGAGAATCATTGTATAAGTTGTCAATTGACATCGCCAAGCTGGATTTCTGTAGTGTGACCTTCACTGTGTGCTCTACCAAGTCGTTCAGCGGTAGCCCGACGGGTGAGAATAGCGCCTTGATGCCAAAGCCTATGTCCATTCGCACCTGTGGGATGGGGAGACACCCGATTATTATCCACCTCTCATTCATGCGACATTTTCAGTTAACTTGTCATCTTTTTGGCTCCGTGCCACCTGAAGAATCTCATCCGATGCTATCACAATGATTAGTGTTTTGTTTACCATGCACAATTTAACGAGGGTTTAATGACAGCACATGTGATACTAATCCAGTTCCGTGCATAACCTGTAAGATGTTTCATTATGGAATTATAACGTCTGGATTCATTGTACTATGACAGAGGAGCTATGTATGTTTTCTGAGTGCTGCATCATTGATGCTGCCAATGCCATATTTTAATGAGCGTTTCTCTGGCTTCACCAATAAGAAAATTGCATTACAATGCACACAAATCATGAGTTTCCCCGGCCCCACCTGCGAAGTTTTTTGGCAGCTCTCATTTGCTGCAGTGCAAATGGAAATATCAATCCTGCCCTCAAGGTCAGTCATTTGTCTCTGGCAGGATTAATCTGAAGGGGCCTGCTTGAAATTCTCGAAAAGACCAAAATTTTGCACCTGCTAGCTCAGGTGATGCAGTGCAAGTACACGGTAATTCTTAGAGTGCATTGCCACAGCTCCCAGGCAATTAGGTCCTTTAGATGGCCTTGGGTGGATGTGGAGGTCGACTCATCTGAAACATACGGTTAAACTATATGCACCATTGTACGTTTGCCCTGCCATAGGTATATTTTTGTAATAGCTAAACCCTAGCGACTCTAGGAGAGCAGAAATCTTTAATGAAGGGGGAACTAGAAATGCAAATCAGAGGAACCAATTTGAGTCCTGAGGAAACGTCCTGCTGATTCAGTCAATGAATTCAGCCATACAAAGGGATTAGCTGCTGCAGCATAAATGAAAGTCACTCTGGACAAATGGCACGGTCTTAATATGAATAACGCTTTCCTTCCTTTCACCATGATGGGCCTGCCAGAATTGTTCTCACCCGTAGACGACTGTCTTTGAGCTCTATGGCCAGGTAGTCCACCTTTCCTGCAGCCAGTAGGAGGAGCCCACTGCGTTGGCTGGTCTTAAACTGCAGGGACAACTGGAACGAGGTGACATCTTGAATGGCATTGATGTAGCAGAAACTGTTCCCATAGTATGACACTGTAAACACAAAAAGCAGCACCAGATGTTATCACTGTGTAGAGCAGCTACCATAAATCTCATGCTGGAAGCCACTTTTGTCCATGTGACTTACATCAATGCTCTTGTTGAGTAACTGACCCAAAAGTGAAAATGGCAAGATTGCTTCTGACGATTTGACAAAGTGTTGTTTTGGTCATAAACTCATATTTAGCATACTAGCTGCTGACTGGCCAGAATGACTGAGAATGAGTAAACTTGTCAGTCATTATGTTGTTCTACTCTACAGAGATATTTGTATGAATTAAATCCTTATGTGTTAGTACATACCAAGCAGGATTACATTCCAAATTGTAATTTCACATTTATACATGTTAAAATTCTATTACTGAGGGGTGTATTAATCCACTATATATTTTGGCAAAACTAAGAACACTCATCAATCAGAGCTCAAAGATGAAGTGAAGCGCTTTTATTTGAACCATACATAGCAGTTATATCTCCGGTTGTGAGCCAGAAAAATATCGCTGAAGTAACTGACCCGTTACACATTAAATGCCCTGGTTGAATAGCTGAATACAATGAAAATGTCAGCTACCCAGCAGTACTGCTCTATGTAGCACAAAGTTTCTGTGTTTTTCTCCCGCAGTATATTTATCTACAATAATAAATCTCCATTGTTTTACATTTTCCCTCATTAGCACTGAGATATTGATTATGTAATAATGAGATAATACTAGTTTAGACTTCTACTCACTTGTATCCAATTTATCTGTTGAATATTTGTTTTGGTCTGCATGCTATATCGGCTAAGCTGATCCAGTCTCTTAGGCTGATTGGGTTGTTTGTTTACTGTACTACAGGTGACAAACTCAGCCAATCTGTAGCTGCTCTTGAGATGCCAACGTATATCAACCAACACCACTTAGT
Organism: Petrocephalus microphthalmus; assembly: GCA_026774405.1. Classification (NCBI taxonomy): domain Eukaryota; kingdom Metazoa; phylum Chordata; class Actinopteri; order Osteoglossiformes; family Mormyridae; genus Petrocephalus; species Petrocephalus microphthalmus. Next base: position 15,013,677 of record JAODKK010000019.1, read on the forward strand.
CTAACAATGCCAGTTATGTGAGGAACTCCTATCACGATTAACAGATAATATAGTCTCTGGTGTTAGCTTTTACAGAGAAGCAGTCCAATCACATAGAAATCCCGATTGTTGCCATCGTCTGGCCCTTGGGTAATGTGTGACATGGACCAGGTCTACCTTAGGAACTCACAGATATTTTTCCTACATGACTTTCACTCCACATGGTTGCCTCTCACTCAGCATGAAAACTAGTTTCCACCATGATAATTACTTCAAAAGAAAACTTGCCCTTTTACTGAGATGCAGTAGGGGCTTTTCATAACCTTAGATACATCATTGCCAGGGTTAGATGCTATCATAGGATGACTGTGGTGCACTTCACAGAAGAAGCTGATGGAGACCCAGCTGTCAGCTGTCTCACACTGTGAGAAATTTCTCCAGGGTATCACAGGGGTGACTGCGGGGGCAAGCTACCGTGCAGACTATGAAAAATAAGAAAAGAACGGCTAGCTGTGCTGGTGTGTTGCCAGAGCATTACTGCCTTAAGAAGCATATTCAACGCATACTGAAAGGATGTGATCACCCGGAATGTTCTGTCCAGATGGCAGAAATTTAAACTAGCCCATTGGTATCAATTAAAGCAGCCCCGAGGTTATGAGTAACATTAGAAGCCAATTTACTGTCCCCTCGAAATTTGGGAGGCTGCACTTTTCTCGTGCCCAGAATGGCACCGATTCCGAACATCACTGCCAAGATGGAAACTCCTAAGTATAAAGAAAATATTAGTTCTTTGCTCCATTAGCTGAAAGAGGAGAAAAATTTGCACCTGAAAGCTAAATAAAGAATGTGAAGTGAGGCTAACATGTCACACTTCTGTCACAGCAGCTTGCAACCGGAGCAGTCGCACCGCGGTCTGGCTTCTCCTCTCCTGGGCTGGGTGTTAATCGCCTCGTCTCGACTGACCCAGTCCCACTCCTGCCGGAGAGCAGCAGCTGGGGAAGCAGACGGAAGCTTCGCGGCGGGCCGGGTGATATAGCCGAGCTTCGATTAGCCCCAGAGCAGTGCTGCCTGTCAGGGAATGAAGATGCTTAAAACCTGAATCTCTTCCTGAACACGACACTGGAATGAGGGCTCAACGGCTGCCTTGGTTACAAAAGCACATGCTTTGTGCGCAACGGACGCAAGTAACTCCTAGTGTGGTGGGCAATAAGAATACACTTGCTGCTAGCAGAATGCAGCAGAGTCCTACTATGGGAATACTACATATAAGCATAGAGAATAAGAATAGAGATACTTTTTTGCCATTTGTATAAGTATGTATAAGTACAAATACCTAGGGGTTTGTTGGCTTTTGATTTTCACTTTCATGATTATCATGCTCTCCTTTGAGGTGAAAGCAAAGCTTTGGGTAGGCAGTTGCAATGGAGGTGTGGTGTCTATGGAAACCAGCCCCACCTCCCCTGCACAGCCTGAGGCCCAAGTGACCATTCCCAGTGTGAAATTACCCAATCAGGTGCTAGCTGGTGCTCACTCCACCTACATCGCTCATGGCTGCAAAAATGGGACCAGTGTAGGGTAGAGTGATGTATACGAGCAAGCTGTAGAGTGGGCTAAAGGCACCCAGCCAGCTTTCAGCCTAAGGGACCAGGCAGGACCCTCCCAGACTGTCCATCACAGGACACAGTCCTCTGGCAGTGTCCAGACACCAGTTAGCCTGACTGCATGTGAATGCGTGGAATCAGACTAGTCAGAAGACATACATAACACCTAGACCCCACACAGAGCAGGGATTCAAATACTCCTCCCCCCCCCCCCCGACCCCCGAGAAAAGTCTTACGGTGGTTCATACTGATACCCAGGTCCACACCCTTGTGTCTCTGAATCACAGCTGCTGGCTCATAGCTGGAGCTGCTTGGTTTAAAATAGCCATATTTGTGACCAAACTGAACATTGCTGAGGACTAAAAACACTTTATTGCAATAATATCCCATCATGCTCTTGGGCACACTAAAATGCCTGCTTGCGCATTTCGGGGCGGGTTCCATGACCTGGGAACGTACTACCCCTTTGGCTTCTCTGGCCCAGACTGTCCTGTCCCACTCGCTGCACGCCACACCCAAGAAACACTGACTTATTGTGGGACCAGTGTGTTCTGGGTCCGGTCCAGTACAGATGGCTGGTCATGGAGATATTTATAGTACACAGAACTAACACGCTGTTTCTGGCGCAAGAATGAATTTCCCCTTTGTTTTATATATCCTGCTCCCCCCTCATCCCCCTGCCCCACCTACCCACCCATCCCCAGACTTCTGACAATTTCCGTTCCATTCTCAGGACTTCTGTGCTCCCGTTTGACTTAGCTAACAACCAGTAGCCTTGTGGCTAATGTGTTACTGGGGATGCTCTCCATGCTGTCTGAGGTACCAGGCCCAGATCAGCGTCTGTGGCTGCTTTCTCGGTTAATTATGTTTTTAAGTACTGAAGCTAAGGACGTTAGGTGCAGCTTCCATGTTGCTCTACACTTAGAATGATCACTGACCAGCGTCTCACAAGCTCCGTCTCAGTCCTTAGTCTTGGACTCCAGGTGTATCGCATTTCCAGGCGGATTCTGGCGACTCTGCTTCCATGGTGACGGAAGCTGCTGACCACAGGTTTGCAAAACAAGCAGTGAGTGCAGTAAAAAGCAGAGCCGCCTGCGGTTGTTAGCGCTGGGAAGGCTGTCTGTTTTTTCTTAAAACCGGAGAGGGAGGGATAAACCTGGCCTGGCGCGGGGGAACTTCTGCACGGTCGAGGCTATACCCGTCGCGCGACGGACTGCTTACGGCAAACAGACTATTTGGAGAAACACCAGTGTGTTCCTGTGACTAGGAGTAGCTTCATGTCTTGTTAGTAGGAGAGTCATCAAGAGACCATTTTAAGCAAGCGAGGTGTAGGGTAACGGGGATCTACATGTGCTTCACGTGCAGAGCGTCTGGCCGAATGCGGTTAACGCTAACCATACCCCGGCTTGTTATGACAACTGCTAGGGGAACATTAACGTCACACCGGTGTGGAGCTGGCATGAGGGGGAAGCAAGTGCACAAATATAGCAGCCTGGCTGCTGGGGGGGGGGGCAGCACACATGAGAGGGAGACCCTCTAGGGCAGTGTTTCCCAACCTAGTTCTCAGGGACCCACGGACAGCCCACATTTTTGCTTCTTCCCAGCTCCCAGTAGGGACTTTGGAGGGAGCAAAAACGTGGACTGTCTGTGAGTCCCCAAGGACCGGGTTGTGGAACCCGGGTGGGGAACCTGATCCATGGAGGACTGATGTGGATGTGGGCTTTTGGGATGACCTTTCAACCAGCCAATAAGAGTGGGTCCCCAGGGCTGGAGCTGAGAACCAATGCTTTATTATTGGCTGATTGAGAGGTCATCCCAAAAACCCGCACCCACAGCGGCCCTCCATGGATCAGGTTCGCCACCCCTGCTCTAGGGGCTGGACTGAAGACAATCGCCTCGGGCTGTTCATTCACAAAAAGAAAAATGTGCGGTCTGTGTACATGTGTATGCACAAGGAAGCAAACATTACAGGGACCTGCATGCACACACAGAGTACATATAGTATACTCACATCATTATTGGGACTTTTCATTCACTTCTAAGAGCAGAAGCCTGATCTTAACAATGACAACCTTACCCAACCCTAACCTTTACCAAAAGTAGCCCAACAAAATACAAGACTTTTGGCTATTTGTTTTTTTTTTCATAATCACAGAATTGTATGTAATTTTTTACTGAAAAAAATTCCCCACAAGGTAAAACCTTATAGGATGTTATCACATTGCGAGGATATCTTGTAATTACGCACACACACACACCATGACTCGGTGTACCTATCTAAATGGGGACCTTCCATTCATTTCTATGGGAAAAACCCTGATCCCAATCATGACACCCTTAACGCCTACCCAGCCCTAACCTTAACCATAAGTAATCAAACAAAATATGAGACTTTTGGCATTTTTAGTTTTTTGATTGCAGACACAGATTTTTATATAATTTTTATACAATTATATATAAATTATATTATATATAATTATATAATTTTATATAAGTTATCCTTGTGAGGACTGAAAAAATGTCCCCACAAGGTAAAAAGTAGCAGGTTTTTATCACATTGTGGGGACAT
>JAODKK010000019.1:15035692-15048344 GCA_026774405.1 Petrocephalus microphthalmus
AAGGAACTGCTGAGATTTATATGTGGGTTGTGACGTTAGAGATGGATGTAGGGTGTGTGTGTGTGTGTGTGTGTGTGCGGGGGGGTGGCTTATTCACACCGAGGACAGTGTGTGCAGTTCCCCCACCTCCAGCATAAACGGAGTCCCAACAGCATAACTGGAGGTTGGGTGAAGAATTTTTAATGACTTGACTTTTGGTGTCATGTTGAAAGGTTCCGGAAATTGACCGGGGAATGACCGTAGTCTTTGTGAGACTGGGTTCTGAACAAACAACAAGGTGCGCAACGAACTGGAACAAGGACCGTCTCTTCAGGAGCAGTAATTTGATTTGTAAGGCTTGTGTCGTGTCCGATACGCTGACTGACAGAGCAGCTCGGACATTTCGGAAAATTAGCAATTATGTCATTACTGCATAATTATATTATTGTCCATGGTCCAAAATCAGCCCAGGTGATGAATTACATCAACCAACACTTGAAGTTTGGTTTGAAAAAAACATTTTTGCCTCCACTAAGCCAAAACTTTGAAGTTTTGGTGAACAGATGGGTCTCTCCACCCAGACAGGTCAATGCAGGAATGTACGAGAACTCATTGGTTAAATACAAGTTGACGTTACTCTAAGACTGTGAAAGTAATGGTAACTCGAAGAAACAGTGCCATGAAGTTCTAGAAAGTCATCTTTCATGAGAGGCACCAGAAAAAAGCAATCAGAAAGGTAACAAGGGAGTCATGTATCCTGCGAGCTTCCGCTGTCTACTAGACGGGATGCCAGAAGGCGTGCACGCCTCTGCTGTCACTGCATTTATATTTAATTAGGTCCGATTAGCTGTGCGCTGTGTGGATTTAGCCAGTTCTGGCTAAACCAAACATATTACATGAGGACAGCGAATCACTGTTTAGGGATATTACACGGCCAAGTTTGTGTTGATTGAAAACTTACAAAGAAATGAGAATGATAAATGAGACAGTGCCATAGCTGAGTTTGTCCTAATAAAATATTTTCCATGATCTAATTCTTACTGACAGCTAAACAAACCATGTAGCAGTAGCTCCACAATTAACATTTAATAACACACATACACATCATTAACCACAGTGTAATAATATAATGTATATAGGCCTACATTTTTGGGAATCCTGTGTTACCATCTAAATTCAACCAAATCAGCGATAAGTTTGTTTTAACACTAATTAAAAAAAAATGAATCTGTCTGTCAATTCAGTCAATAGGGCCATTAAGGGTAATTAATTACGAGTGGAGCAGCACGGGCACCGACACGCCCACTCAGAGACCAGGAGCCCGCTTAGCCTTTGAAAGGCCCTTCTCTGTCCTCTGAGATTTCCTTCCTCCCAAGCTGGCCCATCCTCTCAGGCCACCGCCCAGCTGTACCAAAGGAGCCCCACGCATGCATCCCGGATCTCCGGCGAGGAGCCACGACCAGCAGCATCTAAATCAGCCTCGGACACAGCTCGGCTCTGTGCTGCTTCGCCCGTCTCCCCCTCCCTGGACAACTTTAGTCCTTTCCTGCCTGCATCAGCCAAGACGCCCACACCTCCACGCGCCTAACTGCCAAGTGCCTCCGTCAGATGAATGAGCCTTTCACCGTGCAGTGTGGGACACCTCAGCCTGTGTTTGGTCCTGGCACGGTGCCCTGATCCCTGCACCCTCTGAGAACCATCACCTAAGCCCCCTTTGCTGCACCATGGGCTGCCTCCTGGAAGCCCTCCGTCCTGCAGAAGGTGGAGGTGCTCCTCTAGTTTATGACGCCGGTAAAGCACCGGACGCCTCGCTGCAGCTGAGCACGCGAAATGGAATCCCTTCCGAGCAGAAAAAGTGTGTGGCCGGCACAGCCAACAGGAGTGAGGACTCCGGCGTGGTACTTTGTTAAACCCCAATCCCCCAAACCCCCCACACACAAAACCCACGGCTTTGCCCCTGAGCAGGACAGATGAATAACTTTCATGCGTGCGGGGTCGTTCCGATGCACTTACCTCCGAGACTGGGCCAGGGCGCGAGGATGACAGCCAACAGGGCAGCGAGAAGCAGACAGCGGGATCTCATACTGGCAGCTGCTGTAGAGAGTCTCCTCAGTCCTCCATTCAAATAACTGCTCTCCAGTTGGGGCCGGGAGCTTTCTGCAGCTGGTTTTCATGAAGAGGACAGGGGGAGGAAACGCAGAGGGGCTGTCCCGTGCCCAGCAACCTCCCCTTGTGCACTCCCAGCAGTGAGACGCCCTCCAAAGAGGGGGGGGGGAAATAATAATTCTAACAGGCTTCTCTGTCTCTCCGTCTAACTCCCGCTCTCAAATTTCAAAGTCCGGACACTCTTAAAGTCGAAGGGGCCGTTTTGTCCCTCCCACAGTCATAACAGCGGCTTCTGAGAGGCACGGGGACCAGACTTGCATATGAACGCGGTTCTGCGTGTCTCGGGTGTTTAGAATTACTATAATGGAGCCTTTTTTGGGGTGACCCCAGTAATGTTGCTTTATTTGAAATGCAGATTCATATACCATAATGACAGTGTGTATCAGAGTGGTTTGAACTGCTAAAATTATAGGGTAAATGCAATAATCACTACAATATGCAGAATATTTACAATGAAGGTCATGTAGAGAGAAACATGGATTGTACAATAAACCCCACAAAATGTTATGTTGGGACATGATTAATCAAACCCTAATAATAATAATAATAATAATAATAATTATTATTATTATTATTATTATTATTATTATTATTATTATAGATTACATGCATTTTATGAAGTTACACTTTTAGTAGAAATTGACAGAATTTTTCAGCATTTAACCTGAATTAAATTATTCCTAAAATTACCTCCCATCAGCTGTTATAATTTGGCTTAATAGCAGCTATTGTGGTCTTCCATCTATACAGGGTAAATGAAGGTGAGATTTTGTCATGGTCAGGAGACTCGAGCTACAATATCTGGATAAAAATGGGCCCGGCATCGCATCTCCTGAGAGAGACAGGTATGGAGGCAGGTATGGATGCCAGTTTTACCTTTCCCAATGTGCACACCTTGAGGAACAGGTGACACAATGTTGCAAGCATTTTTTTGATCTGCAGGTAACTGGCAGGTCATTAAATTACATGCATATGTGACTCTTGGACCAGATAAACCTAATTCTCAACCTTAACATGACCTTTCTGAGGCATCCACACGCAGCTCCAGGCAACCAGAACACACAGTGCTGTTCACTGCATGTCGTTAGCATGTTTCTGCCTCACGTTTACTCCAGGAATGTGCAGGTCTTGTTTTCACTGCTGACGCCGTAATTAGGGGATCGGGGAAGCTGCAGGAGGCTGGATAGTGTCAGGAGGGGTCTGGCCGAGTTATGCTCAGGCGCAGTTTCCAGAGCGAGGAGCTACATGTGCAACTCTATCACTGGGTGGGAATAGAAAATAGAAAAAGAGAAAATAGAAATAAGCGTGAGCTCATCTGTTGCTTGTACGTGACAGCTACTACGTAGATATTTTCAAAGGTACAGAGCGGATGAACCACTACATTGCTGATGTTACTCCATTGGTTACTGGCTGTGTAAAGCAGCAGGAGGTACAATGGGGGCACAAGGTGAGGCTTGTGGGAAGCCACCATGCTTGTACCACAGCGACGAAGCCCAGCCGCCCCTGATAGGATTAGAATGGGAAAGTCGTACTTTATTGATCCCTGGGGAAATTCTCTTCCTCGCCTGCCCCATCCATGAGACACACACGCAGGTGACCGCATGCTTGAGGGGTTACGGCATGCATCACCCCTGGAGCTGGGGGTTAAGCCCCCCGCTCGGGGGCCCAACAGCAGAGCGGCGTCAGTCTTCTGGTACTGGGATTTGAACCAGCGACCTTCTGAGCAAGGGCAAGCCCAAACCCACCGAGCCACCCTTATAAAGTAATTGCTTTTTTTGTTCGCTATAATTCATTGAATCATAATACATTTTGAGTATGTCTCCCATCGCTTTTCTTAAAGGGGCCTTGACCGCGATTTTTAGATTTATTTTAATGAAGCCTTGGTTGAACCTTGCTGTCCATTCTAATTGCTTCACCCCAAAACCTGCAAGTTCCTATAAAAGGTACAAATATTCATTTTATTTGGTCTGTGTTGAATATATTATTCTGGGCAACACATAATTTCAGCACATATAAGGTCTTATTTCAAGAAAAGTGCAAAATGGAAAAGTGGTGGAGAATGGATGGATGGATGGGTGGATGGAAAATAACTGAGAGTATTTGGTTTTAGGTTATAATGCCTTGCACACTTGGAAACCTCAAAAGCAGAATATATAGAAGGAAGTACTGTGAAGTTTTGTATCATATGAACCATGACTGTTTTACATTTCATAATTTCCTTCTTTACCCTAAAGATAGCGCACGTTTGCTGTCACTGTAAAATAGTTTGTTGTCATGCCAACATGAATTTGAACGAATACACAGGACAGAGAAATGGATTCTGCAGAACCGTGCACAATAGCCTGGAGGTGCAGCCTGAAAAGTTTACAGAAAAATGTTATAAACACGCGCAGATGGCCTTTTTTAATGTCAAATTACCCGAGGCTTTTATCACACTTTTATGAAAAACAGAACTAACTAACTTCGAGGCCTTTATGTCACAGGAATGTAACACATCCCTGGTGTTTAATGACAGAGGAGCCAGATTTGTGGAGTGGGAAATTGTGTGGCACATTGTGTGGGGGAGATGCCCTACCCAATGACTGCGCTACATGTTCTCACGACACGCTGCTGATGGATCACCTGAGGCAACAGCAGGTGGCAGCATTGAGTTGTTCGGTCCAGATGTCGATGCAGCATTACTTGTTAACATTTCTACTTCTGTTTAATCAGGTGATGTCTCTTCTCTCTCATTATCTACATGGAAACGGTACCCTGCATATAAGGTGAATGCTCTCTGCTGAAGCACGTTCTCCATCAGAAATGACAGACTTAGTAGAAGGAATCCATCAGGCCCATCAAATGAATGGCTGTAAAATTCCACTGAAAGATACAGACCCACCCCCAAGATTATTCATAGCTGACCCTACTCCACCCCCATGCCAGAGAATGATACAAACACAGTGGTCCTGCAAAATTGGCTGTATTCTTGGCTCATGTACGTTCATGTACATCCACTGCATGGTTTGAATGCCTGAAACCAGAATTTGAACAAACAGGATAATTAGGGGAAGATGCAAGGGGGCGTTCTGCACAAAAAGTCCTGAAATTTGATTTCATGTTAGGAAACAGAAGAGAAGCCGCCGGAAAGGGCGAGGAGCAGGAGCCCTCACTTCAGCCCATCTCAGCCTTCACACAGGCAGAGAGTGGTGGGGTAACGTGGAGGTCCCCCACACAAGCATACAGCTTTGACAGCATCTGCATCTGCAACATTCACACTGAAATGGAGAGATTCCATTAATTTGATGTGCTCTTGTTAGTCGTGCAGTTGTTTTCTGATATAGAGTTGTTCCTGCTTCTAAACCCACATGGAGCACAGACATTCCTTCAGCAGGACCGGTCCCTAGACCAAGCTGTGTCAAAACTGAATGAAGGTTTTCTCAGACTTGTGAGATATGGGCTGCCAGGAGGAGGTCTTCAGGCAGACACCAGCTTATATAATCCTAAATATCTCATCTATCTTATTAATGTCTATCAAATCAAACTAAAGACTATATTGCCTAAGTGAATCAGAGGAACCTGGAATATGGATAGATTGATAGATGGATGGATTTAATCAGAGGGATTAGGGGATTGAAATATCTGCAAATAAATCATATTTTAAAGTAACCAACAACTTACTGCAAAACTCTACAATAACTATAAAATATTTTATATATTTGCGGTTAAGAATATCATATCCGGTGATGGAATGGCATCCCACCCAGAGTGTGCCCAGACTAGCGTTCTGTGCGTCCAGCACCACAATGTTCTGCATAAGCAATAATGGAAGGCAGATCGATGGATGGATGTTTGATCTTTGTACTGTTCCTCTGCTTCCCTCAACTTCTGTTCCAGGATTCTGGGTGATTGACAGTTGGATGTAAGCATATAAAGGTATATAAAGGGCTAGAGGTTGACTATGTTCACCTGGCTGGCTATTTAAACGTTTCGGATACTTTGCATGCTGTCATTTCATCAGAGAGCACCACTCATCTACCACCATTGTTCAATGCCCTTCTTGGCTTCCAAGAAGTGGGACTGAGCATCTCCACCTAGGAAAGCTATGGGACAATAAAGGGGTGATTCTTAGATTTTACCCAAATATCACCCCATCCCGAATCCCCTGTGATGAAATTTGTTGCTTGGCAGGGGGGGAGGGGGGGGGAGGGGCAATGCATTTTGCTGAGCTTCTTGACTCCAATGGTACAGTATCAGACAACAAATAATTCATGTGAAAACTGAGGCGGCAAAGTAAGCAGTGTATAAATGTTTGGAGCGGGGATAACTACCTCATAAGAGCCCTCTCGAGCCCCCTAGAGGGCTTCCAACCTCATTAGTGACTACTGAGCCCTGTGATTGGCATCACTCGATTTCTCCTCCGTCTCTCTCTCTCTCGCTGGATGGAAGGGCGTGGCTCCAACACAGAGCTAAAGCATTGCAACTCGCAATGTTATGTAAGGTTTACTTGTTTCCATGGCGAGTAACAGTTCGGAATCTGGAGTGGAACTTGGTTTGAAGGGCAGGAAGGATCTGAAAAGTTCCATTCATTCTGCGGCATTCGCTTACCAGTGGAGTGGGAGAGATGCCCAACACAAATGATGACTCACATGACATCTGCATGCGCGCTGTTTCCCTCTAGTGGAGGATAAGAGCAGTATGAATTACCATCAGGTCTGTCTTATATGCTTCTGTGTAAACCGAATACTCCATCGATTGTGATTAATGCATTTAAAAGGTCACAAAGCAAAACTTCAACCTAAGCATGCTTTTATGCAGTAATATACTAGCAAGAAATATTATGTATATGATATTTGTATTAGTGTATGTAAAAATATGATACATGTATAAGAAACGTTCACTAAACATTTCATACTGAATGTGAACCTTGAATTGAACTGTATCCTGTAAACACTAGTCGGATTCACATAAATTTACTAGTTGAGAAGCAATAAGAAGCCACCCAGAGGGAATGTGAAGGGTAAACAGAGCTGAAGCTCTATAAGCACTATGAGCAAATAAGCTACAAGAGGCTGTGGGAAGGATTCTGGGTAATGAAGAGTTCTTGGCAAAGGGCCGGGCAGGAAGTCTCTCACAGTCACACTGGGGATAGCCCCCAGTGAGAAGGAGAGAGTAGGAGTGGGATTCTCCATGAATCACTGCGTAGCCGACACCCACCATAGTCAGGCCGCTCTACCTGCCATCTGAGAGCTCAGTGACGCGAACCATCCACATCTCAGCATGACAACGGACTATGAAAAAGAGTCCAGGTAGGCTGAAGGCTTACATTTTGGTTGGGATCTCACTGTAATGGTAATTAACATGCATCTGGTGGCAATCCGTGGTGCAGGGTTGGACAATCTTTTCCACAAAGGGCCAGTATGTATGCAGGTTTTTGGGATGACCTTTAGGTCAGCTGTTCAAAACCAGGTGTGAGGACTCTTCAGCCAGTCAATCTTCTAATTAGTAATATAATTAGGGAGTTGCAGCCAAAACTTGCCCACACAACGGCCCGTTCTGGTAAAGATTGCCCAGCCCTGGGTTAACCTCTAGTGACTGATAACCTGTTTGGACTAGAGTGCCAGACAGGAGCTTCTAAATCTTTCATCATTTTCCTGATGATCTGGAAGGTTCTCTCCTTGACTCCAAGAAGCAGGTGTTCTCTCTCTCGGTCATTTCCCTCAGAAGCCGGTGCTTATGGACACCAACTGGTCGTTTGTAGACCCTGGTCTCTGGGAGCAGAGGCTAAGATGTGAGCAACAGCAGGTGAGCCATGGTTCTCTTTGTTCAGGAATCCCTGTGCTAGTCTGATTAGAAGACCTGTGTTCATGCTAATAAAACCTGCGCAGTGATCTTTCTGGCTTGGAGAAAGGATCCGCATATCAGTGTTCGCTGTTTTCCCAGATCCATCCTGAAGATCAAAGTGAAAAGTCTCACGTTTTCAAATGCAAAAGAAACCAATTCCCCTTCAGCCTCTAATGTCTGCAGCGGTTTCTGCATGCTGATAATTTCATTCTCGTTTCGTTACTAGAAATATGGGGACATCAAAGTCCTGTGCATAACCAAAAGGTTACTGGTTTAAATCTAGGATGGATGATCCATCTTTTGTTAAATTTCATTCAGTACGAAACCTTTTATGTTTGAGTGAAAAAGTGTAAAATGTAAAAAAAAAATGTATGTGGGAATAAAAAAGCAATACAGTCATCCCTTCCACACTGCAGGGGTTAGGGGCACAGACCCCCCCCCCCCAGATATCTGGGAAAACCACGGCACACTTTTCCGTCCCCTTGGTGAGTGACATGAGCCAGCGAGCAGAGGGAATAACACAGGAGAAATGTGAGACGTAAAGATCACCGAGAGGCTGCCATAAACACGCTCCGCCTCCTCCTATCCTACTAAATGGATGTTTAGGGCATTTACGAGAAACTAAACTTTTTGTGTGTCATCTGCAGGCCTTCGCGTGTCGTCTGCAGCTTCTGAAAACTCCCCAAAAGTCAGATTTAATCTCTTAAGCCAACCCTGTGATATATTGAAACCATGACTGTACATAAATTTATGGGCCACTCATAACAGGATTTCAAGCATCATACCTCCTGCCTGCCCATCTTTTTAAATTGTCTCTTCATAATGAGAAGGCCATAGTCTGTCTGTCCATCCATCCATCCATTTCCCAAGCTGCTTTTCCAGTTAAGGGGGTTGTTCTATCAGGCTCAGCATGTCCTTTCCTGAATCCACCAGCAACACGTGTCACTTAAAAATGGTCAATTTAGGAGGCACTCTCGTGGATAAATGGAGTACTTGGCTGCAGTCATTCCCGACCACTGGGGCTTTCCGCCCTTTACCGCTGCTGCTTTGATTAACTTTCCATTCATAATTTGCTTTAGCTGGCCTTTCTGGGGTTGCAGAAGATGTCACTATACATATGGCTGTCAATGAGGCCTCCGATAACATGGGGAAGAGCGAGACTTAAGCTAACATAAGTTAGTGGAGTGAGTTGAAGCTAAGCTAGTCCCTGGGCTGTGTTTGATGCATCTCTCAAGCACTCCAGGAAGTCCGTGTAGATTCCCAGGTGGGAGCAATAGCTTCCCAAATATATCGCACATTCTGACAGGCAGGGTGAGCTGGAGATAAGCTCTGTGGGATTCGCTGTCAGAAGAGGCCCTGCTGCACTCTTCTTGGATACTCTGGTCTCACTATCAGTTTCATGTAGGACTCTGGGAAGTTTCTCTTCGCTGCAGCACAGCGTTGGCCAAATGCGAAGCTTCACCCTGCGGGGCAGAACTGACGGCCCACTCCTCCCTACCTGTATTGGGCCATCCGGCCACTATAGTCATTTATTACTCTCCTGGTCCATCCCTGGGCTTTGAAGGAACTGAAATACATGCACAGTCAGAACGTTATTTCTCCAGAGTGGAGGCAAGTATCCATTTCCCTATTAAGTCCTCTCCCCCACCTTCAATTGCACACTATTTATTTTTTTGTATAACCCGTTCACGATCAAACAGACAGACCCTCCCAAGCCTGCCAGGAACCCCCCAGGCTTCCCTTATCAAATGGCTTTGCAGAAGTTTTCTCTAAGACAGCTCATCAAATATCAATAAAAATAAATATAACTATATAATAAACTGCTCTGGCCTTTTGATAGTGGTGACCTCGTGGGAAGCTGCAGGTAGACATTAGCATTCTTGGAGTCCTTTATTATGAAAAATAGCCTGAAAATGCTCCATTCAGGCTTCCTTTGAATCCTACAAGTGCTTTGGCTCCTGGGTGGGAAACGAGTTCCACAAACATAGATATTAAGGCCCACTTTGAGCAGAGCTCCACACGGATCTCTCCTTTCATTTGACAGTCATAAGCGGGCCTTGCCAACACGGCCTGGAGGCAGTGAGAGTCTTCCTGCTTCAGGGGCTCCAGACTCAGCTGGAAACCCCCGGTTCCACCCAGCTTCCAAGAAATCTCCACGCTCCCCCTTGTCCGCCGTGCGCCAGCGCACGGGTCTGTGAGTTTCTCGCGCTTAACTATCGGCGAACCTCGAAACTTCTGGCGCGGCATCGCCATGGTGGCTCCCACGCCACTGGCCAGCTGCAGTTTTCCATTTCTGCAGGTATAAGAGATTCTCTGACGACTCCTCGCACCTCAGGCACGGGCCTTTGGGAAATAATGGATCTGTAGCTGCTCTCTCTCTCTCCACACTCAGCGTGGCACGGAGAATTCCTATTCCTCACGCATCTGACCTCTCGGGAGGCGAAATTAGGAAGTGGCTGACGGACCTGACGTTTTAATCTGTTCACCTAAAGACCAGAGTGCCAGAATGAGGCCCCCAGGTGAATAATGCCGCGAGATGTTTTCATGGCTTTTTCTGACATTTTCACTCTGATTTCTGCAGCACACATGTGGAACCGAGCTCCCGCCGTGAAGATGGAGGTGGCTAATGCATTCTGCTAATACACCTGCCAGTATTGCTATGAGTCAGTCTCAAAGCAGATGTCTTATGATGTACAGGGCTCACAATAAGTCTTGAGACACTTGCTAAATTCAGTAAAAATATTGCCAATTTCTTAGTTGTATAAAAAAAAATCATTACTTCATACGTGCAAAAAAAGATGTATATATATATATCACATTACAAACAACTGGAACTAAAACATTTATTTCAAGTACTAATAAATCGAAACCCAAATTATAGTTCTGAAAGAACTGTTCTGAGTTAAAAAGTTCATTGACAGGCATCCCTGGGCACTTTTTAATTAGTAATAACAATAATATTATAAAACACCAAACATTTGTATTTAGTATCCCTTTGGGAGCCAGGGCTACAAATACAATTAACAGCAAAATGGCCCGAACAGAACAACAAAATCATGACACTTGATAAAAAGAAAACATCTGTGTGCAAGATATGTGGAGATATGTTAAGCCTTGATTGTTAATGAACTGTCGTTATGAAACAAGTAAATTTGCAACTTTATTAACAAATGAAACAAGCGTTCCTAGACTTTCTGTGACCCGTTAGGTGGGAAGCTTAACTCGTGGTCAGGCATCCTTGGTATTTAAAAGGCCCTGTTCATTAATATCTCCCAAACCTGAACTGGCCACTCAGATATGGACAGTCCAAGGGTCTCGCTGGAACATTATTGCCGCTTGAGCTCACATTTTGATTCCGCCGCACGGATCCGCACTGAACGTATTAGACCGGAGCTGCAGCTGCTCAGAATCACCCATGAATTCTCCTCAGAGCCCCGGCCAAGCAGCGCTTGGGTCGATAACTGCCTGGCCTCCGTCTGGGACTAATGCCAGGGCCCACCTGGAGTGGGCGACGTGGCGGTGACGGGGCCGTCCTTCTCATAGCAAATGTGGGCCCACACGTCACATTAAAGACAAGCCCGGCAGGTAATTAAACACATTTCTGCAGAAAGCCGCGTCTCTGTTTTTACTTGGGGATCTGTCAGAAGCCGACCTGGAAAGAAGACTCTGCAACATCAAAGCTTCTTGCTGGAGAAATGCTGGAGAAACTACTGAGTGACAATGAATAATAATGAAGCTGAGCGCCGTGTTACATTGTCTAATCAGCACATTTATGTAGGGATTACTCCTTTTTGTATTTCTCCTGGTTCAGTATTTAAGCACAGTGTTGTGCAAACTACACTCCCTGCAGACTTTTCCTCAGCCTCTGTAAGTGGATGCTTTCATATGTCTGTGGCAACGGAGTTGTGAATGAATAAGTTATGTGGATGATTAAACTGGTATCTGGCAATGTCTGCCAGGAAAACGCAATGGAATATGATTGGTGTGCTCTCCCATATGGTGGGTTTGCTCTCATCTTTTATGTTCCAAGTTATTTACAGCCAAATGTGCAAGTTTGACATTGATAATTGCAGGGATTGGAAGCCGGTGGTCATATTCCCTTCCACTATATGGCGATAATTTGTGATTATTTGGCTTATAGACAATGACAAAGACATTTGTTGAAACATGTCTGTCTATTGGCATTTTCAGTAATAAAAAGATAAAATGCATCACACTGACCCTAATTGTTAGTTGTTTTTTAGTAATAGTAGGATAATTGTGCTAAAATTGTTTTGAATTTGCCGCATGACATTGATAGGTACTTTATAGAATATTGGTTGCTAGCTTCACCTACTAAAAGAGTCATAGAATAAGATCTTCCAGAGCGCAGATTGATCCTGT
Source organism: Petrocephalus microphthalmus (assembly GCA_026774405.1). Taxonomy (NCBI): domain Eukaryota; kingdom Metazoa; phylum Chordata; class Actinopteri; order Osteoglossiformes; family Mormyridae; genus Petrocephalus; species Petrocephalus microphthalmus. The sequence continues at coordinate 15,048,044 of JAODKK010000019.1, forward strand.
ATTTTTGTATTGAAATCACAGTGAGTATCCCTCAGTATTAACAGGGAGCTGGACTTTGGCTCGAGGCTGAGAAGGCAGGGAGCGGAGCTGTGGCTCGAGGCTGAGAAGGCAGGGAGCGGGCCGAGGCTGAGAAGGCAGGGCGCGGAGCTGTGGCTCGAGGCTGAGAAGGCTGGGGGTGAGGCTACGGGTCGAGGTTGAGAAGGCAGGGGGCGGGGCCGCAGACCGAGGCTGAGAAGGCTGGGGGTGAGGCTGCGGGCCGAGGCTGAGAAGGCTGGGGGCGGGGCTGCAGGCCGAGGCTGGG
>JAODKK010000019.1:15106734-15118868 GCA_026774405.1 Petrocephalus microphthalmus
GGGCAGGCCCACCCCTGTTAAGCTGGGCCCAATGCTTTATAATTGGCTGATCGAGAGGTCATCCCAAAAACCCGCACCCACGTCGGCCCTCCGTGGATCAGGTTCCCCACCCCTGTCATAGACTATCACGCTTTTGCAGGAAATCTTACAGTAAATCTATATAAATTCCATTGTAAACCCACTTCAAAAGCATTGGGGCAATTTGCAAACCCTACAGACTATTTACAAGGTAATAAAACTGTTACATACAGTATATGTAATTGTCCGTGCAGACTTGTCTCAAACTGAAAATCTCACTTCAGCCAGCTGACCAAAGCTGGCAACCCTGACAGCAGTGCGCTAATGGGGAAAGGGTAATACACAGCAGATATACTGAAATGTATCACTTCAATTCTCACTTTGCCATGAGGGCTCATAAACCGCGACAACTTTTGTTTATGGTTTTTAAAGTTATAAACTTCTGCTCATAAAAGTCACACCTTATTTCAGACATATGTGAATGCTCTGCCTCAGCAAGTCCTAATGCAGCTCTGTGTCTTTGCTTTGCTGGCTGCTGCTGGGAGAATCCCTTAGCAGTCGGGTCACTTCAGAATCTCCCAGCTCAGCTAATTAGCTAAAATGGTGTGTCTGTCATTGTTTGCCTATTTGGAGCTTTTATGATGGGGTCTGTTTGGCCAATAGGAAGCCCCCCCCGCCCCCCCCGCCCCGTGGGAGCTCATTGGATGTAACGGGCAGAAGTAGGGCAGGGAAGTAGGGTGGGCAGTGAGAGAGGTAGCGAGTCCTGGCAAATCCTTGGTGGCGCACAGTCAGTTTGAGGTGGGATTCATGAGGGTGGGGTGGCATGGGGTGGGGGGGTGGGGGCAGCGGAAATCCTAAACTGCCAGCGCCAGCTCTGTGACTGAAGAACCCCGCGATGGCGGCGAACAATCGATGGCATTTTGCATACAATCGACAGATGAATCAGAGTGTGTCTCTTGCAGGCGTTTGCTTAAATCCCCATTACCGAAGCGGCTCACTATGTGCACCTTGATTCTTAACCCGGGGATTCTGAAGCCTCACCGGGGGGTAGATTAGACGCATTTAAGGAGCTGGAAGTACATTGAATATATGTCATGCTATTGTACTGATATTTCGCGATGTGGGTGCGGGGATGGAAGGGGTTGGTGGGGCTGGGCCTCAGGGATATGCCGACTCAGATGTACATCTCAGAGTCCTCTGAAACAGGCCGCCCACTGCGAGGCAGGTCCAGAGAACAAGGATGCAGGGAGCGTAAGGTACCAACACCAGTGCGGCATGTGCATTGCGGGCAGAAAGGCAGGGATTAACAGTGTCTAACACTCTCAGTAGGGGCTTTAAGGAATCCCTATTTCATGTAGTCCTTTTGCCAGGGAATCGATCAAAAACAGGACCTTTCACACTGGCAGAAGCGAACCGGGAAAACCAATAGCTTTCCTTTTTTCTTTTTTTTTTGTCTTTTTGTCTTTTTGCTCAGAGCGCTGTTGTGTTTACGCCCTTGCCAGGCGTGGGTTATTCATCTCTCCCCTTTCCCAATGTAAATAAGGCAAAGCAATAAAAAGAACCCCCCCCACCCCCACTGGAACCCCGGAAAGATGTCTTTGACTCCGCATGCTGTGTTCTCTCCCCTCCGGTACTCTTGCTCGCTCCGCACATCAACGCGACTTAAATAATCAGCACAAGCGCCACAAGTGGCGTCTTGTTTACTCACTGCTTTCGCCTCACTGATTGCTATGCAGATTAATCACTACAGCTGACTTAGGACAGATCCTGTTCTGCATACCTTTGCCGTGAAGGCTGGGGATCTGATGCCAGAATCCCCAACCTGCAGAAAGTAAGTCAGGCATTTCCAATCTGCGACAGCATCTCGTCTGCATGTGTCAGCATGCATTTCCCGTGCACATGTGTCAGTGCGGCCGCTAAAGGCTACAAAGGGCCATCTCCCTTCAATTCTTTTAAATACAGGATGAATTGTCATTGTTTACACACAGCAGTACACAGTGCACAACGACAAAATGTGTCCTCGGTGTTCCACCCATATCTGACATAATGACGAAGCAGTGGGCGGCAAATTCAGTGCCCATGGAGCAGTGCTCAGGGGCAGTGCCTTGCTGGTCAGAGATTCAAACCAGCAGCCTTTCAACCAGCAGTACATTTCCCTAGCATGCCTACCACACATTATCACATTCTTTACCCTTTGACAAAGATGGATTCATTTCTGGCATTTCTGTGGATTTTTAGCGAGCACAGCTGCAGGCAGTCCAAGCACTGGCTGCCCCATCCACCTCCTTCTGTCTTGAATGAAAAGAGTGGGATCCTGACAGAGTGAGCTAAGAGGAAGGCTCTTTTGTAAACCTCTCTCTGTCTTGATTTAGGTTCTTACCTTGGACTACATGGTAATGATGCCAAACAGAGACCTAAATGGAAATAATGGGACTTAATGATCAGTTCAGGGGGGAAAGGTTGCTACAGTCGGAAACAGTATTGCGCCGTGCAGAATAATCCATTTTATTTTTGAAGGTTTTACTACAAAACTACTACTGCAGCCCTTTTTATTGCATGACAGTTTACACAACAGTTGGTCTGGTTTGGGCCTGAAGGACTTGTGTCATACGAAGATGTCAATCCCATTCAAAGAAATCGGCCACAAAAGGGGTGAACTTATGATTTGCATTTATTTTTATGTATTTTATGTCATTTATATTTATGTGATCTAATACTGTATAATGATTGTTTATTTAATATTTTAGGTATTTTCACAGAGAACCACTTTCAGAGTTCAGCAAAAGGCTGGAAATATTTGTTTTATTCCAAAAACACAAGGGATGAAAATGCACATACTCACAAAGTGATATATTGCCTTTATTTTAGTGAAAACTACTTACATAACAATGGGATTAGACTTCTTTCAGTGTTTATCCTACTTTTTTATAGTGTTTTGTATTATTATTTCTAAATTATATTTTATTATTTATTTTTCTTAATTAAAATTTGATGTATGATGAGACCTCTTTCCTCAAAACAGACCTCTCTGATATTGGTCACAGCACAAAAACACCAACACTGAAACAAAAATGAGAAAAGGCGTCGCGATGAACTCACTGGAGAATCATTGATCTGAAATGTCTTTTTATATCGCCTGGAACATCGTCACTTATTGAACTGAGCATGATGCATTTATGTCCTTGATGCAGGGCTGAGAGACACAAGGTGACTATTGTAAAATAGATACTGTCTTCTCAAATGTGCCCAGCTGCACGGAAAACAATAGTGATGAAGGGTGAATCCTCATATCACCAGCGTCCTTGTTTTCACTCTACTGTGGGCATTAATTTTAAAGCATAAATAGAACACGTGAGTCTTTGTTGACATCTCCATCTCTATCAGGCACCAGAGATTCTGCTTTGGAAGAAGGTGCGACTTGCCATGGACGATGCTGTAGTACTGTTATGGAACATTACCCATGGAGGTCTTCCACTAAATAATGCTCCTATAGCATGAAACATTACTCCATTTGAGTTCAAACAAAACCAGGTGTATTGGGGTTGGGAGGATGGAATAGGGACCTCATTTGGGGATCAGAGAGAAGGAAGGTTTAACAAAATGATGACAAAATGTTTGTGGGGGATCAGCACAAGGAAAATGGGACAACAAGATATTGGTTTTAATGGTGTAAGATAGGAAACTTGGTTCTGGGAACCTATTACAGGAAACAGCAGACACTGGTCAGGAGATGCCTAATTAGCAATCAGGCAGAGGTAAGGTGAATGAATTGGCTTGTCACCTGATCTCACCCTGACTCGGAATGTTCAGGGACCCAGAGACACTCAGAGATGCCCCAGTGACACACGTACCACACGTGAACCCGGTGAGGCATGGAGTCGTACTACATAGCAGATCGCTCTGCTCGTGTCAGTGCGGCCAGAGCCTGTCTTATCACAGTGACCCGCAGATTAGCCAGGTGGGGTTCAGTCCACCTGCAGGGAATGCGCTGCTAAAGTGCTTTGCTGCTGCTATCTCTCGGTTCTGCAGATGGGAGTATTTATGCCGCTTACACCTCCCTACCTTTCCTTCCCTCCCGTGCGGCTGACGATAGCCTTAAGCAGCAACGCTTCTCTCTGAGGCTCTTTAGCCTTTGTGCCTGAAAGACAGCAAGCCTCCACCTTTATTAGAAGGGCTACAGTTGCTAAGTCAGTTGGATGGCGAGTGGCTAAAGGGCTAGCTCATTATTTACTGGATAATTTACACATTCTTGAATCTAGAACGTCTCGTCCACAAGCATAGTGCACGAACAATAGCATCCATGTGAGGACATGTGAGGAATGGTCCACAACTCGGAGCCGGATATTCTAGACGTCGGTAGGCTGGTGTGATTTATTTTCTGGGTCGGCGGTACCACAGCCAGCTCGCAGATTTTAAACCTCACCTCTCTCCCAGCAGGTTCTAGTAGCTAAGCAGTTCGGATTAAGCGCAATATGCCCCGATGGGTCGCTCTCCTCTCGCCGAGGAGCAAATGTCGAATTTATAGAGCAGAATGGTACAAGTTGGTTGCACTGGGTTACTAGGGTTTGGAGGAGTAAAATGTGCACTCAGTGAGAGTTTGGAGGGGTGAACTTCCCTTCCGCCACACAGCTGCATGAAGGAGCTCAGCCTGGCTTACTTCTTCCGCAGATGCAAATGTAACCGGTACCTCCAGGGGCACATCCTCCGGAATTTCCTGGGAAGAGATTCTCAGCCACATTCCCAGAGCCTTTTGCCCCATCTGTATCCATGGCTGCCCACTGGAAATGTACCTGGCTCTGAGAGCTGATAGTGGCGTGTCCACCTGCAGCAGTCTGTCGGCATACTGGTGCTGGCCCCAGCTAGCAACTCCCATCTGCAGAATCAACACCTGTGCTACGGGCATTATTTTTGTGCCACAGGTTTGACAGCTAATTTATTTTTCGTAATTAAATTGACCAGCAAATTAGGACAAGGGATGTCCACGTTCAGATATACTTTGTCATAAAGTTTAACATGGATCTGACAATCCATGCCTCATTACAGTTATTTATATCAAATCAATGAGACTTTTTGTTATGCACGCTTCCTACTCACTTTCGCCCGATATACGCTCTAAACAAGGGTTTCTCCTGCTGCTTATGCAGCCCTGTTCAGCTAGCCACCCAGGCTCTCCAACTGCCGACTTCTCCCCCATGTCTACGTCTGAAAACAGCTTCAGGCTTTTCAGTTTTGGATGCAAAAATGCTGTTGTTCTCAGTCGTTGTATATTTTTAAATCACAAAAGTGGAAGGCTGGTTGCCAGTAGTGGATAGCTGCGGGTAACATCCGAGCCATTGTTTTGTAGAAGGTCTGGGCTTTGAGGTGCTTCTGGTGTTGTTGAGACTCCAAACTTAACCGCCTTATTAAGGTAGTGCATACTGACAGCTGATTTACTCTGGTACAGTGCAGAGCTAAGTATTCAACTTCCCCATGGAAACATTGACTGCTTTTTTGAAGTGATTCGTTGTTTGAGCTGGCCTTACCCCATGGACAAGCCCAGATGCATGGTGCTGGTGATATGGGTACTAGGACTGGTAAACTGTTTACGTCCTGAGTTTACTTTAGGCACTAAGTCTACTGGAGTACAGTGTTGAAATATCTTTTGATTTAGCTGACTTCAGACGCCAAGTCAAGTCTGCACTATAGCTTGGGAACCCCATTTTGCACTTTTCCATGGTCTTTGCAATTAATCTAATTTCTAAGACTTAACCAAAACCTTTTTTGGACTGTGTAAAAATTCACAGATTCACCCCCCACCTAACCTTGTTTTCTGTGTAAAAACACAGCTGATGTCTGTGTCACTCTTGGAGAGATATAAGTTGAGTGGTATAGATAAAAGTGACAAAGACACAATATTGTGAAATATTTGTGTCAAACTAAAATATCTCGGTACTTGATGTCCATATACCTCAAAATGGCAATATGCACAATCCATCAAAATCTTCCTGAGATACTGCGCATGAATTTACTCGTGCAGTGTGAGCAATGGTAGGAGATCTTCATTTTGTTTGATGGCTCAACTAAATCATTTCTCTGAGAGGCAGGCCAGTGTGATGGTTGGTGCTTTAACTGGGAAATGGCCAGGAAGAGAATTGAAATGACACCTGTGGACTTCGGGAGCCAGCATTACCCACCACTCACCTGACTACTGGCCCCTTCAACTTGTGTGGCTCTCTGTCCTTTACTTTTCCTCACACTTAATATCGGAAAATTGCACCATGCAATATGTCAGTCCTTGAACGATGCTACTGTATGAATTACCAACTGGCAGAAGAGTATGATGGGATGAGAGGAGGAGAGCAGTAGGACAGTAAGATGAAATCACAAGCAAACACTTTTATGTCGCCACTGCTTAGAAGTGAAACCAAAAGTCAATGACTTGAATCAGCGATAAGGCAGGAAATCACTAAATGCGTTGTTCCAAGGAACAGGGTCATGTCTTATCCATTTAAACAAACGAATGCATGTTTAAGGTGGCAGAGAAATATATTTAAAGATTTTCATGTTCTGGTTGTATTTACACTACAGTTTCCATTCTATCATCCAACACAAATCATAAAATATACTTCGTCATGCAAAAAGATTCACTCTCCTATCAGTGATAGCTGTAGTCTATTCTCCAGTATCTCCTCTCTGATGACATTGACTGTAAAATCAACACCTCCACTTGCTTCCTGGGTTTAAAATTCAATCCTTTATTTGTTAGTGAAGCAAACTCTAACGCTGACACTTTTAGAATTAGAAGTGTGAGAATCCTTCAAGACCTGTAGACACACTGCGGTTACATGGCAAACAAAACAGGAAACATTAAAAGTTATCCGTTACTGACCCATCAGCACCTTTCAATGACTGAAAATCATGCCCCCCTACAGTAAGTCACTGTATGCACTTTGCTTTGAAAACAATACTCATACATACTGACATAAAATTCCAAGGTAAAGCTAGAAACAGTTCATTATGAATAAACAGACAAAGCACATTCCTTAATCAGTTTCACAGCACTGTAGGTTGTTGGAATATTGCTTTAACCCTTTTCCCGTGATAATTTCCCCATGTGAAATTTGCCTACTGTTTAATGATGCTCTGGGGTCAGACTGACCCCAAACACGGGATAGGGGTTAATACGAAATTTGTGGCTTATACGTTATTGTGAAACAGGAACATTTTTAAAGAATGCTGTGTCTGTACCTATGATTACAGTGGGATTTTTTTGCAAGAAAAATTCATGTCCATAACATAATTTAACCCTCAGCACAGCAGTGCAGGGATTTTGATTTGTGGCCACTGACCTCTGACTGTGCCTATAAGTCTTGGAGAGAGCCACAGGCAGGACATGACTCCAGTAAGGGAAGAGATGCTTTGATGGGTCTGAACAAAAAAGAAAATCAAACAGGGAAACGTCAGACTTTTGAATGATCAAAAAACTCTAATGGGAAACACCAATCCCAAGTACACACGATTATGTCACGGGTACTCCATAGCGGGCCAAAAATATTCTGTCGCTCCGGGAAATATTTCTTCTGACATCCATGTCCCGTTCTCACTGTGGCGTGACATAGTTTGACATTTTACCTGTTCTGCTGCAATTTCGGGAAGCACCTACTGTCAGCATGGTCCCTCAACTGGAAAACCTGCCCCGCAGGTAAGGGCTCCTTTAAAAAGGATATCTCTGTTCCCCTGTGGCCTGGCTGTCTGCTCGCTCAGTCAGCAGCAACCGAAGGCCCCGTTCCCCGATGCAGGATAAATGTCACAAAGCCTTGCTTGCTGTTGCTGGGAAAAATGCTGAGAAACATCATTAGTGACAAAAAAAAAACAATGCAGAGGCCACAGTGGCTTATTGCTGCTGTATGCAAGAAAAAAAAAGGCTTGGAAATAAAGTTTAAATAGAAATTTTGAAACAAGCATATACATTTTGCAAATGGAAAATTCAGCTTGGGAAGTTACACCTCTCACCAAATATGCTGGAGAGATTAACCAAACTGCACCACATTCTCCTGACGGGATATTTCAGGTACCCCGTACTGGAATGCAGATTCGTTGAAGTGAAAGGTGAAAGTGATTATTGGTCATTGTTGATACACCACAGCACACAGTGCACAGCCATCAAATGTGTCCTCTACATTTAAGCCATATGTGACATCATGACACAGCAGCGGGCTGCTAATTCAGTGCCTGGGGAGCAGTGCCATGCTCAGGGAACCTCAACCTGTCAATGGACAGATGTGAAAGGATCACTATTAGTTTTGTTGTTCAATAAACACTTCGTCCAGAGTGACTTGAAACGGTTATGGCCATCCATCCATACATCCATCCATCCATCCATCCATACATCCATCCATCCATCCATCTATCTATCCTCCTAGCTATTACAGGGTTGCCTGAAGTCAATCCCAGGGAATAGAAGACAGAAAAACACCCTGGACTGGATGCCAATTCCATTTATACTCTGGGAACTATTTATTAAAGCCAATTTCGAGCAGATACAGTAAGACCTTGACACCTACAACCTCATCCACATCTTTATCTGTAATGTAACCTGCTACCTCACTGCCTGATTGAAACTGCAGCCAGGCCCCCGTCCCACAGCCACGCCCCTGTCCCGCAGCCATGCCCCCGTCCCACAGCCACGCCCCTGCACCGCAGCCGGGCCCCCATCCTACAGCCACGCTCCTGCACCTCAGCCAGGCCCTGTCCCACAGCCACGCCCCCGTCCCACAGCCACGCCCTTGCATCACATCCTGATATCGGATCATTTGTGATGCCAGCCTTCTCCCAAGTGTCAAAGTTTCCTCCTGTATGGGTCCACGTGAAAGATCACCCATATCCCCTGCGCTGTGTGCATGAACGGGGCATGATACCGACTTCATTGCATCTGCACAAGTGCCTGACTTTCCCTGCCCCCCCAGGATACATTTCTGGCTTCTAGTCCTTACATTACATCCCTGCTTTTGATCTCAATCTTGTGTTTTGGTTTCCTTTTAGCTCTGGATTTGGGTCCCTTGTCGTGAGACAGACAGCCTAAATGCCAGGTGTTCTTACCAGCTATGGAGTGGCCCCATTAGGGGCTCCTAGCCCCAGTCATTGGACTCATTACATGTCCATGTTTACACTTGTATTTCGTCAAAAAAAAAGTTTCATTTTTTCTAGATGATCAAGTTTCTAAAATGACCTCTCCCTCGTGTGGCAGGATGCAGGGTTTGCATGTTTTAAGCTGCTGGAAAACACATCGGTGGCACACGGTAAATAGTACATGGCTGGTGTGTTCAAAGTAAGTCTGGAACATTGTGACAGACACCAGAAGCATGAGAGTGAGCCATGAGCATGATGCCCAGGTTGTCGGGCGGAGTTTCCGTAGCTTTGCTACAGCCCGGCATCCTGTGGCACCTTCTGCCTGTGTGGTTTAATCAGAACGAAGGACAGTGCGAGGGGGCCACGGTTCACTAAGTAGGCTAGTCACAGACTAATGTAGGACCCAAAGTCTCATTTCCCAATAATAACTATATTGCCTTTTATGTGCGACAGAGGTGTGCCACCTAAAGTCTGAATAATTAATCTGTGAATGTCATTAAGAAGTGAAGCAGAGCCAGAATCAGCATAACCTTCATCCCTGGAGGACTGAGGAGACGGAGGTCTGGCTGTACTGGGGGCGATGGCCAAATATCTACTGTGCAAAAGTCTTGCTAGCATGCTGAGTTTGGCTAATCAATACCTCATTAAGTTATTTAACTAATTGAGTTAATTAAGTGAGCTGGTGGAGAAATTTAACAAAGACATGGAATGGCTGAGGAGTCCCTGAGGAGAGGTTTGAGAACAGAAGCAAGGTGGTGTTCATGTAGTCATCCAGCAAGATCTCAGTGACTTTGTGGAGAGCAGACAAAATTCCTGGTAGGTTTTATAGTGTTACCATTTGTTTGCATCTATGCTAATGTTGAATAGTCTCTTTGTTTAGAGCAAATATATTAATCTTGATACTGTGACTGCCACAGTTTAGGCTATGCTCTCCAGTCAGCCTCAGAAATGCGTGGGCTATGGTTGCTTACATGGTAATTGGCCTGGTCCGCATCTCATTTCATACCTGGTACTCTGACCCCCTCCATCACTCACAAAACCACCCTGCATACCTGCATGTTCCATATTCAGTAATCATACATTTTTTAGTTCTGCCACTTTGCCATAAATATGTTTAAGGACTGGCAGTTTCAGCTGAAAGCTGGAGTTTATGTGCGAATGGTTAATGAGTGAAACACAAGATTCACGTTTCAATGTCTCTGACATCTAACAATGCTGGATCACTGCAATCCATCCCATACATTTACAGAGCATTTATCAGCTGCCATCTCAAAGCACGCGGGTAGATACCATCACCAGCGCAACAGTACTATTGCCACATTTTCTTGCCAAGCACAGTATGGTGCATGCATCAGTTAAAGGACTCATTAACATAAATTATGCATTATATGACTGCAATGTAACAGTCTTCCACAGATATTTTTCCTGGTGAACCAAAAATTCTATCGAGTATTTAAGAAGCATGACCCCTTGTTAAAGCGGGTATCACAATTATAATATCTAAACAGCTGAGTAAGTGAGACACTGATTTGAAGTCTAGCCGGTCGCATGGTAGATGTGTCGCCCTTCTGAGCTGAGGTGGGCGTTCTAACACAGGGCATGCACACCATCGCGGCAGGCATAGGACTCAAATGCTGCTGCGTGTCCTGTCTAGTTTGTTGATAAAGTCTAACGTTTTCGTATATGGCAGCAGATGCAATCTGATTCTTCACTGCATAACATTAGGTTTTTATTGCGCAAGTCTTATAAACTAAATAAACCCCATATGTTCTGTGAAAAAGTAGTATTGCTAGGCAATACTTGTTTGAGCAGTAGTATTACTACAGCAATATTGGCAATACTGACGGTGGCGGCCAAGGTTCAAACATTTAGCTTAAGCAATTGAGAAAAAGTGTAAACATTATTTGACTGCCTAAGATTTTTGCACAGTACCATATATTCCAATTAGATTCATTTGTAATGAAATTTATGGCATTAAAGGGCATATAAATAGACATACTGTATAATTTAAATACTGTACAATTTAATAATGCAATTTATAATAAATGTGTAATTGATAAAATAGCAGAGAGAGAAATTGATAATGTATCTGTAGCCCGTAATTGGGGCACCTGCAGCTGCAGTGTGTGAGGTGGGGTGCAGTGCTTTCAGAAATGAAAGATTCATTTTGGGGTGAGATGGAACACAGCCCAGGTCTGCTGCTCAGCACAGGGTGGCGTGTGAATTCTCAAGGTGAAGGTAAATTGGTGGGAAATTTAGCGGAGAGTCGCAGGCGACAAGGTTAAAGAAACTCTGTGAGTAACCAGGCGCACTCAGTAAAGTAAATCACATAGCCTGGCCTTGACGTACAAACCTGGAAACATCCTGTGGTCCAGGGGGACAGAGTAATGGTCATGTTCCCATGGATACCTGTCAGGGACCCTTTCTGACTGGATTCTTCACCTTTATGGGGTTTGCAGTTTTTTTTTTTTTATAACCACTAACAAGCATTTCTCAGTGCTGAAGTAACTTTTCCCAAACTCTTTGCCCCGTTTGCGTTACCGATAAGCAGCTTGGCCCAGCACTTCATGTATATCTCAAAATAAACAGGGGCGAATAAACACCAGAAAAATCCATCACCCGACAAGCATGCTTTGTCACAGGTAACACGGTGACCGAAAGCATGATAACAGCAAGGAGCATGCATCATTTTTCCTGCAAAGTAAGTCCGATTTTTAGCATAAATCAATGTTCTGAATGGAAGAAAATGCATGTTTAATCACTGGAATATACTAAAGTACACATTACAGGAATGAATCAAATACCGTCCAATATGCTTTAATGGCCTTCATCTTTATTTACATATATTAAAGTAATTAAAGGATTTCCTCTAGAAACGCATCCCACTTGATCCATTTCAGAAAAGAAATAATTACAAAGGTGTCCTGTATTTATGGATAAGATTGAAAACAAAACACCTTGGTGGGCAATCAACAGAAATGACAATCAACATTTCATTTATCATATAT